>VXAK01027957.1:0-33372 GCA_013399435.1 Arenaria interpres | reverse complement strand
AAAAAATTATACCCATAAATATACTAATATGTGTTAGGTAAAATATTTACCAGAGCATGCATTTCTATTTTACAGGCTGTTAATCCATCATAATGTCACTAACATTGCAAAAGACACACTCAGACTGCAACGCTCATTACTTTTTAATGTATCACTCCATTTTAAACAATAAGACTAACAAGTTCAGGCTGTAATATAGACTCCCTTCCTATGACTGATAAAAAATAAACCCCATTCACAAGTGCCATAATATGATTCTACTTATAAGCAACCAATTCTGAGCCAATGTTGTTGTTATTGGGTGTTATCCTACCCCAATGATTTGGGTTACTTCTTTGTTTCCTTTTTTCCTGTGCCATAAAAACACTTCTGCTTAATCTTCAATTTGTTCATAAAATGAGGACTAATACACTAAATTTAGATAATGGATTCAATTATATTTGATCAAAGGCCAGTGAAACCACCCCTTAACCCAAAAGTGATGTTTTGTTAATAAATAATACACACCATTTATCAAGGACCTCTCAAATAAGCATTAAAAAAAAAAAAAAGCTTTATGTAGTTCTCAGCCCTCCATCTCTCAGACATTACTAGAAATAACCATCTCCATTTGAATGGAGGATGAACTTCTTAACTTTCCCCAAACTGGTATTTTTGAAATTAGCAGAGGGCTACTGGAAAAAAGCAACAGGACATCTTGTCAATGTTTTACAGAAAAGCTTAAGAAATGTATTAGACCCCAAGAGCTTCTCAGCATTATACAACCTGATACATAATTTGGTACTTGAAAACCAAGGCTCCCTACTTTTCCTCTAATACATTTATTGCCCCACTATCTTTTTTCCCTGCAAACCCGTTGCTGTGTGTCTCTACTTTCAGTTCTTGCTTTTGTCTATTGCAAATCCCACTTTTCCAGGCCACAGAATGGTACTGCCCATTTTCTCATAAAAGCATATAAGATTCCCTAAACAGTTTTCTAACTTCTTTGATCCCTAAATTCAATACTCCCATCCTTCTTTCTAAATGTAGTAAAGGCTGTTCCATCCTACATACAGACTGCTGCCCATCGACTTACTTCTGGAAAAGAGAAAGTCATCTAAATCACAGACTATGCTCAATTCTATCTAAAATTACCATAAATCCAAACTGTAGAAGCTGCTCAGCCTCCAGAACAGGAGGTGTCAGAAATTCATGAAAAGCCTTCTTTATAAGGTGCACTATGTTCATCTGGCTCTTGCCTAGTAATCAAGTGTTAAAGCTGCAAGCTCATAAGAGTACCTATTATCATCCATCACGGATCGAGACCACTGACCCACTCATCAGTGTGCTGCTAATTCACTTTGGTTTTATTGCTCACCAGGGAATCTCCACCCGAGGTGTCATTTACTTACGCTGTTTAAAATTCTCCTCCCAAGCAGCTGTTCTAGGAAACTCCTTACTTTGTTTCAAGCTTTAAGATCCAAAGTGAGATCTTTTCAGTTGCCAAAGGAAAGCAATACTGTGAGGTTTTTGTTGTTAAGGAAAAGAATTAATAATTATCACTGCAAGACTTCAATAGCACTTCTTGTTAACAAGTTTGTGGTAGTAATCAGACAGAAAAGATATGAAGCAGCTCCAGAAATGCAGCTATCTACATATTTTCACTTAATGTGTTAACCAATACACATACTTCAATGCATTTATATTGCAGATACTTTTGTAATCACAGTAATGGTTTGATTGTTTATCACTTCCTAGATTCAGAAAAAGAACACCTATGAGGAGATGAAAGAAGCACAAGACATCCATGTCCTATACAACTTTATCTAATGGTTGAATATTAGAAATCATTGGTGATTCAGCATTCTTGCTGGTGTGTTTTATCAGGATGCTGCACCACACCCTAGAAAGCTTGCACCATTTGTACCAGTAATGGTTGGAATTACTAGCTCTCCTGTTCCTGCACCTACCCTGCCTAAGTTTTAGGAAAGGATAGAAATACATCTAGACATATATATACACAGAGATACATGTCTGTCTATGTATTTGCGTACATTCACATAGCACCAAGTGTAAGATATTGGGGAGAATGAAGTTATGACTAAATGCCTTTTCTGGACATTTACTTCAGTCCAACACAAGTTATTCACATCAATAAATTCATAACTGGAAATTACAGTATTTCATTTGTTATAAAGCTAGTGGATCTACTCTGGTTAACCTATTGCTTAACCAAACTAACTACTCCTAGGCAAAGAAAGCAAGCCCTAACACACAGCTGCGAAGCTGCAGATTTCTGAGGAGGTAAGTGCTCCAAAGCACAAGTAAACAAAAAACTTCTAACCGTTTCCTGAGACAATGTTTAAAGTTATTCTGGATATAATCAGTACAAGCCTAGCCTTTACCTACCCATGCATATAGACAATACAATTCTTTAGCAAAGCTGAACGACTCTTTCCTACTATGCTGGGTAACATCTGACAACACCGTTCTGTTGTCAGGGAAAAGCAGTGCTCCACGACAGCAGACTCTTCAAGCAGCACTCCTCAGAGCAGCAGTTACTGCTTCAAGGAATAGGCAAGACCAGGGAACTGCAATAGTTGAAGACAACACATGTCATCTTTCTGGGCATCTTGCCTTTACTGTATTATCAAGAGAACTGGCATTTTACATTTTTAAGAATTGTAGATGAAGTGACTAGGGGTATATTTAGAAAAACTGGTGTGTCCTAATTGACCTTAGTTACCACAATTGGCACAATATGTACCACCCAGCGTATTGCCACCCCCATCCTGAGACTGAAATACAGTAGCACACACACTCTTCAAGAATACAAATTGCCAACGGGGAAAAGTAATAATCTCAAGGCTTGCATCATTTCACAGCCGAGTTGTTTGAAGACAGCCTAGCCATTACATAAAGCAGCTGTGTTATCTGGCTTTTCCTTTCATTCATTTATGGACTCGAGCTGTTTTTCTAAGTCAGTTGAAACTATTTTCCTCATTACAGGTTTTTGTTCAATACGCAAGGAACTTAGCTATAACAAAACCCCCACAAAGGCTTCTGTTCTGCATATGTCAATATTTTAGAGACATTGTTAAATTGGAAGCTTGTTGAGGATTCTCCAGGTACGTTACAGTATTGGCTGGAATTCACCACGATGCAACAGAAAGATCTGTCTTTGCAAGCTTGTGCAACCTTCCTTTTCACACAGCTGACTAACATCAGTTCATCGTGCATCTTGGGGTTATCGGACAACATAAGGAGCAAAGACACTATCCTTTATTTGCAAGGCAGAGCAATCCAACAGTAATGAAAAAGTAAATTTTCACACATTTGTTTTTAATGCCCAGAAACAAAGGGCATGCTACATTATTCCAAGTAGAAAAGCTTCATAAAACACTGCAATCTGAAGAATAAATGTTGCCAGGTGTTGGGGTTTTTTTTTCATTCGGCTGGGGCTTTTTCTGTATGCTAGCATGCAAAACTTAGGCAGAAAGCTACTGTTAAAGATGAGAAGAAGTGTTTTAAAACCATATTATCAGACACACAAAAAATAATGTCAGGTTAACAAGGGTATCTTTTTAGTTCTTTAATATTTCATTCTTAATGATCCTTCGCTAACAGAAGATCTGCTCATATTTTTGGAACTGGCATGCACTGCTGTTACAATTTTGAAATATTTGTTGATACCTCTGTACCAGTACTAACATATACACAGATAGGGAAAAAATACTTGAAATAAACCCTATAAAGTTTATGATTTACAAGGAAGCTTCCTGTTTCAGACATTTTTCTAGTACTACCACAAACAACTGTGCCTTTTGACCTTAATTTGTGCTCTTCTCCATCACATTCTCTTGACCCTCCTCTCTCTTTCCCTTTGTTTAGAGAACTGTGTGTCTCTTTTTTAAATACCACCCCTGTTCACCTTCCATGATTTAGAAGTTTAAAAAAAAAAAAAAAGAACAATACAGTCCATCACACCAAATAGCCCTTCAGTTGGTCTTCTGGCCTGCCATCACTGCTGAATCAGCATTTCCAAATATTTAAAAGCATCATCTCTTTTCAGCATCTTTTTCTACTGAACCACTGAGCTGGAAGGTCTGTCACGAAAGGACTCTTCCCCCTTCTCTCCCCAGTAGAAGGTGGTTAGATATTTGAATAGTCAGGAAGTCTCCCCAAGTCAGACCAAGTTATAATAAAATGTTGTAAGTTGCAGGCTTAGCAGCCCTCCTCCTAATGGACACTGTTACATTGCTTTAAAAAACAGTATTCTATGTAGGAGAAAAATATTCTGCAAAATCCATTACTACTCCATAAAAGTCTCATACAGAGGTATTTACATAATGAACTGCAATTACTCACATTATATTTATCTAGTGAAGAATGAACCTATTGTGTGCAGTGAAACATATCTGTTCTGCACTAATACGCACACATAGTAAGTTACCTAGTGAAATAACACATCAATCACAGGTTAACTCTAAGCCTGCATCCGTATAATGCCATTTCCAGTTCATTAAAGAAAAACAGCTGCAGAATCTGCAGTTGTGCCAGGCTGTCAAGGCTCAGCAAGAGGTTAGGAAGAGATGTGCAGTGAGCTTGCAAGTTTGTTGTGGGCAGAGAAACCCTTTGTATTGAAAGTGCTGTGACAATGATCATCATAAACTGTAAAGATTATGCACGCACTGTAAATATGCCTCCAGTGGAGCAGAGCCCTCAGCTTCTGGCTAATAGCTATCATGACATATAAATAGCACCACATTGATAACCAGAGAAGCAATCCAACAACGCAGGTACTAAAGACCTGAATCTGAACCCTGCCAGCAGAAATTATTTTCTTTGCTGACACCACAAACCTGCATATGTATTTTAAAATTTAATGAAAACTTGACAGTGAAAGAGTCTGCTCTTCTTACACAGTTCAAAGTTCACAGGCTAAGTAAAGTTTGGTGAGCCTTTTGCTAGCGTACGTGCAACATTCAAAAATGCACACAAAATCTGCCCACAAACTGGACCTTGATTTCTGGATTAGAAGGAATTTGATCAATTTTTGCATGTATCTGAATATTGTCAGAATTTGGAATGCACATTTTTACTCTACTTTGGACTTCTAATAGTATATTCATAAATAAAGTATCATTCACTAGGGAGTACATGCAGATCAAATGCAGTTTCCTCTGTACTGCATCTTTGAGCCTTTCTCCTCAAAATAAAATATTGGGAGACTATGAAACCCCTTCATTTTACTTGTCAGAATGAGACTGCACTTAAATGCTCTGATACAACAATAATCAAGCCACTGTTAGACTGAAAAACAAGAACCAGGTATGTTTACACCTTTTGTAGCATTTTTTAATTCTATTCTTTAGTATTAACAAAGTCCATCATTTAGCACTAATTTTCCTCTGCAATGGTGTTTTAAAATGACATGATCTTTGCACAGTACCTGCGTGGGTGCAGCAGGTTTCCACATACATAAAGACTCTCACACCTTGTTAAAGGAAATGTGAAGAGAGAAAATCTCACTTCAACAACTACATTCAACTGCTATTACAGCATTAAGGCACAGTCCACTTCCAGAGAGGCATGGTGTTGGTCAGAGGAGGGGAGAAGAGGCAAATATAGACGTTAAGCTCACGTCCCAGTCCAAAGCAAAGCAGAGTTCAAGCAGCTGTAACCAGGGATCTTTAAACTCAGAAACTTACGCTGGTAGTTCTATGCACACATATCAGCTAAAAGCAAAACTAAAATAGAAAAAAATATTACTACAGCAACCCACCTTTCCCCTTTTCAGTGGCTTTTCATTTCCCTTTCCACACTCCCCCTACCACAGCTGAGAAGATTCAGTGTGCTGGCTCTCCTCAGCGTGCAACATGTTGAGCAGGTCTTTTTCCCCAACAATTGGTTTCTCAGATACTTCTCATCAGCAAGGGCAGGAACTCTGCTGTCAGCTATGCTTTACGCATCTCCTTTCTCTATGGCTCTGTATCTTCAGCTACCCCAACTTGAGAATTTAAGAAATTGATTAAAACATACTGAAATTACCTTCATACCATCCACTTGAGATTAATAGGAATGTCAGTTCACTGCATCACAGAGCCCATAATCTACTGAACTACAATACAAGATTTCAAATTAGTGACATATTTCTTTCCTCCCAACAGTCCTAAATTTTCAGTGCAAGAGTTTAGCTTCGCAGTAAATTTCTGCATTCTGTAAGTATTGACCAGCAGCAGACATTAAGACAGCAGAGAAGTGGTCAAGCAGAAAAAAGGATGACAGTTGGGAATTGGCAAGCAAAAGCCATTCTAATTTTACCTACAGCTTCGAAAAATTAAAACGCAGCAGAATCACCTTCTCAGATCAGGATCTGCAGACACAACAGAAACAGCTTCAAGGTGCTTAAAGGAAATCAAACTAGGCACTCTTCTCTTCCTTTTCTCAGCCACTGCTCTTTCAGGGATTAAGAGATGGTTGTAATTTTTTCTCTTATAGATAAGCAATTATGTACTGAAATAAAAGTTAATTTTTCATCTGAATGTCTTCAGTTAAAAAAATAATCCTTTTTCTTCAAGAAACAAAGGTAAATTGCAATTCTATATAAGAACAAGAAAATCAAGCTCATATTGCATTTTTGTCAACAATAATTTTCACTTTCATAAGTACTCAAATAATACTCTAAAGCAACATCTCTGTTAAATAAACTCATCTTCCCACACAGGAAGACTAACAGAGTGAAAGACTATTGCATTTGGCAAAGGGGTTTGTACTATGCCAGTCAGCAGCGGCCCTGACTCAGTTTTGTACTTTAAACCACAAAATGAGTGCTTCTGAGATGGAGCGTAAGAAAACTCAGGAGTCCAAATACCTCATGTTGCAAACTAGCAAAAAACCTAACATAGAGCAAGAACAACAAAGGACAATAGAAAAGAACAACAGAATCTTGTCACTTCTGTGAGAAACAGGAGCTAGGATGCTAAAAGGACAGATGCACTGCCAGGCAAAAACCAAAGTCAGTGCCTGAGGGCAGACGAAAGATAACTGCCCCAACATCCAACAAGAGGAACAGAGAGAGAGATCAGCTCTTCTTTTATGAATACTGGGAAATTTGGTTACTTTGGGACATTTGCAACTAAGTCAGATTAAAAACACACAGTGTAAACGAAATAAAATTGATTTGAATAAGGTACATAAAACTTCTGAAGTATTTTGACAACAGCTATTTGAATCAGAAGAGCTAAAGATATGGGTCCTATGAGAGGAAGAGCAAAGTACAAACTTAAGAATGATCAATGAAAAGCTTAGACATAAATTGCAATTAAATACTTAAAAATCCCACCGAAACCTAGAAGCAGATCTTGTTTCAGCTACTATGTCCTTAACCATAAAGGTGAAGGATATGATCCTGGCTGAGCAAGCAGATGTGAAAGAAACAGAATCCTCATCCTTTAGGGGGCAGGTCTGTCAAGCATGAGGAGATGCTACTGTAGGAGTAAATTAAGGGTGCTAATAGATCAGCTTGGCCGTTCCCCTCTCCTCCCCTCCCTGGCAAAATGGCATCAGCTCTCTTTCAGTAGTTTAAGCTCATGCCTGACATGTTCTAGTCTATCACTATTCTTCCTTCCCACCTCTCCAACTATGCCTTTAGTGGAAGCTAGTGTGAAAAGCACACTTTCAGTAAATTACAACTTTCAAAGTGTTCCCCTCATTCTGTACAGTCTGGTTCAGACCCACTCAATTACTGCTTATCTGTGGGTTGATACAATGTAATTCTACTTTACTATTTTGGTTGTTTACATTGCACTGAACTGTGCAAGCAGATAAAATCAAAACACAGGGTTTAAACCAAAAACAATCCACTGCTAAATACATTTTTTAAAAAAGAGGAAAAAAAAAAGTAGCAACTGCATCATATCTTACAGTGTTCTTGTCAGGCAGGCCTGCCATCAATCAGTAAAGTTAAGACTGCTCCCAGTGAAAGAAAAAAAAAATGATCTTTTTACTACCTCTGTGAACTTGATCACCAAGGACATGATGTACACGAGTCCTCTGCAACAGAGAAAGCAAACGCAATGTTGGGTCACAAAAATGAACTGAGTTTAGCTGCACTATGTCGCACACAAGTCCAAGAGTTTACATATAAGTTTTCATGCACTCACAGAAAAACAAACTGAGTTTTTATGAGACAGTAAGATACAATAAACAATTCCTTTCAGTTTTATAAAATCTGTAAGTCTGCTGTTTAATAATGCATGAAACTAGTACAGTGAGAACAAGGAATAAGTTGGGTTTTGCTGGGGTTTTTTGGTTGTTTTTAACAACTGGAATTATACTTTAAGAGCTGGACTAAAGCTAAAATGAAGTTACTGCACACTGGAATAACAGCTGGAACTAACTCATTACTATGGATCTAAAATAACACTAGGACAAAGCCTATGAAAAGTTATTCATTGAATGGATACGGGATTGCATATAAAAACTTTGCATAAAACGAAACTGCAGGCAGATATGTACTCTCAGCATCAGCAGGTGGCATTAGCAGAGCATATTTAACGTATTTCTTAGCTGAAGCCTTAGGCTACTTTATAAAAAACTTGGTGACTTTGTGTTAATTCAGTTGTAAAGTGGCAAACAGTGATACTGGTAATAGTTATACACCCTCAGGAGGTAAATCAAATGTGTCAGTCTCTAAGGAACAGGCTAGTAAACCTTCAGATTGAGAAAAGCCTATTACCTATTAGTGGGAAATACACAGTACTTTCTAGTTCTGACAGCTGAGTCCCTTCAGGAGGGAATTATTCTAGAACAAGAGTATAGAAAAGGCAGAAAAACCTATCAGTTAAATGCTAAGTATGTGAACCATCATGCTAGAAGGAGTAACAGTGCCAATCAATACAGAGAGAGTTAGGGTAAACGTATTTGTGCTTAAGCAGGAATTCACAGTTTCAACAGAAAGGAAACATCAGCTAAAACTTGCAAGGCTTTGAAGCCACCAACTGAAAAGGTCTTTACTCCAGAAAAACTTGCCACTACAAGGTACCAACAGCACACTAAGAAGTTATCTGAGTCTTTTCACCAATTTCAGCTTTTATTTCATGCCCCATCACTATACCTGTTCTGTAATGATTACTAAGATTACTAAATACAGCTACTACTTGCTTAAAAAGACAACTTGTTCTTTCCTCGCATTACCTGGGATTTATTTCAAATTCTTTCAAGACTGAAAACTCAGAAAGAAAATGTGTGCTTTGTAGGAGACATTTTCACACCTGTTCTGGGAGTGGATTAGAAAAAGGAAATGCTATACAATGTATATGCAAAAGTAGGACAATCCTGTTAAACAAGGAAACAGTGCAATCGCATCTATGTACATTCATCTTCAAGAAAGCACCCGTCCTACTGCTCAGTAGATCTGATAATGCAAACAGCACCCAGTCCCTCAGAGAGTCACCACATCCTAGTCTTTGACCATTCCTACCCATCAGGGAAAAAAAGAGGTGAGGTGAAAAGAGGAGGGAGGAAGAGGAAAGAAAAAGAGAAAATTATACCACCTACCACCTGAGCCTTTTGAGAAAGGCCATTCAAGTCTCCAGGACATGAATTCGCTCTTTAAACCATTTCACAATTAAACATCACTGCCTCCGTGCCAAGTGTCCATCTGTGCCACAGGCTGGTTTGTTTATTTTAAAGGTACATGTGGCCTATTTTCATGGAAGTCTTTCCTGCTGGTGTATACTGGGCAGCCTAAGCAGCATCCACTAAACTCGTTCCCCAAACAAAATCCCCACCATTGAGCATGGAAGAGCTGCATAGCTTAGCCCTTCCGCAGCACAATTCCTACTGTGCAGAGAATCAAAATTGTCAGTATCACGGGAAACGTATTGATATCCAGAGCAACAACAGTTCTGAAGATCAAGTACCAACAGCTACACCTCACTTAAATGTTTTCTGTCAAGTTAAGCCTGTATCATCTCCTGGCCCAGTGTACTGCAGAAGACATACTCAAAGCCTTGTTTTTAACTAAACCAAATACATTTTTCCTATTCGATTTCCCACTTCACAGAAGCAGGGTTGGTTTAACACTTGAATCCACCATTGATCTTTTGGCCCAAGATTCTTCTGTGCCTTTTCTACATGCTACTTCACTAATTTATCAAATAATCTGCCTCTACCTCTGTTCATCTTTTCTGCTGTAGTTACTCCATATATTTTTCCTTTTTCTGCATAGATGATGTATTCAGAGAATCCATTTAGAAAATAAAAGGATATTTGGCAAAAGCTTTGATCTATTCTCATTTGCATGCTCCTCCCCATTTCAATCTGTTTCAGATCTTTTTGTTTACTACAGCTATAAAAAAAAACCCTCCACAAAGCACTACAGACAGCACACACTGAGTTCCTTACTGAATTCTAAGCTAACAAGCTGTTAGTTTCACACGCCATATTGGGAAAATTCCTCCTAAGATATTAAACACTTAGAAAACCCATTATATACTTTTAACATCCTGTAAAAATTATCTCATTCACTTTTTGGACATTCTTGCAAACAGTTGCAATCACAAGCATAAGCCATTACGCTTAAACAAATACCTTTACAAATCAGCTAGATGTAAGCGTAGCTTGTTCATCACGTTCTTCCTCCATAATGAGTAAGCCAAAGGGGAGTGGGAGAGAGCACGAGACTATTTGAAAACAGCTGGTTTTGGTTCTAAGAATATATAGTCAGTTTGGGTTTTAAGGGGTTATATATATACTTTTCTACATATAGCGTTCATTCCAAAACTTTTCATTTTGTGAACTCTAATATAGCTTTATTAAACTATATAATGACAGAAGTTTTATTAAAGCCCCAAAAGCAGAACTATAAACTATGTCCTCCACATTATTAAGTGGTGCTGACCAAAGGATACCCAAAAGGACTTGCATCTACCTTATCACATAATCTATTTTTATTTATGAAGCCTGCCTCAACACCCCCTTGCTTTGTTAGTAGTAAAGGAAGAGGAAAGCCTTAGTTTCACAATAGATGAGGTAAGTTTTTGTACAAGAAGGTACATATTTATTGAAAACACACTTTTAACAGGACTCAATGATTTTTCCTTTCCCCAGCTTCCCACATTTTTACAGAACCAAAATACAATTTAATCATTAAACTGTCTCCCCACTGAAGTACTCAAGCAAGACAATGCTTCAAATACCACACAGAAACCCAGAAGAAATTGGAAATAAAACATGAGAAGAATCTGTGCTACTTTTAATAAAGAATCTTTTACAGTTAAGGAAATATCTTCCTAACAAAGAGTTCTAGATTTATCTTTAAGCCTTGATAGCACCGATCTGTGTGTAATGCAATCATCCACTCTCCACTTCTGCTAAAGAACAGCAGGTTGGCATTTGTCAGTAGTTCAACATTGAAATAAGTATCAGCTAAGTAAGTCGCCTCATTTTTGCCTACGCCTTTTCCACACCACACAAATAACTCTGCTCTTCCTTTTGAGGAAGGCATCAAACTTACAGCCACGCAATTGTGCGTGAATTCTGCAGGAGACCTGGGGGAAACAGCAGCTTAGACATACCACTAGAAGCGTGGTTGATGATGATGTGGTAAGAGCAGCGCCGTAGCAACCAGCTCATGCCATTCCTGCACTCTCAAGGCAAGTTGCACTAATTCAAATCCTGTCCATCTGGAAATAAAACTGAGATTTCTCTGCTCTAGAATCAATATCAAAAGGTGACTGGTTAGCCTATACTTGCCAGTCAGAAATCCATTCCGCCTGGCTAGCATTGCTGCTAGGCAAGCATGATGCTGTACCTTCAAATTTTGTATTAACATAAAAAAAAAAAACAAACCCTGCTTACCAGGCAGCAAAAATTATGTCTTTTATGTGCAGCATAGTTATAATATATGGATGGGAAGAAAAAGTTAGTTGGAGCTGTTAAAGTGGCTAAATGAGTTAGAAGGCTGGAATCACAACTAGTCAGATGAAGCATACAATGAGATTTAGCTACAATGTACATATATGCACCTGGTGACATAGCCCAGCGTATTTAAGTAGCCAAATATAATCTCTTAGAAGCAAGAGATTTAAAACAAACAAACAATCACACCCTCCCACAAGCTAACAAGCTATTCTACCAAATGACAGAGAAAACTGAATACTGGGGAGACAGATGGGGAACTTTCAGCTTTGGAGAAAAGATGCCCACAGAGAGATCTGGAGAGCTAGGACTATCCCTGCCCACTACAGTCCTAGAGGGCATCTAGGGGTACTTGGTATCCTCCAGCAGCAGCAGAGGAAGCTCAGTGCCATGCTAAACCAGGAACCATCCTTTGAGATTGAGATCTTTCACAGCCTGTCTATATACAATGCAGCATCCATAACAATGTTAGTCAGGCTGTTCTGGTTCAGGCTGAGTTGTCATAGTCCTGTGGTCTACATCCAACAATATCTACAAACAGATGGTTAGTGAAGAATGGTGCCATCCGTTCACCAAACATCAGTTACAGCTTTCAACTCTGAATATGGCATGTTTCCTTTAGATTTAGACTTTACATGCTTAGAGTGATCAAATTCTGTAAACTTTGTTCGAAGCAAAACCATTCAAGTGCTGATGAAGAGCAGCACTTCTGTCACATGTCTAGTAGCTCACAGTACAATCTTCAACAGTAGTCTCTGGTAATATAGTTTTCACATAGTATATAATAAACTAATTAAAAAATATTATATTACTTAGTATACACAGAAAAATGGTCTAATTGGACAACTATCTCCCCTTTTTTGGAAATTGCTCCACAATTTCTATTTTCCCCTCACTGTGCTATTTGAAGCCTGAAATCTCTCATGTACTACACCACAGAAGAAACATACTCTGTTGAAAATTTTGCAAAAAAGGGAGAAACATCTTGCAGATAAAAACAATTTAAAATTCTTGTAAGATAAAATAATAGATCTGTGAAAAATCATAATTATATATCAACTTCTTTTCTGCTACCATGAACATAATTGTAATTAAGAACAGTTTCCTTCCTGGAGGCCCAGCGTGTAAAATAATTATACTTCAAAGCATGCAAATTCATGTAAGTTTTAAACATCTATTTCTTCAGTCCATCAGGTTCTTCTGGGAGTAACTGTTTCATTATCCTGGCATGTGGTGCTAGCAACAGCACATCATAACACTGCAAGGTTTAAGTATATTCTGAGAAACAAGTTAAGGGATATTTCCATTCTATGCCACATCTAAACAAAAATCATACACATAATTATTCTAGATGCCTGCTGCCACGTAAAAATGAGATATAAGAAAAATTTCTGTGTAGTAGTTCATCTTGCAAAGTATATCTTGAATACATTAATGGCATCCTTTAAAGCCTTGAAGGTTGACTAATTCTTACCACTTCAACAGTAGTTTTAATGACTTCTTTCTAACTTTGCATTAGCAAATGCATCAGCATTTTGTTTCACTTTTAAGCTGCTGTTGCCTCCCATCCATTCATAACCTTCAAGAATAAAATTATCAGATGGACTTTATTCCTCGTGGATAAATCACTTATTCTATTAAGACTAAGCCAACCAAGTGGCAGGCCATAAATCATAGAATCATATGGGATTGGAAGGGACCTCTGGAGATCATCTAGTCCAACCCCCCTGCTAAAGCAGGTCCACCTAGAGCAGGTTGCACAGGAACTTGTCCAGGTGGGTTTTGAATGTCTCCAGAGAAGGAGACTCCTCCACCTGTCTGGGCAGCTTGTTCCAGTGCTCTACCACTCTCACAGTAAAGAAGTTCCCCCTCACATTTAGGTGGAACTTCTTATACTCAAATTTGTGCCCATTTCCTCTTGTCCTGTCACTGGGCACCACTGAAAAAAGACCAGTCCCGTCCCCCTGACACCCTCCCTTTAAGTATTTGTATGCATTGATTAGATCCCCCTAAGTCTTCTCAAGACTAAAAAGTCCCAAGTCCCTCCCTCAGCCTCTCCTTGTCTCCATTCAGATGTCAGACCAATGTCTGAATGACTAACAGAAGTGGTGGGATAGAATTTAAACAACTTAAGTGAATGGTGCAGGGCCTTTAAGATGGCAACAGACGCTTAACAGCAGCTCACTTGAAGGCATCAACACCCAAAGGATGCCCAATTTATCCATCTGGTTACATACATGATTATTTTGTTATTCTCTCTGCAAAAGAGCTTGAAACAACTAATACCTATTCTAGTACAGACATCACTGATGTCCAAAAGCTTTGAGTCCTCAATGGTCAAGTAAGCAGTTGTTTCAGGATTTTCTCTTAGGTTAGTAGGCTTTTTTTTTTTTTATTTTTCAGTGGAACAATGGCCAAGGTTGCTTGGCAGCGAGTTCTGAACTGTGTCATCCAGAACATCAATCAACGTCATCATAAAGGTCAGAGTCACCACATGCCAAGCCCCAGAAATTTTCTATTTCACTGATGAGCCTTCTTTCACATCCCAAAAGGAGTTTCAACCAGAGGAAGCAAAGAGAAGGTGTCTGCCAAACCACCACCTCAAATTCTGATTTAAGTATTCCCCCTGCTATTCCTTACCACCCTCTGTGGGTATTTAGGAAAAAAAAAAAAAAAAACACAAAACAAAAAAAAACAAAAAAACAACCGAAAAGAAAAAAAAACAACACCAAAACAAAACAAAAAAACCAGAACACCCCAGCACCAGAACAACAGAATCTCATAGCAGCCACCTAATCGACTCTTAGTCCTTATCAAAAATAAATTACGTCATCTATGAGAACATCAAGTACAATAAACATTTTCAGAAACCCTCAATAGAAGAAAAGAGAATAGAGTTCAGTAAAAAGGCTTAGATGGTACATTTTCATCAGCTACCGCTTAAAATACCCATTACCTTATATTTAAATTACATTGTGGATGCTTGACACTTCTACCCTCATTCCAGAATTTCTACTCCAATCTCTGCAAACCAAAATACTGGCAGTGGACATACTCACTGAATAAGCTGACCTGATCATGCCCTTCCTGGTAGTGGACAAAGAGGATTAGATGGTCTATCTGAACTTTCCAGCAAATCAAGTAAAACTAGATATAAGCATGTTTAAACTAAAATTTAAAAAATAGGATATATTCAGAAAGGTTTATCTAATTATTTTTCTTGAAGAAACAAGAATGCAAATAGCCTCACAGAAAGAAGGTTCCTGGAAAGAGATGACAACAGCAAAAAGTAGCCTGAAGCTTTAAGGTATGTACTCCTATGATGACAAAAACAAAGATAGACTCCTCACTCAAAGAAGGCACATGTAGCATAGATGGGTAACAGAGAACGAGCAAGAGCTGTTGATGGTGGTTCTAAAGGCAAAAATAAAAGTAAAACCAGAAATCACTTCTATTAGTGTTTATACCCAAATGATACCATGAAGAAGGTCCTTTGTTACTATTTCAGTGAACAGTAAGTTTCTAGTGATATAACATCGTTCGAAAGTAAAACATCCTGTAAGTCTTACAAACCATCACAACATTTACAGAAAACAAGTTAATAAAACAGACAATCTCTGTGCCTACTTTAATTTGTCATGAAGGTTCTAGTGGTATCTTCAGAGGGTTTTTAGCTTTTTCAGACCAGATTCTGAAATGTTGTTCAAGCACCTAAAAATAGAGTTAGACATCTGCTAGAATTTTCAAAAGCATCTAGCACTTCAGATGCCATACTTGGTGAGAATTGACTACAATTGCTTTCCACTCAAAAACAGCAGCCAGCATTTCCCACCCAACAGTAATAATTCTTATTCAATTCATCTTAAGTGTTACATGAAAACAGTAACAGGCTCTGAAGTCAATAACCATTTCCAAAACAATATCAACCGCTTTCATTAATACCAGTGTACGTTCAAAACGCATCTGAGTAACACTAACCACAATCTGTATTAGCCAACACCAGCAGGCAGGCATGTCCTGCGCATCCTGTACCCACATAACCCAGAAAAATATGTTTGTTCAGCCTTACGTCTTCTAGACAAGTCTGAGTTAGTGTGTGAGCTGTTTCCAGAGCACGAAGTGACAGAACTATTAGCTGACTTTACAGTGAGTCAAATATATATATTAAGCATGTTAGCACGTATGCTAAGTATGTCAGCAGTGAGTCAAATTCATATGTTACCTCTAAGAAAGTGCTGACGATTTGGTTCTTGGTTTCATACTTCAATTTTGAGTGGAAGTTTTACCGATTACAGGATCAGTTTTAGTTAAAAATTAACTGGTTTGTAAAAATAGGTTTATTATAATTGAAGAAGTGTACCTTTTACAAATTCTATTATTTTACTTTTTTAATAAATGCTTTATTGTTTGGCAAGAGAACACATCTTTGCTACTGAACCCTCTAGGGTCTTCTTTTGTTTCCTACCACATCATCATATATACTAAAAATGCTCCCCAATTGTGAGAGTAATTCTATATATTCCCACTATAGACTCTTTTTTTATCCTACTGTGTTTTCCAAAACAGCTGCCACCGATCACTTTCAGATGCAGGTAGTGGAGCAGAAGAACCACTGCTCCGGTCAGAGATGACAGTTTCTAGGTCAGCATTTTCACTAGAGGGAGTAAGTCAAATGAGATCCAAATACCAGGCAGCAGCTGTTTATACATTACACCAACCTGTACAGAAGTAGTGCATCCGACTTAATTATTTATTACAGGCTTACAATAAAGATGACAAGAAAGCAGTTGTGACTAGAGTTGACTAAACATTAAAAATAATTTTGCACCGCTGTTTATTTAGACCTTTAAAAGCTTTCTCTTTTTCCTCCTTTTCTATCCTCTTTACAGAAGACTAAAAGGTGGTTAGAAAAATGAACTTGCCAAACAGAAAAGGCAGATCTTGAATGCTCTAGTATTACTTGGAAAATGGAGTGTTCTATGCTGCTACAGAAGATAGCACTGCAAATCTGAAAGGTCAGCTGCAAAGCTTGGCTTCAAAAGCAACTCACAATCACAACACCAGAGAACAGAAATAGCTCTTCCTGGGCCAGAGAACAAGCACAGGATCCTGGAGATGATTGTTTTCAGGCCAAACTGATGACACAGCCAAATATTTCTTGATGCAATCATGCCCACCTTTAGTGAGACGGTATAAAGTCCCATTTCCCTGAAGACAACAAGAACTAAGCAAGAGGAAACTGTTTCCCAGCTCATTGCCTGTGCTCCTCTCCGGACAGCTCTGGGCATTTGCACACTTTGCACTGACTCCTCTCCCCCACCAGCTGCAGGCTTCTAACACCACTCAACAGAAATAGGCTCAGCTACCAACCAATTTATATTGCTGTTCTTTCTACACCTTGTCTTCCTCAAAGGTCTCAATTGTTTTTATGCACATCATGAATGATAAGAGGAAGACCTAAACCACCACTCTGAGATGCTCGAGTCCAACCCCTTCCCCCACTTTTGTTTACAATAAAGCAAAGTTAAAATGTAGAGACAGATATGGAAATGGTAGTATTTCTCTTCGATGAAATTCACAGGCTGTAGGTCTGTTAGGTTGATTTTTTTCTTCCTCCCCAGAAAGAGCTACACGTAAGAAAATCACAGCATATTTAGGTAAATATATTTATATTTATCTAATACAATGTTTGTTTACACTGGGAATAAGCATTGACTAGTTAACAGCCCTCATTCTTTGCAAAATAATGCTGTATCCATCACCACTCCCCTAGTGACTGTTGCGTAGATACTACTACTGATTTATTCTACCACCAATAATTTAATATAAAAAAAAAAAGAGTCGCCCTGCAGTGACTGAAAATTATTGTGTATTATGATATAGTCTGCCAGAGCCAATAAACATCTTCAGTGGTCCTCGCAGACAGTGTAACATTACTCTGCAAAGCCACACATTTTCCTACCCCGCTTTTCATGTTGTTTCATTTGATGGAAGGATCAAAGCATGAAGTCATTTTTTTCACCCCAACTAAATCAGGCAAGGAACTCTTTGAAGTATCTTTTTTTTCCTAATTTTTCTTTCCCCTCCCCCCGCCCCCCACCTCTTCATTAGGAAGAATCTTTCAAAAAACAGTCTGACATGTTGAAGTTTAATAATGCTAGTTCTACTACAGGTGTGACACATCTCTGAAAGCAATGCTCTGATGGTTTATTTATGGGCTTTACTCTTTCTTTCCACTTAACAAGAGACCTTGAATATGTTTTCATATGTCCAACATATATTTAGAAACTCTACAGGCAGCATCCATTCATCAAAAACATAAAAACTAAAGATGAGAGCTCAAATAAAAAAATTGAAAAGCCATTTGTGGCTACAGCTTAAGGCTGTCACGGAAAGAAGTATATCAAAATACCTCCATTAATAATTGCCTCACAAGCACTGCAGTTGAAAGCCTGTTACTAAGAATTTTTTATTTTCTTGTGTAAAAGAGGGTGAATAAGAGATGCAAAACCAAATTTAAAATGGTTTAATTTCAGAAGTCAAGAAATACGGCACTTTGTTCAGCAACACAAAAGACACCATCATTTTTTCCTGACCTCTGATAACACAGAGAAAGCAGGAAGCACCCAAAGCAGCAGAAGCCAGAAAAATCAGTAGTCACTGCCAGTCTGTATCATTAGAAAAAGCTTAGTGAATCACTGTATTGTTAACGTGTGCTTGTCACTGAAAATTTTTTAACATATTTCAATGTCTACATTACAAATAACAGTGAGAAGAGATATAAAATCACTACTCTCATTTTGTAGTCTTGACCATATTTTAAAACTGTTTCTAAATTTCAAATAGGACTACTAAACCAAAAAGCTACCAGAGGACGTTAAACTGAAAACTCTACATGCTGGCCAGGTGACATGCCCATAGCAGTCAAGAGCAAATCAAAAGAAATGAGCAGGAAAGGCACAGAGAGGCAGCAGAGGCAACTGGACTTCATAATAATATGTGAAGTAGCACATGCTTCTAGTTGTTACAGAGCAACTGCATAACTGAACAGCCTCCACCTCTCCATCCAGATGGTGGCTTAGTGCCTCTTTCTAGATCAAGGAGAGTTGGTTGAGATTTATCTTGACTTGTTCCCCACAACTGATACCACTGAAGAAACATCTGAATGAAGAACCACACATTTTGGAACATCAAAATATGCAACTTCTATAATCATTCAAAAGGACATTGAAATTGTTGTGTATGTGGGGGTTTGAAATAGAAGCTTTAATCACAAATACAATCTAATTTATTTTAATTGCATTAATTTCTATTCATACAACACTGGGGGGGGCAGAGGGAAGAAACTTCAGAATTTTGCGATTCCCTTATTCAGGCAGAAGCTTGTAGACCTCAAAACGGAGGTATAGCAATTTGCACAAAATCAGAAATTCAGGTTTTAAGAGAAAGAACTGAAAACCTGGGAGTGCAAGAAATACAACTAGTGCTGCCTTCTCACAAAAAAAACTCACACTTCATTTCCCCTCATTTTCACTTATTCACATCTTCAAAAAGATTCTTCAAGTTTGCAGTGAAACTACTAATTTAAGTGCAGTATTACAAGCAAGATGTATTACAGTCTCAGACCATTTTATCTGGGAAGAATATCTAGAGACCATAAGACAAGGGCAGGGATAAGAGGAACAAGAAACTTCTATCGGAAGAAGAAAACAAGGCAGGCATCAATATCCCTTGGCTTCATTTTCTTCATTTTCTGTGTAAGTAATGGACAAAATATATCAATTCAGTAATCTTGGCCTCATAGCTTTTATACTGTGTTTAGTTATCTTAGATTTTTTTTTCGATTGCCTTCATCAAGGTGCAGGAATTTAAAAGCAGATCTTCAATATCAATGTTCTTCCTCTGTCTCTTTCCTCAGGGCAGATACAGGGTACCATTACCCAGCGCCTCCAGCTCACAAAGACTGATGCTAATGGTAAATCCATTTCATTTAAACTGTTAATTCAGCTGTGTAAGGGAGGTCAGAAGGTCCCAGCTCTTATTTTAATATTGTCTGCACATTTAAGATAGAAATCAGTAATGCATTTCAAGATGTCATCCAGTTTCCCTTAAAACTCCACCGTATACCTCAAATGAAATAGCAAAGTTCAGAACAGCACCTGTTCCAAAGAACAAATAGCTATTTATAGAATGTGTTCCATAAACAACAGAAAAATTATATATAATAGTATATATAAATAGAACATTTAGAGGTAACATTTTCTCCTTTGTTATTTTTGTGAGTTACAGCAAGACAAGGACTTGAAAACATAGGCAAGCTTTAGAAGTCAAATGTGAGCCAGTGAGAGCTCCAGAAGCCATGTTAGTCTAGAAATGGGTGTCTTATATCAGACAGTTAAACAAAAAAGCCATCAAATGCACGACACTACTGAAATATAAACATGTGAAAATACTTTGTGCGGGTCAAGGATTTTCTTATCCCCAGAATTATGGTTGGCTGAGAGGACATTCCATCATTTCTTTACCTTTGTGGCTTTGAGGAATACATGTTCAAAGTACACACAAAGAACACGTGGAACCAAATAATGGAATATGTGCAAATTAGAATCTTCTTTCAGAATGAGATTAAGGGTTTTATTGCTCTGCTGTAAGATCTCAAGCAGTATTAATACATTGATATCAATAGGAGTGAAAACTTGTGTATACTGCAAGAACTTGAGGATTGTGTATTTGTCATGGTTTAACCCCAGCCAGCAACTAGAAACACACGGTCCTTCACTCACTTCACACCCCTACCTCCAGTAGGGTAGTGATAACAAGGAGAAAAAGGAGAAAAAACCCCCATGGGTTGAGATACAGTTTAATAGAACAGTAATGGAAGAGAAAAATAGTAATAATGGTAAAAGAATATACAAAATAAAGTGATGAAACACAAATCATAGAATAGAATCATAGAATCATTCCAGTTGGAAAAGACCCTTGGGATCATCAAGTCCAACCATCAACCCTACTCTACAAAGTTCTCCCCTGCACCATATCCCCCAACACCACATCTAAACGACTCTTAAACACGTTCAGGGATGGTTTTGCTCACAACACCAGATGATCAATTGCCCAGCCTGCCCCAAGGAGCGATCACAGATCCCTGCCACACCGGCCAACCCCCAGTTGTATACTGAGCACGATGTCTACCGTACAGAATACTCCTTTGGCCAGTTTGTCCTGTTTATGCTCCCTCTCAGCTTCTACAGAAAGCTGAAATAGTCCTTGACTTAATCTAAGCTTTATTTAGCAACAACTAAAACAATATGTGTTATCAACATTCTCACACTAAAGGCAAAACACAGCAGCTACTAGAAGGAAAATCAACTCTACCCAGCTGAAACCAGGACAGTATCTTAATACCTCATCATGATATAAATTACACTTATAATAACTTTTAAAAGGCAAGTCAGTTGCACACATAAAGAACAAAAATATGGGTTCATTCTGATAATGTCATAATAGAGAGACATTTTCAGCATCTGCTGTTGCATTTGTGTTAAGTGAACAGTCCACTTCACACATGGTACTTATGAACTAAAACCTCCTCATGTCTAGCTGCATTGCTCAATATTTGATCTATTACAGCACCATCTGCAAACTGTTTTCACCATCATCCTTTCCAAGGATTTAACATAGAATACTACGACATTTATTGCTTGAGGGGTTTTGTTTGTTTGTTTTATACTGGCCATTTAAAGTTTATATTTTCTAACTGTCTTCTTTTATTATTACAGTTGTTGCATAATTCAACATGTAGCAAAATCAACTTGGTATAAGACTGTAGTTTCCATACATTATGTGGAACTCAAAAAAACCCAAAAAACAACCAGAGCAAAAACCTAACAACAAAAACCCACCACAGTTTCTTTCTGTGAAGTGACACAGGCCTGTTATTACCTATCACACCACATAGTATGCAAACTATAAATAGGAATATTGAGTAGACTTGGTGTTGTATACATAAATTTTAAGAATTCTGTTATCAATACGATCAGCTATGGGAGCTTCAAAATAATGTATTACAGTTATTGGCCATTTCTCCCTTCTCTACATCAAAAGTGGTTTCAAGTACAAAATACAGAGATCACTTAAATAAATGGAAAACATGCCCATGCTGACACTTGCAGGTTCAAGATCATAAAGCTTTACAAAAGCTATTGTTTATTGAACTTGATATTCACATATCAGTCTTAAGTAATCCCCTGAATGTATTTAAAGACATACCTTAATATTTTTTCTACCTTCTTTGTCTTAATTGTTTTTTATGTATCTTTGCTAAGGAATTAAATCCATTTTAATTCATAGAGTTCTAACACGCCAAGATTTCTCATGGGTACTGTAGAGCAAAGATGTCTACCCACCAGCAAAGCATGTGTTTATGTGTGTGTCCCAGATCTACTAAAAGCTCTGCAGGCTACTAGCATTGCAGAAGAGTTTTTTTTTTGTTTGTTAAAAATAAGCCTGTAAATAAAAACAAAGCCAGTTATGTGCAATGTCTCCCTAATGTTAATTATGATGCAGGAAAAAAAAACCTGCAATATCTAGGTAAATTGATAATGCTGTTTGCCAAACTGAAACATGATTTTCCACATAACACCCAGTAACAGCTTAACTTTTATGAGTGACAATAAAAGAGCATATTGTAACCTTTTTAACCTACTTTCTTTTCAAAGAAAATTACACCCCATAACACTTTTTTCCTTTTTGCACTTTAAGAAAAAAAAAATCTTACTTTTTCAGCTCTGGCTAGTGTTGGTCCATAGACCTTCACTTATTAAAAAAGGAAAAAAAAAATATTGAAGTGTGTTTTATAGGCAGCAGAAAATTGGAAGCAATGGAATAAAACTAGCAAGGCATTTCTGCACCTGGGAAAGCATTATCCTTCGACACAATATGTGATGTTCCGTGAAAAGGCTAGCTAATGGTTCCACTACTATCAGACTTGCCGTGTTATTTTTAAATATAAAGGTTCAGCCTGTCAAGTTACAACTCATTATCAATATTTTCTGTTTTCTCTTCAAAAAGAAAAGAAACAAAAAATTCCTTCAACCAGGCCATTCACCATACTTTCAGTACACACACCCCTAATTCAAGCCCTGAAGTAAAACAAAAGTATCTTACTAGTTCATAATTGAAGTCAGTGATACCTGTGGTTTACAGGTTTCCAGAATCACAAGCACTGAAGATCCCCCTTTGAAAAAGGGGACTGGATAAATTCTCCACCACAATCATCCAAAAAAATCTATGGGTTTGAAGCGTATTATTAAATCGAGTTCTTGGAATAGCTGGTTGTGCTACAGATGGGCTTTTATCTATTATTTTAGGTATGTACAATATCACAGTTGATTTCAGGCTAAGTATTCAAACTTTCTTTCATGTGTAGTAGAATGCCTATAAAAAAGGAGATCATATTTCAGAAAAAGAGTGTAAGATCCTGAAAGTTGTTGAGTACTACCTATACATCTGGTGCTCCCATAGATAAGCATCACCTTTGTGCTTTACTGATCACTGTGAAGGATTGTTTTTCTTCTATCAAACTCAACTTTTTTATACTTTATGTTCTTCTGCACTCAATTGGAACTGAGTACAGAATTCCAATACAATAGAAATATATCAACAAATTACACAGAGAATCCAGAAAAGCCCAAACACAGGCAATAGACGGGAATTTAAATGAACTTTTAAATGAAGATTGAAACCATTCATCAGTATAGCTGTCTAACCAACAGGGAAAAGGAAAAGCTGAAACTAGGACAGGAGTCAGTACACCAAAAAAGAGTTGGTATCATTCAAAATTCATACAGCTTTCAAAGTAGAAATAAAGAGTCAAAAACTGACTCTAGATTGAAATTAATAGACATTTAACTACAAGCTGTGCTAAACAAAGAAATAACATGCTACTGAGTAACTTAAAAGAATCATGAACAAAGATTTGAGGAATACACAGCCAGATTCACCAACGATAAAACTAAGTATTTGAACAGGTATTCTTCTCATCTAATATGTACAAAACTATTGAATTGAGACACACATCTATTTCTCATTTTAGGTGAAAATACTGCAGTGATGAAGAAGGGTAGAAATAAAGATGAATAGACCTTCACTTTCACTATTTAAATATAGTTTATGCATATTTCAATACCACTGAAAGGCTTCTTTAAAGCAATCCTATTTTAAAAGGGATCTTTCATTTCTCCAAAATGAGATTTCATCTGTACATATTCACTTAAACTATTCACTTAAAACAGTTTGCACAGAAAGAAAACAAACAAACAAAAAACCCCCCAAAAAACAGTTGCAGGAAAAAAACGACTGCTGCTACCATCTCTGTGAAGAACAATAGTGACTACACCGTAGTTTTCCAAGCAGCAGAACATGAATTTATTACCCCTGCTACATTTATGGGAGGAAGCCTACAGGCTCGAGAGAGAGAGACTCTAACTGGAATGTTCAAAGTTATCAAAGCAAATCCACAAGTTATGTACAGCAAATAACTTGCTCATTTTTGTCTCTATAAATTCTTCATGTACCAGCTTCTTTCTCAGCTTTAGTCAGAACTGGAAGCAACTGTTCTAAATAAATGGACTAGATGACCTTTAAAGGTCCCTTCCAACCCAAACTATTTTATGATAAACACATACTACAGTCCCACTGGTAGTTTCACCTTACTATATTCTAGACTAAAGCCTTTTTCCCCAAAATGCTAGTCAAATGAAATAACAAAATTTATGAAAAAGTTATATTATGAAATTATATTTTTTCTAGCACAGATGTTCATAAACACACGTACATAGTAGCCATGAAGTAAAGCTCATGTACTTGAGAAGTCTTAAAGATAATTCTTCATCAGTAACTCCCTAATTGTGGAACAGAACTAGACAGATTCACTAGTGAATTAAAAATATTCATAGTTTTATTTCTATTCTTACAAATTAGTGTATGCTACAGTCTTCTCTGTACCATACACTACTCTCCTGGCAGAAATGCTACTACATGGCATTTCCTTGTTGATTTTAAGACAGTGACATATGTTGGCATATACTCCTAAAGCCATTTTCATCATTTAAGAAATCATGCTTTTCTTGTTTGCCTGCCCACTACCCACGTCAAAGTCATTGTTTCACATAGAGATGACAACGTAAGGGCTAGGGAAAACAACACAAAACCAGCATAACTTCTTTTCTTTTTTTTTTAAATAAATGAATAAAATGCATGTATATGGAGGTTATCTGACATAATAAAAGCAGATCTACGTAAACTCTGTCACCACCAGCATCATCTGCCCACAGATTTTTATTTTAGGATTGCATAAGACATACAGAGCATGAGCACGTCTGCAAACTCACTGCTGTTGGCTTGATGGCCAGTCCTGAGTTCTGCAGCTGTCAGCTGCAGCAATCTAACAGAGGCAGAGTCTGCGGCAAGCAGATTGTAATTTGGTCCCCAAGCGAACTGGGCAAGGGATGCCAAAGGTAAGTCATATTTATCCAAGGACTGGACTGAAATGCCAGGCATAACCAAGGTATTATTAGATCCTCTTTGTTTTCAAATCCTTTCATTTGTTCAGTCCGTATTGCTCAGTAATTGAATCACAGCTTTGTTCTGAAGAAGCTTTAACTTCTATTTAACTTCACATTTCCTACTGCAACCCAAAGTAAAATTCTTGTAGGTACCAAGGTCATTAGACCACTTGATCACAAGCAAAGACACTAGTAGATGACACAGGATGACTCAGCAGTGCAAGGAGTTAGAGGATAATCACTGAACATGACAATAATGCAGCAATCCAAGCTGAATTACCACCTCAGTAGGATCCAAACTAGAAGGAAGAGACATAAGAGACATAATTAGCATGAAGAGGGGGAAGGGGGAACAGGACGGTGGGGAGAAAGCAGCTTACTGCACCAACTAAATTGGATGACTTCTGATGAACTTGAAAATAATTTTATACCATTGAAATTCTCTAACACTTGGAATTCAGATATGTGTTCATCAGACTGTAAACTTCAGAAACATCACAAAAGTGAGTGAAACACCTATCTCCATACTGACACAAGAGAGATTCCTGTAAAGAACACAAGTCTTACTTAAATTCTTAAATCTTAGCAGTTATGCATTCCAACAAGATGCCACTGTGCAAAAGAAATTACTACTAAACGCAAGACAAGCTTTTCATATCAGAAATCCAAGGGAGTAACTACATAAGCACCTGGATGAGGACTTAAGCCTTCAGAGAAAACATACCATATGAAGGCTTTGGAAAGGAAGAACAAAAAGGTCTCACAGGTCATTTTAGAGACCAGAAGGGCATAGACTGCTAAGTCAGAGAATAAGCACTTACATGATTCAGCAGGAAAGTTATAGGCAGGAGAGGAAGGACAAGATATCCCCTAGGGGATTCTGATCTGAGCCAAACAGTTTTTGAGGAGTTACAAAGAAACTGCAACAAGGAAGTTGATGCAGGTGCATTATTTTCTAGATCAGCCATTTTCAGCTGTTTTTAACTAGATTCTCCATATGGCGAACACAAGTCTACTGATGGTACCTACTTTTTCCTCACTTGCCTCTCGATCACCCTTTTCAAGTAGCCCCCAGATTCCCAACCTGACTAGTTTCTGAGTAATTCTAGTGCTTTATGACATGAGGTGTAAGTGGAAACTAAGCAATTAGGTCCAGCTCCCATGCAGTGCCAGTAGACAGAGACAGCTGATGTAGGTGGGAAACCTAGTATAGTTAATAAAAGATGCAAAAAGTGAGAAGGGTTGTATCATCAGCTGTAATGGTCCTCTAATAACCTTTGAGAAAGTCTGATGTGAAGCATATGTCCACAACTAAAGACTAATAAAGCATTGATTGCAATGTAGAAACACTGAAGACAGTCCATCCAGACAGGCCCAACATTTATACCAGTGCAAGCAACATCTCAACACCAGCCCAAGAGCAAAGAACTGGTTCACTGAGACCTAGTTCGGCACTGATATGCCCACATTGCTCCATATGAAAATATGATTAACAGCAGATTGGAACACTCAGCCCCGTACTTCGCTCATGCAGCATAGTCCTAGCCTTAGACTGATAGTTTGGAACAAGTGCTTTTCAAATTACAGTTCTCTGCAGAACAAGCACATAAAAAGTTGAACGTGATACCTGCCCACAACCAAAAAAATATCAAGGCAGCGAATGAGCCAGGGGTGGCTGGGGGAAAGAAAAGTCTATGGGATAACATCTGACTTGTGGTTTAAGTGACAAGCCTCCATTTCCATTCACTTAAGAAATCTCAGCATGTTTTCCCATGCCTGATCTTGTCACCAGTTTTACATTCCTGTTATGCATAAATGCAAAGCATTATCATTACAAGCAGCACTTGGAAAGACAATGATGCATTACTGGACATTTCTCATAGCACACAATAACATCCAGTCTGCTCAACATAGAAGAATTTCTGTACCAGAAAGGAAATAGTAGGGGATAAAGACTATTAACCTCTCTTCTTACTTGCTCACGCTACAGTACAACCTTCCTCTATCAAGAGATCATAGATTTTGGTTTTTTAATTATTTTTTTAAAAACACTAGGCAACGTTAAGCTGACCCTTAAAACTCAGAGCAATATGACAGCAGGTGATACTACCACATAAACTGTTACGAGCAGAAACTACTGAGGGGTGCATGATAACTCAGACAAGTGTTATGGGGCAAGTGGACATCAGAGACTTCTGTTATGTATGATAACGGTATAAGCAAGAAATACAATTTTTTTTGTACAACTTTGTAGGGAAATGGTGGGTACAACACATCTACCCTGTTTCAAAACATATTAGAGATAGTAAAGAACATTAAGGCACACGTGAGAAAGACAAAGAGACCCTAAGAAAGGTTGTTTCACTAGAAAAATTGATATAGCATAGCTACTTCAGAAAAGCATTTTGGTTTTAAGAGTTATGCTAATAAGTCAAATAGCTTTCAATTCTTGGCAGTATGTCCATACATGAAAGCATACGCTGGCTATGCAGCTATGCTCATACTGCCAGGGTACTGTGAGAACCCAATAACAGATATAACAGATACTAAATGTTGAGATATAATGTACTAAATGCTTGCCTCCTGACACTATGGACAGAAGATGATGCAACTGCTTTAAGATCCATTGCATTCAAGTGAAAACATTTGGCAGTGAGCTATATACTATTTTTAACATTCACTTTAAGCACACCTTTCCCAAAAATAAGGTAAAGCTAGAGTTTAACATACCAACTTTGCTTGAAGTGGCAACTAGACACCAAAGACCGAAGAAAAGATATACAGGTGCATTTTTCAGTAGTTACTATATTAAAATTTCTTGTTTTACAGCAAAGCTTATTCACTTATTGTTGATGATTTATGAAGCAAAATCAAGACCCCTTGAAGAATGATCAATGGGTCTACCCATTTTCAGTTTAAAATTACAAACCCAAAAGATTCAGAAGTTTAAAAAAAAAAGGGGATAAAGGGTATGGAAGCCTGTAACAGAAGCTTTGAAGGTCTTTTAAGTACTAGAAAAAGAAAACTAGGGAAGTTAGATAATCCAGAGTCAGAATAGAGAAGGCGAGCTTACTGAGAAGACTTACAGTTTGTCAGAGCTCTCTCACAATATCACCACACATTGTTATTTTCACATCTAAGACAGAAAAGTCACAACCACTATTGTTCTGTTACAAAACCAGGAAATCTACATCATCTTACTGCATTTAATTTCTAAATAAAAAGCAGTATTTCAACAAGCTGCATACGCCCATACTACAAAAGCTATTAGAAGACTGAAAACCACACATACTTAACTCCATAAACAAATAGTTAGACCCAGCAAAACCAGGATGAAAAGAAGTCAGGCAGACTGTACACCTACACAACAGATAAGGACAGGAACCTGTACTCACCCACATGCAGGCCTCACAGATATCCTCTCACAAATCACAAAAATACACCCTTCTCACAGGACAAACTCAACCCTTCCATAGCATTACATCCTACGTTCTCTGCACCTCTCCACTGCACCTCTTTCTCCACAACCAATATAATCTCTGATTACCTCGGCTGTTGTTTCTAGAGCACCTGAATCTAATGGGTTGATTGGTCCCACCTGGGGAAGATAAGAGGTGAACCTGAACTTAATTTAAGTTTCTCCTTATTAAGTGAACATGCCATGATGAGTGTGTTAGAAAGTTTCTATTTATCTTCAGGAATTAGTGCATTCATGATCTACACCAATGAGGAATTTTCATTGTTGAAAAAAACCTTTTGTTTTCTTTAGGTGAAGATTTTATTTGTAATGGAAATTTATTTTACTACTCTGGAGAGGTGCAATTTGAATATCCTGAAGAATTGATGGACTCCTACTTTTTTTTTTTTTTACAGCCTAATCTACCTTCAGCAATTGAAAAACAACTTTGGGATTTCAGCAATTTCATTGTAAATTCCTCGTTAATCAAGATATTCAGAGGAAAAATTGTAAACCAATATCCAGTACAAGTAAGTAGACTGCAAGCCATTTTCTACTGGTAAAAAGTACGTAGTATTGGAAACACAGGAATGAGTTTTGCATCTGGATCAGGATGTGAAAGACACAATGGAATATGAGGTTACAGTGGCTTTCATGTTTCTCTCAAGATATTCAAGTATGGACACTTAAGCCATTTAGCTGGCTGGGTCCACGATAGCATAAGGGATCTTTGCTATAAATCTTACTATGTTTTACTCACTTTTTTCTTTGCTCAACTTATGGAACAACTGCCACTGTGTTTGACATAAAAACATTACTACCTATAAATAAATCCATTGAAAATAAATTTTAAATTCATTGTTGACACCCTTGCTTTTCAAAGGTTCTCAGCCTTTCAATGTTCTGCTCTTTGGTTCTGGTTCTTTTTATGAATAAGGCGTTTGTCTTTTCTAAATGTGTTCCAGCATTTAATTCTGCTTTGGTGTTTAAGTTTATGGCTTCTGTATGTGCTTGCAAGGCACAGAGTTAAGACATAAAATTAATTTACGTCTATAGGATCCAGTAAAGGAAATCACTATTCAATACAAAGAAATATTAGTGTTCATTATTATACGTCATATAGTTTTAGAAATCTCCTTCTTTCACATTGTTGTAGCTAATGGAAAACTTTTAAGAATAAGAGGGAACTACAAACATGCTGGTTTAATAGTACTTTAGTGATCCCAAATCAACTCCACTCAACACAGTTGTGTGCATTTTTCCCAAACGCCTTTACTATATATTGGAACAAGCATTCAGAGAATTATTTATGATGTGACCAGAATAGAAATCACTAAAGTATTCAGTTCTAGTACTGTTTGAATGTGTACTAGGTTTTCTGCTAAATTCCTCAAGGCAAAAAAAAAAGATGCACAGATGGGAACTATCTCTGTGCAAGCTGATGCATTAGGAAAGAAAATTAAATCACAATTAGTCTCACCCACTTCATGAAAAGCAAAAGACCTATAATATCAGTGGTTGTAATTTAAACCTATCCTTGCAAAATATTTCTAAAAAGATGATGATATTCAGATACTTCGATATAAACACTGATAAAAGATTTGACCAAGGCAGAGGCAGACACACTCTGAGATGAGTGAGGGATTGATCAGACCCAGATGAAAGGGGTGCATATGCTACACTTGGTCATTCTCAGTTTCTTACACAAGGTTATGTAGTGTTTGCTTCCTCGGGAGATAACACAGACTGTGGTGTTAGAAGCCTGCACCTACCAAATGTTGAGGAGAGAAGGCAAAGACAGAAGTTAATGAAGAACCAAATGTCCCATGTTTCTTCTCCTCTTTCTCTTCAGTAAATCCTTTTTTGGGGAAGATCCTGGAAATAGTTTATTCTTTTTAATGAGTTTTAATTCTAGTTTGCCTTCTATGTCTGGCCAGGTATAGCAGCGAGGGCATTTTAATTTGTATCCAAAATTTAACTCCTTGAGGAATAATGATAAAATAAATGGGAACAGAGCCAACCAGATCTTAAGAGTAATTTCAGCTTTCATTTATAATTTCTACAGACTCTAGACTCTGAAACCAAGATATGCCAAAGGTATGACAGATGAGTGACATGGAATAACTGGTAATGTTTGTTAAATATATATTTCATACTCATTTCACTTTTCTTTTTTTGCACTTCTAATTAAAACCCTGTACTAAAACATAGCTAAAAGGACATTATATCTTTTACTACTAATCTCCCATGCTGTTGCAGACCAAGATTACATTAGTAAAGTTATAGGGCATTGTCTTCACCAAAGTAATGAATGAAAATAAAATTGCTTAGATGGTCTTGAAGGACCTGGGGACTAGGATGCACTTAGCACAGATGTCTTCAGTTGGCTTGCAAACGTAATAGGTGGTAACTATTGGTAATTGGTAATAGGTGCCAGCTTGGGCACTTAAAGTTTACCGTGAGCAAACTACCATCGTTCTGGCCAGGAAGAAGTGGCAGAGAAATTTCCCTTGGCTCTTAATGACAACAAGCATTATTATTGCAAGCTCCCTAAACTAAAGGAATCCAGATGAGACTTACGCTCTGAGGTAACCAAAAACATTCTCTTTCCCCTTACCTAGGATACAAAGCTACAAAACTTATCTTTCAGTTAAACAGCTTACCTGCTTGCAAAGAAATTCTGGAAGAAAATGCATACACTAGAGTCTACCATTTCTGCACTGTGGTGTCAAGACCTCATTTCAATTCCTTATCATCAAATTAGGCAAAATAGGGATTTGTATCTACTTACTCACATCACAACTGTGCTTTAATCACTGGACCATTCAAGAGAGACACACCTATCCAAAGCATCCTCAGTGCCAGACAGGCCGAGAAAGAACCCACAGTCAAAAGTACCATCTAAGATCTCTTCTAGGTTGTTCAAGCAGCACAGCTATACTGATATTCTGCAAGTTAATTGGTCTTGATTAAGAGTTCAGATTATGACCTTATTAATAGAAGACAAAACTTGACCAGTTCCGCTCTATGAAGAGTTACCAGCCTCTTTGGGGTTCCCTGCAGTACATTCCACTGCTCAGTGTAGACATATATTTATGCTGATATTAATACATTATTATGACATTTCATGGGAGCAAGATCCTACAACAGTGCAAAATATTTAGTATTTCATATTTATATTAAAGTAAAACATACATTTAATAAACAGCATTAAGCTTTTGTACGAGCACAAAGACAGCCCAGGAGTGAATACAGGTGGAAGCTGTTTGGTAAAAGTCTGCATTTAAATGCATGAACACCTGTGACAGAATTCAGTTAAGTGCTGCACCAGTGTATTTCAGCTTCAGTCCAAAACATTTGAAATCATTTGAATGTAATAGCCATTGGAGCTAATCATGCAAAACCAGCTTGGAAACTGCAAACATTTATTGACAAGGTTCCTTTTTATCAAGTCCTACTAGTACTTGCTAGATGTTCCAGCCTTAAAAAAGCCATTACTAGGATCTATAGATATTCTTTGTGATGTGCTTTCTCCCACTGATTTATCATCTTCTATTTAACTGTAAAACCTTCACTAGAGGACTGAAGTGATTTCAGATTTGCACCCAGCTTCGCTGAAGTATTTTAGAGATATTTCAAGTAGCATTAAATCGAGGCATTTGACCTTGGCAAATCATTTTATTACAGTTTTGTTAGATGTCTCATAAAGATTATCCACCTTCCTTACTGCTAATTTCTCAATACAGCACACATTTCTAATTTTAGACTTACAGAGCTATTGAACTTCCCCCGAAAACAAAGTATCTGAAGTCCTTCCAACACACAGTCTCTCTCTCCTTTCCCCTTCTTCTCCTCTGTCCCTGAGCATTTTGACTAGCATAAGAAAGATATTCCTTACTCAAATTGACCTTGTTCTATTTCATTGAAAATAGCCAAGTTTTATCAGTGTCATTCATTTTAGCAGAGGCCAAAAAGATTTCCATCCCTCAAAAGAAGAGAGAAAAAAGCAAGGAAAAGAATGTAGGAAATATCTCCATTGCAGTTTTAGGTTTGAACAAAACAGGAAATTACTTTCTAACCTGTGCAGAACTAAGCTATTTGAAGAGAATTAGACAAAAGTCTCTGCCATCTTAAACAGAAGAATTCACCTCAGCTCAAGAAAGCCTTCTAAATTTTTCACTGGAATAAAATACTTAACTTTTCCTAGATCCTTGAATTCCATCTTACTTGAGTCTAATCACATTTTTTAAAGTAACTGATATTACTATTAAAAAAGTGAGCTTGGGCCTATAGCTCCAACTTGCAACATTATTGCAAAAGGTAATGAGAACACATAGTCACTCACATGTACTCTCATTAGTATAAAGCTATGTGATTTATATTTAGGCAATGGTCCTGCAACAATATTTTGTGTTAAAACCACAAAAAAATTAAGGCAATTTTTCA
>VXAK01027956.1:50420-85750 GCA_013399435.1 Arenaria interpres | reverse complement strand
GGTGAGCTCCAGCCGAGGAGGGAAGTTTCCCCTCGGTAGCCAAGTGTTTTGGGGAAAAAAAGGGTGGTTTTTTTTTCTTGGCCGGCCTGGCACTTACTAACGCCGTGGGTGAGAGCGGATTTTGCAGCCGCCGCGCTGAAGCGCTAATGGCTGTAATTACCAGCTCGTTCATTAGGACCCAAAAATGCTTAAATAATCTAGAAAGCCATAAACTGCGGTCTAATTTACACCACAGAGATTGCACTCATTGCTCTCAACAGGCATCAACGTCAGCGAGTTTAGAATCGCACCCCAGTTTGGGTTTTATTGGTATTTTTTTTTTTCTTCTTCTTTTTTTTTTTTTTTCCCCTTTTTTTTTTTTTTTTCTTNTTTTTTTTTTTTGTCCCCACCCCTTGCATATCACATGAAATTCATTCATTCGAGTTGAGAGGCCCTAATTTGCCAGCCCAGCTGCTGCATGGCTCTGTCTGCAGAGAGCGGGGACTGGCGTGAGAAACCTCGTGTGCCGCAAGTGACTTGGCTCTGATTTCGGCTGCGGTGGCGGCTCCGGCCAGCCAAGCTCCAGGAGCCCCAACCTGGTGATGGCAGGGACTCCTTTTAGGTCCTGGAAATAAAATAGGGACAGCACAGAGGAGAATCAAGCTCCTGAGTGAAAGCATCCGTCTTGTTTATTTTATAAGACACATATGTAGGTCTTTTTCTTCTTTGGGGGAGTACTTTTTGGGCGATAGCAAAACGAGATACTTAACACCTGGTGGTTTCCACTCTGCATCTTTTCGTGGAAGATAATATTCTGAATGTTTCCTCAGCTACAGTGCGTGTTACACAAGAGCCTAGAGATAAATGAATGCTGATTCATGTAAATACCGAGCCGAGGCTGGAACAGGGAAATTCTGACTAGTTTGACAAAAAAAAATTAAAATGCTTTCTTTTCGACGTATTAACATGCGAATATGGTACACAATAACATTTTTCTTCATACTTTGAAACGTCTGCTACTCTCCTACAATGGAAGTTTTACAATGTGTCGCCGGTATTTGCATTCTGCTCAGAAATACTTAAAATACTGTAAAGGAAAATGAGTTGTATGAGCCACCCAGTCTTCCAGCTCACCAAAAAAAACCCCCAAAACACCCCTGCGATCGACGCACTATCTGCCAGTGTTGTTGTGTACGTTGTTTTACACGTGATACAGATTTACAGAACAGTTTGACACAGTAGTTTCTGGGTGACACATTTCATTAACTCTCTCCTGGAGAGTACATTACAATTTCAGTTAGAAAATAGTCTGTATAAAACACAAAGTGCTCAAAGTTCCCAAGCTTCCGTCTACTAAGGCTTATTAAGCACATAGTAGATTATGCTATTTTAATGAACACTGGCATAACAAAGTAGCAGTGGAACATATATGCTAATCTGATACTACTTCTTTCTTCTTGCTGCAATTCATCTAAACATATGAATTATAAACCCTCAAAGTGTAATTTATTTTCAGTGTAAAAGAATGACTCGCATGCTAAGTGTAGGAATGGTAAAGGATTGCCCCATACAAATGACTATTTTCCTTGATAGAAACTTATCGAAGATTATATTACAAAAATGATTTGAATTAATTTTTTTCAAGGATATATTTTGAGATGCAATACATTAGAAGGCTGTTTAGTAGAAGAGAAAGTCTTTGTTACACTTTCGCTTGCAACCATCAAGCCGAAAGAAGCACGTGCTAAACTGCTGCGTTATTTATCCAGTTTGTTACAAACCCAGTTTCTCAGTCCGGTGGTTTTCCTGTGCTTAGTTCGGTACGATGGTTAGTTTGCCCGAGTAGGTTATAGCCAAGATTCTATTGATGCCTTGTCTTTTTATTTTTCAAATATGTAGGAAGTACCTGCACTCTTGTAGAGCGCACACGTAAGTTAAGGAAAGTGTCCAAGAAAAGAGTAAAAATAGTGCTAAATAACAGACTTCATAGAAGAGACAGTCAGGCATGAAGCTACTGTTCCCACTTTCCTAGGAGTACTTGTCAGCTTGCTGCTGAGTGACATTTATAGAGTTTTCTTCATGCTTTTTGCATAATAGTGGGGACATTCAGATGTATTTGCATAAGCAATACGTAGACTTTTCACATCCCAGACCTCGCCAGTGCAGCATTTTGAGTTTATCAGGCAAAACACTGTGAGGGTTTTTGAACACCCAAACCACATGGAGCTCCTGTCCGGTACGTTGTTTGGAGAGGAATGGGAAGCAGTTGCAGATGAAGGGTTCTGATGTGGTGTACATCAGATTATTTTGTGTAGAAGACAGGACCAGTGGCACATCGAGGTGACCACGGTTGAAATCTCTAAGGCTGCCTTTATCTACTCATTGGTGGTCCCCTTTGTTCTAAGGAGACATTAGAAGGTGTATAAAGTTTTAGAACAAATAAGTGGACACAGCAGAACGCACCTGCTCTGAGTTACTGGAGATGAGAGCAACACTAATTCCCCATTAGTGTAATTAGGATTGGTAATTGATACTTTCCTATATCTCCAATATAGCAGTCAGGAAATAAAGCCTCTGCTTGCATGACCGAGTGGGGTACCCCAGTGAATGCGAGTTGTTTTCATCTGGATTATTTGATACTTCCTTTCTAAGGTAATGCATTGAATTTCTTATATGAGTTCCCGAATGCACCGTGTTTGATGCTAGTCCTGTGCAGGAGAGATTCAGTGGAGAAAGCTGCAACGTGTAACTCTCTTCCTTCTTGACCTCAGCTGTTTTATACAAAGTTTAAAACTAAATTCTGTATTCAGGAAACTTCTGAAATGTCACTGTCACTTTTTTTAGAAGATCTTTCACAAGTTTGACTCTTATTCTTGTCTTATTTAGCATGGCATTGCTCTGAAATGCTCTTTTAACCGCCTTTTTATCAATTCTCTCCCCTTCAGTAAAGCACTAACATCTACTTAAAGGCAAACAAATGTTTAAATCACTTAGTATTCTGTGGGTCTTCATCAGTTGCCAGAAGTTGAAGCTGTACAGAAGCGTTTTGCTGAATGGGGATGAGTTTAAGTGAGTGTTTTTCTGGATCACAGATTTAAAATCTGAGCCCTCCAGGTGCTGCACGTTGCCTGTGGGGAGCCTGGATACCCCCAACTGCCAGCAGAGATGGCCAAAGATAAGGAAAGCTCAGTGCCTCAGGGGAATAATTTGGCAGTTTGGAGGGTTGCAGCCTTAATCATAATTCTAATCATAGATTTTAATTGCAAAGAATTGCGTATTTTCTCACGTTGGCTACAGATACATCTTTATACTATACGCTGGTTTTCCCACTTTGTTTCACAGTGCAAAATAGTGGCATATGAGCGGGCTTATTTCACTGAAACTTTTAATCACGACTGTGAGAGTAGCATGTTGACAGCCACCCTTTGAAGAACACGCCTTTTAAACCCTGTTTATATGTTTACATCTTTTTGGCCATCATGTTCTCTTGGGTTCTTTCTTATTTGCTCTGCTCAACAGCCAGTAATTTCTGACTCCCTGAAACACTGCAGTTGGGGTGGCGATGGTTTGTTGTTGAGGTTTATTATTATTATTCTAGTTTAAGAGATACTGGTCACTATCGGTAGAATTAGCAGAATCAGTACAGGAATTTCTCAGCAGTATTATTTCTTTGCTGGGGGTATTGGCTTCCTGGCAATTCTGTAATCCTTTATGGATTATCCCTATGCCTTTTCTCATTGGAAATGTACTGTTTAGTGAAGAGAAATGTTTATCATACCAGAGTGTGCTGACACACTAGTCAAAACTAGATAGATTTCCTGTGAAGTTTTATTTCCATGAAAGTAAAATACATAGAAATTAATTTTAAAAACAAAAAATAATCTTTGTATGGTAGCCAGTTAATTTGTTTCATAATGTTTCAGGCATTAATCAGTCTGTTGCACTGCAGAAACATCTTGACTGGTTGGTTATCACGTATATGAGTTGTATCTATAAACTAAATGGATCCATTTCTTCATAAATATGCACTAAGAGCCTTAATAGGATCCAAAAATTCACCCATTAAAGGGGCAATCAGTTTAATCATGCAGAAAAGCTTTTTTTTCTTGCTTGTGTACAGACTCACACGTACACACAGAGGCTCAAAGGCTGCTTTTTAGAATCACAAAGCAACTCTCAAGGCTAAAGTTTTTCACAACTTTCAGCTAAGCAAATACATAATAATCCTAAAAATGGTAATGTTATGGTAGCATCAAGTGCAATGTAGAGAAAAAAAAGGGAATGTTGTCATTAAGTTAACACTGGTGACTTCTTTCAGGCATTTAACTTTAATACTGTTTGGTGCAAAGTGTACAGAAGTATATTTCAATTTTCTCTTCTCAATTTGCATTATATTAAGTACTTTACAATTAGTTTTTAGAAGTGACCCACATTTGACCTTCAGTAACAAAATGTGATGAAAGAAGGGCTAATTAAACATGAAATAGATGGATTATTGATGCTTTAATTATCTATATTTAACACAAAGTCTTCCACTGATAAGTACAGCCTTTATTTTTTCCTCTTCAGTAAAGTCATCTCGTACAGTGTGCAAATGACTAAGTTACCACTGAATCATTCTGCACTCCCAGGAGATGTGCAGAGCCAAAAGGGACAGGATCTGAGCAAAGGAGGATTCATGCTCTGAATAAGTAAAGAACCGTACTATTATAGGCAGGGGGTAGCAAGAAGCATCTTTAAAAGGACAGAATCTGATGTATCGAGGCAGACAGCTCTGGCGTTGTACGTACCAGTATAACCTGGGTTATAACCACGGGTAGCAATTTGGCTGTTGCTGTGTCAGTCTTTGTATTGTAGCAGTGTATTTCTGAGTGGTTTTTTGTGGTGTGTGTGTTTTGGTTTTTTTGGGTGTGTTTTTTTTGGTTTTTTTTTTTTTTTTTTTTTTTTTTTTTTTTTTTTTGTTTTGGTTTTTTTTGTTTTTTTTTCTCTTTTAAAATATCCAGTTTCCTTGTTTTCTGGTATTTGAGATATCTGCTAGTTTAGCCGACTGTCAGCTGTGTTTCACCTGCAGCTTCAGGCACGTTTCCCTTTAAGGTTTTTCTTTCAAAAGTCTTAGAAGGTTTATGTAGTTGGTCGTCTGCTGAGCTACTTTGAGATGTAAAATCTATTGAATTGGTTTTTGCCTTAAAATAGAAAAGCAAATGAACAGACTTCCGAAGTAGCATTGTGCTTATGAGTCTGTTATCCAAATCCTTCCCAAGCACTGTGACCTCTTCACTATGTTTGCTGAACTTTTTAGTATTTTATTACTAATCTTAACAGGACACAAAATTTTCTTTTTCTTTGACTATTTATACAGAAAGTATTGATGCAGACGTATGAGCAATTCAGTACAGTGTTTAGCAGGTTGATTTTCTTAGTTTCCTAAGAAAGTCTGCTTCCAACAGATATTTAGAAACTGTTAGAGTTGCAAAACAATTTCCTTTTTTCAGTCTTAGGCTGTATGTAACATGGTCCATGTAAGTTATGTTACGTTCTACATCCTCTTTATTTATTACTTTTTTAGGTGGTTTTATCTCACCGTGTGCTTCAGCAATGCTATTTCTGTTTTTTTTTTTCTCCCCTCATTTTTCTTTCCTAGAGGAGTAGATTTGTTGTCCATCTGTTATCAAATTTTGCACTTTGTTAGCGTATACTACACATTCATTTTAATCAATAATTAAAACAAGAAAAAACAGACCAAAAGTTACTATCCAGAATCAAAAGAAAGTTTTAAACTTTTATTTATTTTTTCATATAAATCTGCGTTATTTCAAGTTTTGAATCAGGATTGTGAAAGAAACTCTGACATTCACATGAGTCTCTGCCAAGTTTATGGACTGTGCAGTTTAATGAAAAGTGTTTTGATTATGTGGACCGTGCAAGTTATTCTGACAGAACGTTAATTCAGTGTAACTAAAAATAATTTGTGAATCTAAGGGAAGGTAAACCAGGTAAAAATCTAGGGTAAAACAGCAGATGAGATAAGATTTTAGCATCCCTTTGAGTTTTGACTCCTATGAAAAAATGTCATAAGGAGAGGGTAGAGAACATGCACGTATTATGAAAAAGCTGGGACTGACTTACTGTCTTCCATACGCTTCAGGCAACAGAGGTTTCCCAAGGTCACTTTTATTTTGTTGTTGAGGATAACAAAATATCGTGCTAATGCTGGTGTAACTAAGGTCAGTCGGGGCGTCTACAATGGGGTTTACACCAACGGAAGAAGACGGAGGATGACTTAAAACTTCTTAATTTCTTATTTTAGTGCAATTTCCTCTATAGATGTTCAACTGAGAGCAGGTCATGAACATGTGTCAAAATATCAAAAGGTGATTATACCAAAGTACCAGTCAGTCAAGTTCCTGAGAGATGCCAGTGACACGTGCTGGAGTTGTCCCATAAACTGTGCTTAACAGGAGGCGTTTGCTCACTCTTATGCACCCATTTTCACTGACAAGAGTTGTAAAACTACAATTAAGAGCAACTTTTGACTGTGTTTAGAAAAATAGGGAATAAGTTTGACATAAAAGAAATGAGCAGTGTGGAGGAACTGCTTATTTTTTTGTGGAAGGAGAAGATGGCATAAGTTAAGAATAGAAGTTTTGGATTTTAGAGGTTTGGACAGAAGTAATATTCTGGTCACATTTAGAAATGAAAGGTATGTAAAAGTGATGTGCTTTTTTGATTGATATTTATATCAATCAAACAATCTTCCAAATTAGGTAACACAGCTGTTTGCAATCATTAGATTGTAAAAAGCTGTAGCATAACCCCAAAAGTATAGTTTAGTCAGAGCAGATCACAAATGACACGATTATTAGAAGGTGAAGAAAAGCATTATATTTGTCTTTCAAAACTTAATTTGCCGTATTAACTACTGACAAAAGTCAGTATGTTTTTTAAAGGCCAATGTCTTTCTGTCAGATGACATTTTGTTACAGATTTTCTGTTCTGAATGAAACCTAATGGCTAGCTCTTTAATCCCTGAATGGGAGAAATGAGTTGTTGCAAGTAACGTTCCTGGAGTATTAGGAAGCAATAAAATTAGTATTTATCCAAGTATTTGTTATAGGGTCTTTCATTCAGTATTTACAGATAATAGAAAGCCAAATTATAGATAATGTAAAGTCAATTTTCTAAGACTAGGTGCAGAAGGCAGGTAGTAGCTGACATACTGAAAATCACTCGTGGATCTGGAATGCAGAAATACTGATTCCATCTGCCATAAATGCAGAAAGAGTTTTAACTTGTGGCCTTGTCTGATCCAAACCTTTTATGGTACCAGATTGTAAATAAGAAAATATTTGTCACCTGGTGGGATAAAAATTCCTGCATTACATGGTCATATGATGATTATGGAGAATCCTCCGTAAATGCCCTGAAGACCAGTTTGTTGACTGGGGTTGTGGCCAGAAGGGATGCTCAGGAAGTGTGTGTCTTTTGTGGTGTGTGCTAAATGCTTTCTCTGTGGTTGCTCTTGTCCAAGAGAAGTGGGAGGGGCTGCCATAATTCATTCTGTCTGTCCATGTACAGATGTTAAGGACTTTTCAGCTCTGGAACAGTGTAAAATATGAGAAGTAGCCCCTACTTCCCTTGGATATGAAATCCACTTGAGGCAGAAATGCTTGAATATGTTCTCAGACACTCATCCTTGGGGAAAATATCCTTTCTCAGGACAATACTTTTACAGGGATATGACTTGATGTAGAATCGCATTTCTGAGTTCAGTGTTATGCTGAAAAATGAACTAAAGGGAATTATGGAGACTCTCCTATGTGTTCTGTGCCGCTTCAGAAACCCGAAGGTGTCTGAGATCTGCACAGACAAGGGTTTTGACGCAAGACCTGCGTGTCTTCTGGGACACTCTTCTGTGGCTGCAGCCCCAGGCCAAACAAAAAAGCGAATCACTAAGTCCTTTGGTTTACTTAAAGAAATAATAATTAAAATGAAATTAAGCACTCTGTGAATGGAGTGCATTTTGGCAAGGTTGAAAATGAGTTTTCCAGTAAGAACTTAAGCCCAGTTTTCAGCTGTGGGTGCCCTACACATGCCTATTAATAGAATGCTCATGTGCAGATATATGTTCACTTATAGACTGATGTTAGGTTAACAAGTTATTTTTGAATTGGCACAAACTGTTTCTGTTTTCAGAGAAACAGTAGGGTCAGCAGTGAGCTTTACTGAATTTCCATTCATCTTCAGACCTCTCAGGCAGATGTTTAGCTCGTGTTAGGTGAAACAACAGGTAGTTCGAGAGAAGTTAGTCAAGTCTAACTAATATCAATTGCTGTAAGTTAAATCAGGTGATATAATATTCAGAGACTGCTTTATATTAAAACAAAATACAGAAAATCAGTTTATCAGTTTGGATATTATGCATCAAATCGCCAGTATTTAAATTATGAACACGTATATACATATAATTTGCGAAATAACAGAGTGGGTTTCCATGGGGTATTACATACAAACGTAAAATTTTCTTTGTAACAGGCTCTGGGAATGATTTAATGACACTTCAAAAAGTACTATTTTAGTATCAAACACATTCTTGCTCAAACTAATGGTACAGCAAGAGTATATATGGCAAAGCCGCCTTTGTGCAGTTACCTGATAAGTCACGACATTTATTCATGGAGTCGTGTGCTACCCCTTGTAGGGAGACCCACAAGAAACACTTGGCCTGAAAATTCATACCCACTTTATAATGCAAACCTTTCTCTCTTGGAAGGAATCTGGCCATTTGCTTAGAAAAGCTGTTTTAGGACTCCCTTTTAAAACCCTGTATTTAACAAGACAAAGTACTTCAGTAGTTTTTAAAGCTTTCTGAAGATGAAAGGCAAGAATGGTAATCTAGATAATAAAACAGCAGCGAATTAAAATAATTAGTTACTTCGTGCATCCCCAGCATTTTCACGGTGGTGTTTTAAGTCCCTGTTTTACCACCTTTACTGTCAAAAATTTTTTTCTCTGCTGGTTTCAACACACATTTGGTCTCATTCTCCATCATGTCACTCTGAAGGGAAGTTACATTGTCATAAAATTTGAGTACTGAAATGGTGAATCAGTTGCCTTATCTCCACCCGTGTGTTTTAAATTGGTTATAATGACACAACGTGTGCCTTGCGTGATAGTGAGAGAGGATATCCATCACTCTCCTGAAGCAGAAAAATGCTATTTTCAATGAGCATGTGATTATGTTCCAGTTGCAGCACGAGTTTACAGAGGGACAGTAATTGATTTCTTTGAGAGAGAAGTATTTGTTTCGTTTCCAAGTGATGTTGTGAGTCCTTTTACAGAAGGAATAATTGCATTGGAAACTAGAAATCTCTACTTAAGGCAGGTCCCTACATGCTCAGCCACTGAACCTCAGCCTGGATCTTGGGTGAGATCTGTCATGTAGACTTAGAAAATTCACTCAGAAGGCTCCTCTGACTAGATACTGATGGATTTACTCTGTTTGCTGCAGCTTGAGGGCCTGAATCTTTCACTTTATTTTAATGAAACTTTTCTGAATGCGAATAAAATTCAGCTATTTCTAGAGCAGGTGTTAATTCATCTGAGTAAAAGCGGCAGCAGTAGGTGTGAAACAGAGCAGTACCCGTTTTCGTGGTGGTTTTCACCCATCAGTGCTTTTCCTAGAAATTGCAACACGTACTCTGGGCCCTGATTTTACCCACTTTATTATTATATACCTATGAAACAGAATAGAATAACGTATCTGAAATATCTAACAGAAGGGCAGGTGGAAGTACGTACTTCATAGGAATGACAAGGAACCACCATGGAGGTGCAGTAGGTGTTTCACCAGGATGTGGGTTCATGAAACATGTGGGTTCGGTCAGTAGGTTCAGTCTTGACACTGGCAGAGCCGAAACCAGTTCAGGTTGGTGCAGCCCAGTAATGCATCCTGTTTAAATTCTCCAAGTCCATACGTGGAATTGTACGGGGGGAAAAAAAATGCTGATTGTGGTGGTTTTAGGTGCGTTTCTATGTGAATTGAGAAAAGTACAGCAAAGAGATTCAGTTTAGAAGTGGAGGAAACTTGTTTAACTCTTTGCAGAACGGTGTTGCCTTTGCCATCCTGTGTTTTGCGGAGATCACTGGGCGCTTATATAATTTGTCCTAGCTTTTTTTGTGCCACTCCAGTTCTTTAAATATTTATTTATTAAACATTGCTAGTATTCTGGCTATTTCTGGTTGTTCTTTGGTGCAGAGGAAAAGCTAATCAACAGTGTGAAATTCCTCTGTGCAGAATAAATTAAGAAGATTTTGTTTTCCTTGCATTGTGAAATATTTTATCACTTCTGTGACGTTCAAGGAGACTGGAGGATGTTATATTCCATTGGCTCCTCAGCCACTGCTGAGTAAATTGAAAATTCATCTTGAACTTTCTAATACTGCATATTAGTGCACCTTTCTAGGAACCTTGAATGCTAAATTTATGGGGTTTTTTTCTTTACTAGTTTTTAATTAAATATATAAAGTGACTGAACCCTTCAAATTATACAGTAACCTTCCTGGAGAATAAATGTTCCAGAAATATGAAAGGACTGGCTAAAGTGTCACTCTATCAAATGTTTCTAAAAGGCTTTATGTATTTATAAGACTTCATGATCTACTATTGATGCAAATTACTAAGGATAAAAGAAAATCCATCTGTTATCAAAGAAAAAAAATAAATGAAATAAGTCCAAGGATTTGAAAGACTTAGCATTAAGGACTAAGAATTCATATTTTGTGATGGGTTTATAGTAATTGACAGTAGAAAAGACTTCTTTTTAGCATTCACAATGTGTTGTTTTTTTTTTTTTAATTGAAAGAAAATGACTTTGCCATAAAACTTCTCATATAACACATCCTGTTTCATTTCATAATTTCATATTCCTCACTGAAATGTCTCAATTAAGACACGACCTACACCATTTCATATTGCGTTGGGCATTACTGGTTTTGTTATTATTACCTTTACATTTAATCAAACTGTCTGTAGCTAAATAAATAGCATTTCATCAAGAGCTGTTGTTTTTCAATCAGCTGGGAAACAGAGTACTGGCATGAGAACAGATCTGAGGCCAGTGTCTCCGATCTGCAACTAATTGCGTGCTGATAATAGTCCTGCCCAGGGGCAAATCTTACTCCCTGTCCTGATCTATGATAGATTTTCCTCTACGTTAATATTAAATCAGATGGAGACATTCTGTAATACTGTTACAGCTGCTATCTTTAACCTTTCCTTTTAAATTTGAAATATGTACAGTTTGGAGATACTATCTCCGTGTTTCCTTTCTGAAAAGAAATGAAGAAAAGAAAAATCTCAAGGAAAACATAATAGTCTTTTTTTTTTTCTTTTCTTCAGCTTCTCCTCTTAAAACGGTCACTTCTTTAGGTAATAAAGCACTGTTCATACTTAAATAAGTATTTATTGGTAAAATCACACATTCTAGTGGTTTGCTCGGAGGGGAGGGGAGAGGAGAGTGTCTGACAAATTGCAGCAGGAGGTAATGCTTCGCTCCAGCTTGGTGGTGTGGGCTGGCAGTTGGGAGTGCCGGTGCCAGAGACCTCCCTGGATCGCTATACGTACTAACTCTATACCATACACGCAGGTTACTGCATGAAGACATTGTAAACAGTCATGTCTTTCCAGTGTGAAGATGGTGAGGGTGGCTACTGGAGTACGGAGGAGCCCCGTACCACGACTCCATCATTTCAGGCTCATCACAAGAGCAGAACATACTGTAAGAGCTAAAAAGACAGGATACACGGAGGATAAAATAACACATACTGTACTCAGCACGTTATAGTGCTTCAAAAGAAAGCGATCTTCTGGTCTGCGTGCAGTGTTCTTGTGAAACGATTTCAACAGTTTGAAATCTGTTTCTTTTTTTTTTTTTCTTTTTTTTTCCACCTTGCTAGTTATGCAAACAGCTCCTCACTCTTTTTCACCAAAGCAAGTGGGAATTGTTCACTGTCACAAATAATAAATAACAAGAGGACCCGCTCCGCACAGCATGGAAGTGATAAAAACACATGCTTATGAGTGCTTGAGATTTCACAGCTATTAATTTTGAACTTTTTGATTGCAGCTCTGTTTTACAAGAGTGGATGCTGTTAGGGCAGCAGTGCACTGTGACAGCGGAAGATTATGACAACATGCATTTATCATTATGAGCTTGATAAATTCAGTGTAAGAGATGGTCAGAAAATGCCCCTAAACCTGAAGTTGTGAAATGCATCTGGCGTTTACTGAAAATCAAACATTATTTCATTGCTGCTAATAATCTTTAGTACTAATTTAATACTAACGTTAGCATGTTTGAGAAGGTTTCTTTGTGCATGGTGAAATGTACAGCTCTTTCCAGTGTTAATGAATTCCTTGACGTGGACATTGAGGGATGCTAGGACTTTATGTGCAGAATACTATTGTATATACAACATGTATTCATATACGGAAAGGTCTTTTACAGAAGGTCAACAAATACTACAGTATGTTTGGAATTAAAAAAAAATAAAATCAGGACAACTCTTCAGGCTTTGAAGAACATTTTGAAAAGGTTTGCCAAAAAAGTATACTCCCAAACTGTTTCTATGTAAATCAAAATGTGGTAAATCGTGTCTTCCATTTTGAGACTGCAACATTCATACAATGTGGCAGGAGTCTTTCAAATCAGAAACTGCATTTTTAGTTGTTAGGGTAGAAAGAGGATTTCAGTAAGAATTAGGCATCGTTCTGGAGCTGTGTACTGTAAGACAGCCAAACACAAAGAATCTCAATGCTGAATCTGTAGTATTTCTGTGCAAATTTCACAGCCGTAACAGAAAAAAGAAATCCTACGGTATACAGCAGAAATCCTACGGTATACAGCAGAAAACGTCCTGAATAAGGGAAGCAATTTAATAAGAATATGACTAGAAATGTTAGTACCTCATTTTTTTTTTTAATCTTTATCATTCTAGGGAATCCATCTCCAGCTTTTCTAAAATCCTCACCAAACTGGTAATTTTTTTCCAATTTTCAGAATGTCACCAAAGCCACGGTCTTTCTGGACTTTTCTGGACTAATTAGACACGGTCTAATCTGGACCCAGGGCATGTCTCAGAGTCCTGGTATTTCTGAAGAAAACATTTTGCCATTTTTCCTGTTTTTGACTTAACCGAGGTTCACCTCAAACTTTTGAAAAAAGCATAGAGGGAACAGTTTGTTTATTTAGAAGGCAGGCTTTATAGGTTGCAATTAAGAGTTTATAGTTCATCACAAGATTATTAAGAAAGTTGCAATTCAGTTGCAGATCCCAGAAGCATATCCTTTCAGCGAATGTCTCCTTCAATAATTAGACGGTCTGACTACTGACAGCAATAAGTTTTTGATAGGTTGTAATCCGTATCCCATATTTAAGGCATTGTAATATTATAATCTAGAGGAGGAAAAGGAATAATCTCATGAGAAAAGGAAATCCAGCTTGTAGTGAGTACATCTTTCTGTGCCACTTTTTTTCTGTAGTGGAGAACTGCAGGTATTTGCTTTGTCTCCCACAGGAAAGGCCTAGCATTTAAGCAGGGCTTTTCTCATAGAAAAGGAGAACAGTTAGAGTTCAGTCTTTTTCTTTTTTTTTTTTCTTTTTTCTTTTTTTTTTTTTTTTACCCCCTAGAACTTTCTTTAGAACTCGGAAAGAAGAGCTGTTTTTCAATCATTCTAGCACTCTGGTTTTTGGCAAAGTCTCTTATTAAATAATTGCAAAAATATTTTGAGATAGCTTTCTCAAATAAAACTGATGCTCTCTACCTTTCCCTTCCTCTTCATCCAAAGCAGTGCGCTTTTAGGACTCTGGGGGATATAGATAGAAAAGCTGCATCTTTCTAGGCTTCACTTACACAAAGTATAGGCTTGCCAACTAATATGAAGAAATAAAGGAAAAAAACAAAGAGAACTTGTGATGGAAACAATTGCTTCCAAATTTTTTTTCTCCCCAATTTTTTCTATATTTAAACATGATTCTGGTGAAATAAATTTATCTAGTGAACTTTAAAATAATCACTTATATGATGGAATTATGAAACCTGTTTTAAGAGCCAAATAAAGTAAATCTCTTACATTTTTTGGCTTTTTGGAGGGAGAACTTTTCTTGAGGAGGCAGTAGAATATATATACTGATATATGTGGGAATTTTACTTGCATATGAGGTAGCTTAGAGTCCTGTAATATCTGTATTCTGTTCTCATTTATGTTCTGCGTTTTCAGTCTTACCTTCCCAGTGGCAATGTGAGGTTTTCTAGATTTTCATTTCAGTCTCTGTTCTTCCCACCAATCAAGTTTATTATTCTAATATAGTAGGAACCAGATGCTACTGTGCACTGAGGGGTCAAACGTTAAGAAAATGCGGACACTGAAGATTATTCAATTTTTTTTCTTTCTGCTGCATTGCAGAAAGTGTTGGAGACCTAGAAGTATGTTACTATTGGTTTCTTGTTGGTGGTTTTTTGTTCTTTTTTTTTTTTTAATAATTCACTTCATCTATAAAGCCTTAAATTTTTGAAGGTCTGAGCATATATAGTGAAGGGTAAGACAGTGGAAACAGGAAAGACCTTCACATACAGAATTTCCTGTTCCATAAAATAGCATTACACGTCTGTATGACATTTTGGACACTGTTTTCCCAAAGAGGGGTCTTTTCTCTGTTATATTAATGACAAAAAAAAAAACCCAAAACCAAACAACAAAGCAACCAACAACAAAAAAAACCACTTAAAAAAAAAAAGAAGTTCTCTAAACCAGGCTGATTTCTGTTTCCATGAATCAACGTCCCAAGTTAAATTCAGAATTGGCCTGGCAAACACATGTGTCTGACCTATGCTGTAAAGAGTAAACAGAGGAAATGTCAGTTTTACATCTAATCTTCTGTTTTTCATGCAACCTTTTCAAAAGAGGCTTAAGTATTTCAAGCACAAATGAAATAGTGCCCATCTTCTCTACTTTTCCATAATTCAAGAGCTAGGATGTCTGATTTGTGAGAAGCTTATTCTGTGACTTTGTGTGTAATTGACAGTGAAGGGGGAAAATGAGGCAATGTTACGCCTTTGCTAGCTCTTTTTAAAGGAAGGAATATACTTACTCATTAATGACCCAAGCTATGAATAGATTCATGGTTTATAGCACAGCCTTAGAGGAGGTTAAGAGAATTTAAGGGTTTACCACGCAGCCTTAAAGGGGGCTAAGAGAATTTAAAAGAAAGATATTCAGACTGGAAAATTCTGGGTAAACATTTACCTATCTCCTTGGCAGTTCGTTATTAAATTATGTGTTGGCATTTTGCAGGCACAGAAAGAAAAGTACAGAGAAAAGAATAGAAGCACACTGATGACCTATTGTTAGAGTTTAAGCAGAATAAATGATTAGCATGTGAAGTATGGAGCAGAGGTAATAAAAATCATTGCAAACTACTACCCACAGAGCATCGTATCCAGTAATACAATTTAGTTCATTACATTACCGCATGATGTAGTACCGTGTGATGCACAGAACTCTCTCTGTGTTCTGGGCTTAGACTTGTTCAAAGTCTTGGACTAGTTCTAGGCAGTAGATGTTTTGTGATGACCTGCAAATGGATCCATTGATGTAATTGTAAAATAATCACACCAAAGTGTGGGGTGTTTTCTTTTTTCTGGGAGGACGAGTGTTTTTGGCACTTGCTTTTTGTTGTGTGTGAGGAGTAATGGTTTTAAACTGGAAGAGGAGAGACTTAAACTCGATACTAGGAAGAAATTCTTTCCTGGGAAGGTGGTGAGACACTGGAACAAGTTGCCCAGAAAAGCTGTGGCTGCCCCATCCCTGGAGGGGTTCAAGGCCAGGCTGGATGGGGCTTTGAGCAACCTGGTCTGGTGGGAGATGTCCCTGCCCATGGTAGGGGGGTTGCACTAGATGATGTTTAATGTCCCTTCTAACCAGACCCATTCTATGAAATACAGGACCTTGTTAACAGGGTGCTTTCATCAGTGTCTTTTACCATAGGTTCAGATCTGTCTTATTCTAGACATGCCCTCAATATTACACTTTAGGTTTCTTTTTCATAAGAAGTGGATAATAGCGTTTTTTTGCTTCCCAAGGATGTTATGAGTTTGGACAGAGGTCAGTAACAGAACCAGTGTTCTTGCTGGGTGCAGAGTTTTGTCCACAGTCTGGACTCTAGGCTGCAAGTCAGAGTCCTAAGTGCTGTGAGAGTGAGGTCCCACGATCTGGTTGTGCCATTGTACATCCTGAGGGAAGGGTAAGCAAGCACGAATTGCAAGGTTACTATAGTCAGCTGTTAGACATTTTAGGCGTACCTTTTGTAGGACAGTTTAAAGCGACTCTGATGAGATGATGTATCATATATGTTTATAGAGATGGCTTATAGTACAATAGTGTATGAAGTGTAATGGATTTCAACATCTTAAATATGGTTCTCTTGTGAACATGGAGTCTGTTATTAAATTTCTTAAGTGGTTTCCTTCCAACCATGAAGACTCTGTGGTTCCTCCTGTTCACTACATCAGAACTAAATTCCTGATTTATGTTGATAGTGGGATAATAGATGTCTACATTTTCAATCTATATTTCATCATTAAAACGCAGCAGATGTTTCAGCCTAATATTATAGCATCATGGTCTTATTTAGCAGTATTAAAATAAGCTTAACTTCATGCTCATTGACTGTACAGAGATCGGATTTTCAAAAGTTCCCTGTACTAGCCTAACTTTGTGTTCCCTGCAAAGGTTTAATTATCTGGGATAGAATTATGCCTAACTCATTTCTATTACTGTATTTCAACCAACAGAACCGTTACTACCCCTATATGTACATTAGGTTGACTTTTCAAGGTAAGAATGAGGTACAAATGCCAATTTTAATGAGGAATTATATTTTTTAAAGTTTGTTACTTTAAGGTGTAGTTTGGCCCTTAGGCTGATTTGTCTCACCTCAGTCTGCTCGTCATATAGCACAAGTCATTTATCTAGGGCCACTTCAAAAGCAAAGGGATAGATACCTTCAGAAGCCAACTTGTTCCATCTACTTTAAGTATGTTCTGTCTCCTGGACCTCTCTCTCCATTGATCATGGAAGAACAGTAGTTGAGATGGCTTCTAAGTCACTGAATTGGAATGAGATTCCAGCTGTACCATGATTTTTCAGAAGCAGGCATCAGTTGTGATTTTACTAGGTGTGTGCTATATTCATCAGTAAAAATAACCATGCAGACCTATAATAAAAATATTTTAAGGTATTTCTGTATGTTTTGACTGTTGGAGCATGGACAAGTGGACGAGTGTATTTGGTGGTGGCAGTAGGTGGTGGAAACACAGGGAACAGACCTGCTGAAGGAGTGTGAAATAACTGGGGGAGTTGGGAAAGCAGGCAAAATACAGGTGCTTTATAGATATTCTCTCCAGACGTCAGGTTATATCATTATTTCTAAAAATGGTAATTAGCTCTTTACCATAGTTATTTTAAGTAACGAGTGACAATGACGGAAGTGATAGCACTGATGTGGTGCTGTCCTGAGACAGGAGGCTGTGAGATCTTCATCAGGATCTATGCAGGTTTTACTGTCACCAGTATAGAATTTGCAGAGGATTTGGATGTTTTGCTTTGTCCTCTTGCCCTAGGCAAACCTTGTAGCGAGTAAACATCAAAGTTAATTTAAAAAAAAAAAGAAGACTTGTATTTATTGCATGTCATAAATAACATTGGATTTTGCTGTTTATATGCTCAAGCCTAGAAAATGAGGGATAGGCAGACTGAGATACTAGAAAGTATTTATAGCCTTCCTAATAACGAAGATAACCTGCAGCAGCCACTACTTTTTTAAACTGTTTTATGTTTTGTCCTTTATTTGGCATTTATCTAACAAATAAACTTTGAAGTCTTACAGTCAAGTGAAAATACCAGCTAGATTAGTTTTATATTATGATCTACACATAAAATTCATATATAAATGTACCAAAGACCAAGGGTTTGTTTTGCTGTGATTGTAGGAAGATCTGATTTTAAGGATACAGTGTTTCTTTTTCAATCATCGTGTCAGTGCTGAAGATTATGAAAGAGGTTGGGTAAATTTACCTCTAAGTTGAGCCTCTTCAGGAAGAAAAAGGGGAACAAGAATGAGATGGAAATATTAGCAATGTTTATACCTCCCAAAAAAGTTAACAATAACAAAGAAAAGGTTAACTGTAAAGCTAAAGAACTTCAAAGAAATCAAATTCCTTTTTGTAACATTAACCCTGTTCGTTTGCAAAGTAATTTGTGAGAACTGTCTGATAAAAATATACTATCCTGGCTTTGTGATAAGCCACTATAATATTTTGTTATAATTTCTGCAGTGTTCATTATATAGTGACTTCATAAAACCTGTTTCTGTCATTGATCTTTCTTTACTCTTAAAATACATAATTTATTTGTCGAAATGCAAAATACAGTGAAAGCAGGAATGCAGTTGCTCCAATACATAAAGTTTTCATTTTGAAAACAGAAAAAAACTAATGTATTTCCAAAATTGGTGCCTGTACATTCAAAGTCACGGCCTGTTCCCTCTTTGCTGAGCAACAACTGACAGTTTTGAGGTAGAAAAAAATCATGGGGGTAGATCAAGGAGATTCAACTGAGAAAATGACAAGTGTGCGTTTTGCTTTCCCTAAGGGGGGGAAGTAAAACCACCCAAAACTTGGTAATATTTGCACACAGGAATATAGTGGCTGTTTGGAGATAGAGACAGAGACACATCGGGTATCTTAACAGAAATTGTTCAGAGGGGGTCCCTCTGACTAACGTGGGTTCTTATGTCCTTGATAAATGGCTGCCCAGCTGCAGATGAGAGCTATATAGGATAGTCTTGAATATGTCTTCGTGAAGAGTAAGGTGCTGTGGTAGCGAGGTCCTCGCAGTCTCTTGCAGTGGCTACAGAATGGAGCAGAAACTCCATACCATGAGTTTTACAGGAGATTCTCTGACTTATTTCACACCTGAGTGCTGTAGGAGACCAGGATGTGGTTATTATTATCATGTGATTGCTTATTCATGGCCTATAGAATGTAGGTTTACCTGCCATGCCCAAACAACATTATTTATAGTTGCCTTTTCACTTTATTAACCTTTATTTCTTCAAATGTAGATGCCTCTAGATACTTCTCGCACAGAAATGTTTATATTGCATAAATAAACCTCCTCTTTCACAGACTTTCTAAGGGTCTATAAATCTCATGCTGGTAAAAAGAATTTTATAAACCAGTGCAACTAGTTCCTGCGACTGGTTTCTCTGATGTTACAGGATGTTCATGGCAATCACTGCAAAAAATTTGTAAGGCCACATCTTGGTTCCTGTTCTCACAGATTTGTCATCTAGGGAGCCATAAAACAGGCAGAGGGCCAGACTGAGCACAAAGTTAGAAATGTCTTCATTCCTATGGTATTAATTTGAAGAAGATGCAGAAGATTTAGTTGTTCCTTTCTCCAAGCTACCGCTTCAGTGTGGTTTTGACTTCTGTTCTAAGAACTACCCATTTGGGGAGTGGTGCGTTGCTGAAATACAGCTCTTTCTGTCATTCATATGGGGGGGGACACCTGCAAAGAGAAGATGACGATGACGTTCAAAATGGTTTAAAGGAAGTATTTCCTTTCCCTTCCTCTGATCTTGAACAGGACATATTTTGAAATAAGAACCCCTGTGGTTTATTATTTGTCTCCCTTTTTTTTTTTTAAAGCAAAGAAACATGATTCACGTGTGAAACAGTAACAAATAAAAGGCACAGTCCCGTATACTCTGATGAACACTGTTTACAGGACTTAAGGTTAATAGTTTTTATATACTGTTTATCCTTAGACTTACTATTAAATCAATAGAGTTGTTGCTTTCAATACCTAAATAGCCTGTTTTATCAGTAATTAATGTTTTGTCCAATACTAATCGAAAAGTGCTTTCTGTTTGCCACCTCTGATGTAGTTTGTTTTGTTTACTTCAAAGAATTAACTATTATTCTGCAATGTTGAATTAATTTTCGTATGACAGTTTAATTATAATAATATAATTAAACATACTTATTTAATAATTAATTGTAATAATAATTTAATTACTTTAAAACGAAAAGGAATAAAATATTTTTTGAGACGTTAATATTCTGGATTTTTCTTACTAGCTAACATATTAAGGCACTTTTGAGTCTTAGCACCTGGACCTGCATATCAGCTAGTTTGCATTTATTTCAGTATAATCTTTCAATTCAAACAGTAGATAATTTAGAAGAAAAAAAAATCAAGTCCATATACAGTAGCAGTGCATTACTTTATCTTTTCATATACATGATTAAAGGTTAAAAACAGTATAAGCTTAATTTTTTTAATCAAAGATGGCATTCATGCAAAATGTGTAAGATTTAAAGAGAAGTACTCAAATGACATGTAAACTTTACAGTTAAATGGTTGTGGATTAAGAAGAGGCATGAGAGCTATTTCTGAGTAGGGAGAGTGGAAACTGGAAAAATTTTGTAGTATGAGTGTTTTTACAATTATAATTAGCATCATTGATACAATGATGTTTTATAGGCCTGACTATTCAGAGGTGTACAATCGACGGTGGTGTTACATTTCCATTTAATTTTAGGAAGAAACTTTTAGAGATGTGTTTGTGTAAATTTGGGTGGTAAAGCAGACCCTGTTCAAAATGAGGGGCTTATTATTACTTGCTACATTTATACCCCTCCTTGTTTTATTTTGTGGTTTTTGCTTTGTTTTGAGAAGCGCAGTCTGCCAGAGTGAAAAGCTACAAATTTTGTTGTGAATTTTATGCAGGGGTTGATCACTACTGGGCTTCGTTGGGTGCTGGTGGCACCGTCTCAGTGCAACGCATTAAAATAACCCGTTACATTTCTAGCAGCTACTGGAAAGTGACGTCCTTTGATGTTTCTGTGATGTCTTAAAATTTTTGGACGTAAAAATTCTTACTGCCCTACATAAGGAAAGACTCTGGCAACTCGGATAACTGCGGAACTGTTCCATTTACCCGCTGTGAAAGCGATCGGGGACTAAGCACCTTATGCAAGCGTCTGTCTGCTGCCTTTCGGAAGTGATCGAAATTCACTGTGATGTACTCGGGAGTATCCCATTCTTCCCCAGTAATCCCAGCAGGCCAAGTCCAGTAGAAGAGAACAGCTAATACAGCCTCTGTGATAAGGAGTTACAAATGTCAGCATAGTCTCCTTCCAAGTTATCACGTTCCCAGGGGATGCCGGAGAAGTTACTATATTACTCATTGCAGCTTCAGCATTTATCCTCTGATGAGACCTACTTGAGGTTAATCTGCATTATGTGTTCTGTGTAGTATCCTGCAGTGCAATATCAGTGTAGAATTTTATTTTGATACTATCTCGGTGGAAGAAAATTAGAGGCTTTTGCTTTCTTTTGAAATAGCCTCTGAGCCAGCGATATCCGCAGTTTGTTTCCATTTCTTTTTAAAATTTGACCTTGTGCACTGGGCTTTGACCTTTTTCTGTCTATGCATGTGAAATGCAATGTTAGCATAGTATTTTAAAGAAAAAGACAGATTAAATTTTTTTGCATAAATATGCACGAACATTTATAAAATAAAAAAGTGTCTATTTCCTACTATTATTCCCAGGTACCAGGCAAAGAGCTAATGCAGCTACAGTTGCTGCAGAGTTTTGGCAACCATGTTCCTTGAATTATTGTTTTCCTTTTGTGCTCCTTACGTTTTTATGCAAAATTCTATACTTCATTAGCATTATTTAATTCATAGGATCATACCTCTTTTATTTTTAAGACCGTCTACCGTGCTTCTCTTACCTTCCAGAACAGGATGGCAGGGTTCAAACGAGCTGTTGGGAATGGTTCCTGTCCTGTGGCAGCTGCTGAGCTGTGGCTTGAGCACTCTTGGGGACCGAGGGCTGGTTGGCATCAGCTACAACTATGCTGAAGGTCATGATGATAATTTAGTGCTCTGGATATCCACTTGTCAGAAACTGGGCGTGTGCCATGGCCCTGCATAGTTTACTACTATAGATAGTGCTTTACTGTCCACTTAGGACAAGTATTTCCAGTAATGGACTTTTTTCAAAAAAAGGATTTTTTTTTTTTTATGTCACAGCTACTTGCCAAGATGTTCATGTAGGTACATATTTCCATATGGAAAATAAAGTTTGATGTGATGACTGACTATAAACACACTTAAAAGATCAGGTACACTTTTAGTGGGGATTTCTAATGGGAGGTGACCCTGCCCATGGCAGGTAGGTTGGAACGTGATGATCTTTAAGGTCCCTTCCAACCCAAACCATTCTATGATTTCATTATTTTGGTGGCTTTACTTTCACAAAAATAATTTTTTGCCCCCACTTAAAAAAAATGACTCGTAAACATGAGGCTTGTGTTTCTGTGCAGACTATTACTTGTAGGCTCATTCTTTTTAATTTCAGGTCTTGGCTTAAAAAAAAAAAAAGGAAAAACAAGAACAAAAAAGCAAAGCACAGTAATACCCATAGTATAATTTGGTGGGTGTGGGTATTTTTTTTTGGTAGGTAAAATCTTTCTAATATAAATATCAACATTGCTAGCCTGATTACAGTGCTCTACAGAATCAGGGAGGGATCTTTTCCTCTTTCCAATATATGACTATTAAGCAAAATCTCACAGGAAGAATAATGCCCACAGCACTTCCCACTAACCACTAGCAACTGCTTTTTTGTAGGAATATTACCAATGGAACTGCGAACTCAAATTCTCATTTCAGCTTAGGTATAAAAGCACACTAGAAAAATTATCCTAAATTTACATTTATATAACTGAAAGTAGAATATGTCCCGTGATACTTTTACCATATATCCCTGCAAAGTGGCAACTGAAATATTGCCTCACTTATTACTAAAAGTGAAATCCCTACTGTTGACTAGGAACTTGAATTCCTGTTATTGGGAAATATGTCAAGTCAGGATGGCTGTGGGTACCACGAATTGCCAGGAGCTGCCCCTGAACCGAGTGTAACTAACTAGTTATCAGCAGGTGTCGGTGGTATTGAGTGAACCTCAGGAAATTCTGACAATGTAAAGTTCTGACAGGTTCTTGTTCACTTCTTGAGGCAAGACTGGAATTTCTCGTTGCAGTAAGCTAATAAAAATGCATTAGGGTTAACAGTAGGAGCCCTTGGAAAGGTTTTGTTAACCTCTTCATTCTGCGGATCCACATTAAAATGTGCTAATGCAGATATGAAAGCTCTAAAATGACTAATACCAGTGGAAAAAATATAGTACAACTGCTAATATCACAGTGTGATGCAGGCTTAAATCACTAAGGAAAGAGGGACCAAATCGCTTTTTAAGTGCAAAAAAAAAAAAGGACCTAAATATCACTCTTTCACACTTAGATAATTCCCAAATGGCTGGAGGAATAGTATTAAAATTAGGTGGTGGTGGGGAATAATCTGGCCAAATATGAGAGTTTTCAGCATCCAAAATAAATTGAGAATTATATGAGAAATAGCTGCTGAGAATAAAAGTGCTATTTCAACTTCGCCCCATATAAAACTCACAAAAGCAATACCCTAAATGTGGATTATTCTAGCTACAAGAAGCAGTTCAGTGAGACTGTGGCATGCCATTCCAAAGCCCGTCTTTCTCAAATTCAAATAATTCTGGTTTCAATCAATCTTTATTATCTACTTAAGTGCTTGAGATTGATCAAAACAGCTGGTAATGCTTGGGGGGAAAAAAAAAATGTATCAGGTGTGTGTGAGCTCCTAGCCTTTAACATGGTTCATTAGAATATGTCCTGAAATCCCTTTTGCTTCATCCAGGACAGGCTGCTGTAACCTCACAAGTCATCCATCAAATAGCTGGGAAGGGGGCTGTCACATGGTGACTACAGTAGTGACATTAAGCACAAATGTATCACTTCATATTTTTTTTTTCCTGTGAGAAAATGTGTTGATTTATTTCAAATTATTTGGAATCTGAGAGGTTTTCTACTTGCGAGAGTTATGAATTGAAGGCACTAAAATATAAGCTTTTAACAAGAATGAGATTCTCATTTAATGTAAGAACTGTTAGTCTGGAAAAAAAAAAACCTTGGCAAACTCAGGGTATTTTTTGGCTGTAAAAAATGAAGATCGTATGATAATACCATCCTGGGAATTATATAAGACTTAAAAAGATTGATTGTAGCAAGTATTGCACACTGGTATATTTTCAGCAATCCTGGTGTTCTTATGAGGTTTTCAGCTTTAAGATTGCTTTTTCTTTAATTATAGTAAATTACTTTGGCCATTGGTGGAAGTTGACCCCAGCCACCAGCCAAGCAGCCACGTAGCTGCTCGTTCACTCTCCTCCTTGCTTCGCAAGCTCTGCTTAGCAATACCCAAAACAATGGTGTGTTATCAACACTGGTTTTGTAGCTAATCTGAAACACAGCCCAGTATGGGCTGCTGTGAAGAAAAATAACTCCATCCCAGCCAGACGCCATACAGCCATCTAATTATTTAATTACTTTATATTTGCAAGGCTGTTTCCTATGAGTTGGGTGAACTACCATTTCCCTTGCCTTTTTTCCCCTCAGATTACTAAGTCTTTACGATAAATTCATGATAATGTCGATAAAAGTTCACCTCTTCAAAGCAGTAACAGAAAGGGATCAAATCCACTGTTTCACCTTGTGTTATGAGACAGCACCAAGCATTAGACAGAGAGGGGTGAATCTGTCTCAGAATCTGCTGTAGGTTGAATAGCAAAGCCCTTGGAAGTCTTAGCATTGACCTGAGAGTCAGCTGGATCAACACCTATTTAGAAGGTTACATGAAGTCAGAAAAAATTGTTCATATCTGCAGATACCTACTCACAGCAGAAAAAAGATGTCAACCTCTTTTTTTAATTTATTTTCCATTTGGATCAACTCATGGTGGATTTTTTTCTGAACTATTCAGGACCGGTAGCTGCGATGGTGTGCTGAAAAACCTCTGTAAATAGTTATTGCTGAAGTTACATTGTGTCAAATTATATCAAACTTTGTGATAGGAATTCTGTTATAAAAGATTCTAAAGACTCCTGCATAACCTACAGTTGGACAGAAGAATATGTTGCAATTGTACAGAATTACGATTTTTAAAAAGTGCTAAAAATGTGGTATACACTGTTCTGGATAGCCAGCATGATGATATCTTAATGTGTCAGGATACTGTCCCTAACCTTCGTGGAGAATCTGGTCAATATTTGAGCAACCTGGTCTGGTGGGACGAGTCCGTGACCATGGCAGGGGGTGTGGAACTAGTTGATCTTTAAGGTCCCTTCCAACCCAAACTGTTCTATGACCTTAGGTGAAGCTAACTATATGAGGAAGCATGATATTTTTTACTACATGTGAATAGTTGATCTAGTAGAGAAGGAACAATATATTTACTTTCAAATGTTCCCTATTTTAGCTGCCAAACATTAAAGGAGCCTGGGGAACCATCTGGGAAGCACAAGTTTACTATCATTGTTTGACACTGTAAACAGAAGCATCTAATTCTGAACTTTAAAGATAAATTGCATTTAGGATACACTCTGATAAGCAATTCCAGTTTAACTGAAACACTTCTTATACAGATTTATTTATTTTTTTTATGAAGGAAACTATTTTGACAGATCGGAGTTAAAAAGTAATTGCACGTATGGCTCTTCTGGCAGATGTGAGGAGCTTCTTTCCTCCAACAGGAAAGAGCAGGGAGAAGCAGCTGGTAAAAACAGGGGACAATAACCTCTTAGCCTGGAACAGCATGTTTAATTGTCATCCTGTGGTAGGCATTTCAAAGTGGTTTTCTGATGAAAAAGGAAGGGAAGTAAGGGATTGGATTTTAACTGGGTACCATGCTAAGTGCTCACTGGTGTGAAGCAATGCCTGCTTTTGGAAGGCAATCCATATTTCTTTTGAGTCATCTAATTGTAAAAGTAATGCTCCAGTTATGCCTCTTGGAGGAAGGATGTAAAAAGAACCGCCTTTTTTCTTTACTCCCTCCGTGTTCCTAAAAGGCATGTTATGAACAGTTGATAAATTTGTGGAATAGATTTCCAAACAAAATAGCTGGCTGGAGGTTGTATTGGTCATGGCAGCAAATCACAGGGCTGATGGAGTAAAAGGACATCTATGGCAAAATGACAGTTAAGAAAAAACACGTAGTTGGGCTGTTTTCCTTCAGGATATAATTACTACCTACGAGAGGTTTTCCTATTAAACCAGTAACTTAAAGGAAGTCACAAATGAGGACCCATAAAAATCCATTCTGTTTATGTTGACACTACCTAAAAAGAACAAGGGGAAGAGGCTAATGGAACAGATAATATTAAGCAAGTGCTGAGGGTTGGCTTTTTACATTTGATTTCCCTCATAAATGTCTCCTCTTCGTTAAGGGTTTTAGGTCTACTTTTTCATTAATTTAATCTAAGGTAATGAATATTGCTTGCAAAACTTTTCCTACATTGCATTGACCACAGAATTAGACAAATGAGCCTGACAGGCACAGGAAGGTTTGCTGCTGCCCAGAACATTTGTTAGATATTTTTGTCCAAGTGAAGGCTACGGGCCTTGCAGGAAGAATAAAAATGTAGTGTTGGAAGTGTTGTGTTAGATATCTTGCATCTAAATTCTTCAAAGCCTTCAAAAAAGGAGCATTCACTACATACCTGGGTAGAGTGTGTTAGTATTTTACAACTATTGTGTTCTTTCTTTTTTCTGAAAGCTTTGCTGCTGTTGCTATGATTCTTTGTGCTGTGTAAGAATCCTTCACCTCTGTCCCTAACTGCTCAAACCTTCTCCACATCTGGAGGCCACTTCCACTTGTTTTTATATGCTTAAGTACTTGAAAATTATAATAATAAAAAAATAGTTTAATAGAAATATTTGACTGAGAGAAATGAATTAAAGGAATAGGAAGCACTCAGCAGGCAGGAGACAGAAAGGGAAGTCGGTGAATATGGTTTGAAGAAGGTGATAAATGCATAAATTGATATGTTGAAATGGTAATGTGGAAGCAAGAGCTAAGGTTGTTTCATCTTTACCTCTCCCTGGTGTATGCAGAAGAAAGTTCTTCATTGTCCTTTTATAACGTTTTGGGGACTGTTATTAGTCCTTTGATATTTTGGAATAAGCTACCATCAAGAAAGTTAGTTTATGTTTCATGGGCTTCTCATTGTTGAATCCTCTGGACCCTTTCTGATTTATCAGTATATCTGGCACCAGATGCTGATATACTCAGGCAAATTCTGGTACCCAAGCTGTGCTTGTTATTATAACTGAAGCTTTATGAATACTGAGTAGAAAACAATTTTCTCAGCGTACTACGTACCGACATTGCTTTTCCTGCATTCCTGGTGTTTAACTCCGTTACTACACATCTCTGCTCATTTTTATCATGCCTCTCTAATTTTTGTTGCACTGTAATGACTCCTGTCTGTGAGGCAGCATATAAAGTAATTTATTTGGTTTGTATTTGTGCTCTTAATTTTTTTCCTTTTTTTTTGTTTAAGGCTGCATTTTGCAGTTTCTACTAAGTTTATTCTGTGGATTTCTCAAGGTCATTTGAATTCAAGTTTTGTTTCCTCAGGTGCTCACAGCTTTCCCTGTGTTGGGTCATCCACAGTTTCCACAAGTGTATTCCATTGTTCAGGACTAACGAAATATTGAGCCCAGCCCAAGAAATGTTCCTCTGGCATCTCATTTGCAGTTCCCCCTTTTCCTGCCAGCAAACTGAGAGCTACCAAATGACAACTTTTCTCAACTAACTGAACATCAATACCACAGGGAACATTAATACTGTTGTCATTTGACCTGGGAAGTAGGATTCAACCTCCAGTCTATACCTTCTTTCATTCACTTCAGATTCTTCAACTCTTGCTTTAGTTTAGATAGTCTTTGAATGAACAAATCTAAGGACCATTAACTAACCCAAATAAAGGTAGTGCAACTCCTAGAAAAACAAAGCCAAAACACCTCCTAAAAACAAATGATACAGTTTTGTATTTTTGTATTTTCACTTCTAGTGAAGTGAAAATTTTAATACTCCTTAAAAAATGTGTGTAGTCAATTTAAGAGATTGTGGGTTTAAAACACACTAAATGATTACCAGTCACAGAGACGATTAATAAATATTGAAGACACTGAATATGTCCCTGTCATACCCTTAACAGGGATATATCAACATAACAGGTTGGTTCAGATAGTAATAGCAGTATGGAATTCAGAATGAACTGAAAAGACAAAAAAGAAACCTTAAAAATACCCAAGTTCTGTGTTGCTATAGTTGCACACAACCACACACTGCTAACCAGTTGGTTAACCCTGGAACTAAGCTGGTTCCCTTACCTACATGATCCAGTCACAGCAGGCCCTGCAGCATAAGCCTACTTGTAAATCAAAGAGAAAACCATTGAACTTGTGCCAAGTCCGGCAGCAGTAGAGACACTGGCCTGATCCTACAGACCTAAATATTTGCTACTGCTACACAGTCTATTTTTTTTTTCTTCATTATTAGTTCAGTCATACCCTTTCCTGCTGCTGAAAACTTTTTTTTTTTTTTGTGAGTTAGAGTGCTTCTGCCTGTTGAAATTCTAGCTCTGTAGATGATAAGCTGATAGAGCCGTTTGTGTATCGGGTGTTAATCCAGTTGTCTGGACTCCCTAATTAAATCCATCTGTATTGTTGCTCTTGCTAAGGTTAGGAAAGCAGGAATGGAGTAACACAGCTGTAGCAATTCTAGTTTCTTCTTGCTGTGGAGGTAGATGCAACATTGCTATTACCATGGTTAATAAGGACTTTCCTTTTAATTTGACATGGTGTAATGGAAGAGCTACAAAGAATTTATTTATTTATTTATTTTCCATAGATCACACCTAGTAGCTTTCTCACTCTGTTGGAGTATCTGGGGGAGAGAGAACATTTTATTTATTATTTTTCTTCTCCTGTCCTTCAAAACCTTTTGGTTGGTTTCAGGGAGAGATCTTAATGAGTTTTCAATTTCTTCAGGTTTCTTACTGACTAAGAATGGGGAACAAGAAAGAGGTTTGCTATTTTGTTTCCATACCATTTTTGCTTTGTCCTTTATTTCATTGCCAGTCTTTATCATTCTTTACAACTCCGTCACGCAGGAAATGGCAGCAGGAGAAAAATGCAGCTGATGAGACTTTAACAAAGCTATTCATAGAAACACAGGGACAGGGATATTTGTTTCAAGATATAAGACAACAATACTGTGTTGAGACCTCAGTCTTGGAGGTATTTACATATATCATAAGGATCTTAGTGTATAGCACATGCTTCGGTTGAACGCTTTGCCAAAATAAGGTCTTAATTCACATGTGCATGTGTTTGAAAAGTAGTACGCAAAATGAGAAAAAACTTAAACCAAAAAGACAAAGTGACCTTTGTTGAAAAAGCTGGCTTTGATTTCTAAGTTCAACAGTAGAAAAATTTCTCATTAAATAGACTTGATTTTTAAGTTTCATGTATAAAATGTGACTTGCAAAACAGCTTTAGTTTGACATACAAAACCAAAAATACTGTATAAATGTGTTTCTGTGTCTTTTTCTTATTCCTTTGGGTAAATGCAACTATGCTTCTATGTTTTGTAGTTCATTATCTACTGAAATAATATATCTAAGATTTGTTCAAAGAAACATGAAAAATGCCCACTTTGTTTCTTAAGGAGAAAATACCCAAAGATTTCTTCATATATTTTCTTAATGATAATTTTGAAAGTTATTTAATTTTTTCATCGTTTCTCATGCTCATATGACTGCTTAGATTGAATACTTTTATTCCTTTTCCAATTGATTGCACAACCCTTCTACTTTTATTAAAATGTAATATTTGCAGATCAGTGGGAACAGCTCAACTGAAATGGCCAACCACTAGAAAACAGCCTAAGACTGGGAGAAAAACTATTTTGGAATAAAAAAAAAGTTGTTTGCCTTACTGGTATCATTTACTGATTTCTGGTTTTTCATTTGAGCATGAAGTAAAATTCAGAGTGGACGTCAGATAATTGAGGAAATAGAAATGAAATGAAAATGACAAAATTACAAGTCATAAAAAATAATCTATGAAGTAAAGTTATATTATGTGAAACCATTAAAAGCTTGCTTTCAGACAGATGAATAAAGACAATTCTCGCTACAATCAGTGAAGACCAGTGAGTGATTAGTGCCTCTAAAGATAACTCCTGCAGGCAAGACCAGATCCATGTTAATTGTTAGAATGAGAGAATTGAAAAGAAAGAATATTCAGAGTTGGAAGAAGAAATATTTACTCCAGAGGACTGTAGCAGTCTCTGTGTATCCCATCTACAGATGATTTTATTGAAGAAAACCTCACAGTGAATATTCTCTGTATAATATATTGTATTTTACAACATTTTTTTAAAAAAATAATAAAAAGGATTTTTGGAACACAGCCTGGAGTAGGGATTAGATTTTAAGGGATTTGCCTTATGGAACTGCAGTTAGTTTAAATTTTCAAGCTGGGGATGTAAAAATTGCTTCTTTTTGTTAGTCGAAGCAGCAGTTCAGTATGCTGGAGCTGTTCCTTAGGGAGGAAAAAGAAGCAAGTGCAGACCAGACTCCTGGCTGGAGCCCAGCTGCCTGTTAGAGTTCCAGAGCTTGTCCTGATTCACTTCTATTTGTTCTTCTCTCGCTTGTTCATTCATACCCTTTCCACTGAATCATGAAACAAGAAACTGTGAAATCTCTGGATCAGTGGATTCTGGTATACGTTTGGGTCTCCAGGCATTCTGTGATTGAATGTAGTTGACAGTATTTTTAATACCATGTTTCCTTGGAGTTTTTTTTTTCTAACTTATGCAGTAGTAGGTGGCAGATTTTTTAGTCTAGAAACACAGATTGGAATACTATCCCTGACATTATCAACACTTTTTCAAAAATGTTAGCACTATAAAAGAATTAATAAATAAATAGTTTTACATACATTTCTTAAACTATTTATAAACAAGCTTCACAAGGTATTTTAAAATCTCTTTAATAAGTTAAATTCTGATCAATTACTGAATAAACAGAGTAGATCAATTTTTGTGGTGTAAATTTACTTGTTCCTCAATTCTCTGTGACTTAGACCATGGGATTTGGCCTGTTGCTAGTTGTGAAGTAATGATGGATGGACCTGTGGAACTTGGGATCCATCTGAATCTAAAAAAAATAATGCCTTGGCACTATGACAAAAATCTTGAATCTAGCATCTGAAACTGAATAAATGTTCTGAACCAGCAAGCGCATAGGTTTGAAGTCATAAAATACAGAAGGGAAAAAGTTTTTCTTAATTTTCTGATAACTGATGAAATAAATACATAAATCTACAGAAAAGATTAAGGGAATAATACGCTATTTAGATATGATCGAAGATAGGTGAAGGAAGTCTGGATGTCTGGTATTTTGAGCCCTAGCTCTGCCAGGTTTCCGAAGTCTGGTCATGTTTTCTTTTATTGTTGTTCTGTTGGATGCTGTAGCATATTTAGAAGTGGCTAAGTATGTGTGGGTATAAGGGAGACTAAAATAGTGTAGTACTGCTCCTGCTTCCTCCAACCACAATATGTTTACAGTTGCTTTATACCCACTCCATCCTAGAGGTCTGATTCATGGGGGTGAATATCTAACTTTGACATTTACTACCCATGTCTCTCTATCCCTTTGTCACTCTCGGGCAGCATAATTGTTCACGCAGCTGTTCTTGGATCAGTGTGAGCTGAAGCCTGAGTATTAAAGAATCAGTGCTGTAAACTGCAGATATTAGAGTAGCTGCCTCATAAACAGTGCTGCTCTTGCAGGTGTGGGAGTAGATATCTGTGAGGGGGCTGGAATGGAGACAGCTGAAGCAAAAATCACTGCTAGCTGTCTCCAGGAAAGCTACTCTCTGTCTTGCATCAGAAGCCCTCGGGTCAAACTCATATCTAGTTGGAAACTCTTGCCTACTTCAGGTAGGAAGTGCCAATTGATTTTAAGAAAACGTATGCAACACATACACGTAATAGAATGTGCACAGAAAGTCCAAAAGAAGGTAGGAAGTGACAAGTTTGTGGCTGTAGAACTGAACTCTCTGTTTACCCCTCTGATAGGGGAGGATTAGATATTAGGAAGAATTAGTTTACTGAGAGGGGGGTCAGGCACTGGAACAGCCTGCCCAGGGAGGTGGCGGAGTTGCCATCCCTGGAGGTATTCAAGAAATGTGTAGACATGACACTTCAGGGCATGCTCTAGTGCCTGAGATCGTTGGTTTGTGTCGGTGGGTGGGTGGGTGTGGTGTGGTTTTTTGTTTTTCTTTTGTGGTTGGACTTGATGATCTCGAAGGTCCCTTCCCCATGAAGATTCTATGATTCTGTAGGTACTTAGCGCCCAGTGCAGGGAATCACCTTTCTTCTTTCTGTCTGCATCAGTTGAGCTCCCGTGTAATGTCTAATATGTAGCTCGCTGTGGCTTTCATGGCACTTTGAATTTGTCTGTCAACACTTAGTTAGATCCCGTCAGCCCATCCTGCTTGGATGAATTCAAATTTGAGTTGGAAACAGTTTTCTGGGTTTGAGTTCAGATTTGCGTTACTGTGAAGTCAAAACCTGTTATATTTTAGACTTTGAACATCTGTCTTTATGCAAACTTAACTCTAAAACATCAGAAGTGTCCAGAATCTTTAGACTCCATTTTTCTTTTTTATTTTTTCCTGAGTTAGTGGGATAACTATAAGAAATTCCAAGTGCTCTTGGAAGGCTCTGGAGGTCCTCCGAGGAGTTCAAAGAATCCCTTGGGTGCTGAAAGAAACTATCCCTTTAGAAACTTCAGGATGTTTAATTAGGGCTCCTTTCTTTGTTCATGGTTCACAACAAAGACTCTTTGTCAGCTTTGGGTTAAACCATTAATGAAAAGGGTGTGTTAATTAAACAACTTGCTTATTTCTAATTGGCAAAAGCACCCTAGCTCTCCTGAGACTTAGAACTAAGCACAGCAACGTCTGCTAAGAGACACTCATGAGCTGGTAAGAGACGTCATAGAAAATATTAAAGCATCCAGGGAAAGTAGCAATAATGAAAATCTTATGTGCTGAATGCTTCACAAGAGGCAAAACCTGTGGATATTCATATTCTCAGGAGTCTCCCTGTTTTTTTCTTTTCTTTTTTCTACAGCATGCAATTTGCACAACAAGTTGCAACTAAAGCCCATTATTTGGAAGGAAATTGGCAAGATTGCTTGAAATTTTCAGGTTTTATTGCAGCATGTAGAAACAATATTCAGCTCTTCCTTTTGTTGTTCTGACTTTTTATTTTTTTTAAATCTTTACTTGTTCTGGATGTCATTGATTGAGCAAAAAGGAGAACAGCACGTGTATGAAAACAGCTTCTGAGAAGGAATGCATTGATTTCACACAGCGAAGTGGCAGCATTGGCTCTTTTGTGCCAGGTTTTTTTTTATTGACATTCACTAATGTATTAATGGGGAGTCCTACTGATAATCCCCTCGATTTAGGTTATGTTACATAGCATCAGCAGTTGTGTTGACAGACTTCCACAAAATCCTTCTATCACAGTATTTAATGTCAGTATAAAGAAAAAGATCATGAGATATGTTNCTATACTGCTACCTTAAAAACATAGTTGAAGTTACATGCTAATTTTTTTTTATATCTCCAAGTGTTTATTAAATCTTCAATGCTGATAACGTATTCTCTCACATAATAAATAAGTTGAAGAGTCATATTTATGAAAAGTATTGAAGAATCACATTTCTGCAGCAGTAATTTGCTGTATACTGAAACATATTGTAGTGAATTAATACAAAACTAAAGCTCATAAGAATCCAGTTTGAATTTTGGTTTGTCACTTATTTGTATAGATGCTAATCTATGTTGTCTGTTTGCCATTTAACGGAGATGATAATTAAATGCTTACAAAAACAGATTTGTAAGCATTTATTTTATGAATTAAAATATTTTGTGTACCTTAATGGAAACATATTGTAACTATCTTCTTCTTTTGAATACAGTAAATTGCTTCTTTATTTTCACTGTTAAAGGTATCACTTTTTTTATTGGTACGTAACCTCTCTTAGGTATAATTTCCTATATATGTAATCCCACATGTAGAAAGCTCCTTGGTTTGGTAAGTTTGCCTGGAGAAGCTGTGGATGCCCCATCCCTGGAGGTGTTCAAGGCCAGGCTGGATGGGGCTTGGAGCAACCTGGTCTGGTGGGAGGTGTCCCTGCCCATGGCAGGGGGGTTGGAACTTGATGATCTTTAAGGTTCTTTCCAACCCAAACCATTCTATGATAACTCATGCAATAACTTTAACTTAGTTAGAAGTTTCTTACATGATTTCAGTGTATGCGGTGTCAACATTTTGAATTTATGCCAAACTATATGTGATCTTGTTCACTGCTCCTTTGGGAATGTCTCATACAGGCTTGCAAAAGACTCGGAAGTCTAGGCCATAAACTCCTAAACCACACTGTTAGGTTTTTGGCAATGTGGTAGGAATTACAGCATTGGTACTTCCATTTAATTCAGTATGACTATTTGTGTGAGCAGAGTTGAGAATCATTTCGTGATGAGACACAACACAAGCTGTATATTGCTAGAAAATTCACCTCCAGAACACATGCATTGTTTCTTTCTAAACAATATTGAGCTTTGTAGGGGAGGGCGTGTAATGATTCTTTCGAAATGGCAGGGTATAGAGGATAGTGGCTTGGAAAATAGCATGTTTGGTGTGACACAAGAAATGATTGCATCAAATGGTTTAAATAGCACTCAGGAAAAAAAAAAGTTCTTTGTCCAGAAGAATTGTGTATCGTTTACAAATTGAAGTCTAAGCCTATGTAGAGAAAATATACATGGGGTTGACCCATGACATTCATATTAATTTTTGAGTCTTCTGGTTAAAAATATCATGAAGACAGTAATAGGGAATTTTTCTATTGATCTAGAAAGCAATAAAGCCTATGTAAGTTTAGAGCTTTCTTAGTCTCTACAGAAATACTTATTTTTTGTCCTATTCTTCTCTGGGCTAGATCTGAAAATATCGGTTGAATGTTTACAGAAATTGTTCGTGGACTAGTTCTCTTGCAGGCAGTAAACAGTCTTGTATAACACCACATTACTCAGCTCTCTAAGAATTGGGAGAGTAGTAAAGCTCAACTGTTAAATTTTATGTACTGATGCCTGCATTGTGGGTTGGGTTTTTTTTTGATGTCTTGGAGATATGCAGGATTCCAGGAAATAAAGGGGGCGGGGGGAGGGGGGGGGGATTCAAATGGACATAGTT
>VXAK01027956.1:0-50384 GCA_013399435.1 Arenaria interpres | reverse complement strand
AAGAAAGAGACTATTCTTTATTCTGTCAGCTGCAGAGCAGCTCAGGGATATTTCTTTTTCTAAAAAATGCTTTTTCTGTTAAACATCTGAGGAATCTCAGTTTGGCTGGGACTGGTTACTTATCCATCTCCACAAAGATGGAAGGCAAATGATGAACACTGTTTCTTGTCTTGGGTTCTAAAAAATATTTTGAAGAATTAATTGTGAGAAAATACTGGTGGTTTTGTCTTGTCTGCAAATTGCTGGTGTTGTCAGAAAGGTCAATAACTTTCTCTCAAGTCCTTTGGAGTGTGCTACAGAAGCATTTTCAAAATGTTAGGAATTGTCTGGTCTTCCTTTTAGTATTCCCACTACTTTAATGATCTTCTGAGAAAATGGATGTAGGTTCCTTTAGAAGACCTTTTTGTACCTAGGCTTTGGCATATTTGGGATATTATTGTTTGATTATACGAGAATATTTATATTAGGTTATCTTTGTATTTTTCTTATCCTTTCCTGAACAGAGATCTCAGCAAGGCCTGGGTGGGTGATGATCTGGGTAGGAAAGAGCTGTCAAAAAAAAAAAAGCTTGAAAGTGAGGAGTAGAATTTATAACAGTGTGAACATCTAAGCGTCCTTGTTCAGAAGAGGATGTCTAAATGACTTTGACCTTCTTTGCTTAGTTCCATGTTTGACTGAGTGAAACTTGAAAAAAAAGTCTTTTTATTTACCTAGGACTATTTCCATCTTAGTAAGAAACTCAAAATTGATTTTAACTTGACACATTTCTTCTCTGAAGTAATATAAAATCTTTGTCTAATAAATGTATACAGAGGCTTTGTGGCCCATCAGGGTACCATGACATTCCAGTGTATTGATTCTGCAGTGTTAAAGGGTGACATATTTGGTGTTAACGGGCCATCAGAGTATTGGTATTTGAATTGTACACTGTAGGAAGCACTGACTTTCCTGTAACATGACAGGCTTTCTAAAGCAGTGGAAGTAACTGCAGTCTTACATAATCCTTCAAGTGTAAACCTCTTGATAAGAATTTTGTATTATCACGCAGAAATTAAATTAATCAGAAAATTTTAGAAAAATTTCAGGAAATACAGGTCAATAAGTAGTCTTGTTTATAAACCAAAACCATTCTGCAGTTTTTCATCTGTAAAAACTCTTGACATTCAGAATTTAAAATTCACTCTTGAAGGGAATATTTTATTTTATGCTTTTTTTTTCTTTATGCAAAGTGTAATCTACATCCTAAGTAAAGATCTTAACTTTTGTCAATGTAGTTCATTTCAGCATATAGGTTTTATTTACATTTCATATAATGTCTGTTCTCTTTACTTTACACTGTACGCTAAAGTGTAACACTGTTGCAATTTTGTGTTCCCTTGCAGGGCATCAAATGCTCACCAAAAGACCACGTGAACTAGAGAGGGTTAAAAATTATCATTTTCTGTTTTCCTGTCCTTAGGTGAAGTGTGTCTTTAGTTCCAATGACCTGGAGTGATTTTGTTGGAAATAGCATTTTGATTATTTTTTGATTGTATCATGTTGATTATAATTATTCTGCAAGAAAAAAAAAAATAAGCTAAGTCCAGGCATCTTTGGAAACTAATCGTGGGAGTAGCAGATTTATGGATTTAAAAGAGTCTATGGAAATCAACTTCCAAATTTTACATGTACTTGCTGTTTTGTGTGCTGGAATAACAGTTGTCCTGCACAGGAGTATAGAAAGCATTTTATATTATATGTTTGCTCTGTTTTCTAACAACATAAGTATTTTGCTTAAGCAGATTTGCTAGGAAGTGACAGCTCTGAAAAATTGGACACAGCGGCTGCTGGAAGTATTTCAGTTCCAGGCAATCTAAATAGTGCAGAAAGGGGGAAATGAAATATCGCCATATTTTGAAGATGACAGTTTTGTCAAAGATTCCTTTTCACTCTTCAACTTAAAACAAATTGAGTAGATCAAGTATATCTGAAATGTCTGCACTCTTTGAAGATGCACCACCTTTTTAGTTTCCTGGTTTTTTTTTTCCTTCCTTACTCTGTTCTTAAAAGCACAAGGGAGAGCACTGACTTAGTAAATGTAAAGTGCATGGTGAGGAGCATCATTCTTCTGGTTTAATTGTTATCTCTAAACAGTTTTGAATCATAACAGGCTTTCATGAAACGTAGTTACGAAGTGAGGACCTAAGTAAAATCTGGTGAGACTGAAACGAATTATGTTATTGCTCAGGAATTCAAATATGTTTTGTTCAAATTCATTTCAGTAACACAAATTATTTTTTAGGAATAAAGTCGGGAGAATATTTTGGTCAGATCAGGTTTTCTAAACATTTCGTAATACTCTGTTTTAAAATAGATAATAAGATAGCTGTGCCAGGTTTTTGACATGACATCCATCTCCTTAGTAGGGTGGTAATAGGTTTTTGCCACTTATTTAATCCATTTAACATGGAATGTTAACAAGTATCTAAAAAGACATTTTTTTTATAATGACCAGCCTTAAAAGGAGGAGAGAGGGAAAAGTTTATTGAACGTGGCTCTTCCTACTTAAGCAGATATAATTGGTTGCAATGAAATTCCTGTTCATCCCAGTAGCAGTGCGATAAATATCCAGTGTATGCTCATCTCCTGCTCCATTTTGATATGGCTCTAGACTTGGTGCCAGTGTGTTCCCTTCATGGTTAGCACAAAAGAGAAACAATATGTCAAAAGGCTTTACTGGTGTTTATATAAAGTTCTGTTGAGAGTGAACCCCACTATCCATGAAGTAAAAGCCCTGATAGCCTGTGCAGATACCAACAAGGAGATGCCAGTGTTTCTTTTGCTGCCATTTTACTCATGTTCCACGGTAAATCAGTCTTATTTGGTACTCTGCTCTGAAAAAGGGCTTAGCTACTCTATTATACCAAAACCTGTCATAGATACTTTCCTTCATCTTAGTCCCTTCTACAATATCTTGAAATGAATTTGCATTATTGTAAATTTATCAGGCCCAAGCAAAAAATCTGCAGCCTTGGATTTCTCAGGTTCCTGCCTGATACGTAGAGAGAGCTTAAGTATTTTCCTTCCTGCAAAGCAGAGGTTTTTTCATGGACCTAAACCATGTATTTATTTGTTTCTAGGAAAACCAGAAGTTGCAGAATACCTGACATTTTTTTCCCCCCTGATACATGATATGAAGGCTTTATGAAAAAGAAAGACTCCAAAGGTCTCTCATTTTCTTGAAGAAGCTAAGCCGTCTCACAGCTTTGAAAATAATGAAGAAACCTGTAACTGAAAAGCTTTAACTGCTAAAGTTGCTTCTTCGAACTCTGCTCTGTAGTTACACATTTTTTTCCAAATATTTTATGAATAGACAGTTTTAAGTAGGGTCCTGCTGCTGTACTTCTTGCAGGGAAAGAAGAATAAATTGTCACCTCCTAATTGGAAATATGGAGAGTCCTGGAATAACTGCTCAATGACTTGAGTGGTTGATGTTTATTTCTAGCAAGTTTCTCTCTAGTTTACAGAACTGGTATTTCCATGTCATTTGCAAGTAGAAGAATGGGGGGACGGTTGTAGTGGGTCTTTCCCTTTTTTTCTTTTAACACATGCTGGCTGTTTTTCAGCATTTTAGCACACCAGCGTGTGATACCTAACTAGAGAAAGATGCTTTTCAAAATGATTCAGAAATTTCTCCAACATCTTTTCTGTTTGTGGGCACCCTGATGGCCAAAGGAGAACTCAAATTAGTAGAAATAACTAATGAAAAGGTGTCAGGAAAAAGGTTGTGCAAATTTTAAGATGAAATCAGCTCAGTACTCTTGCTATTTGAAGAAAGAGAGAGAAGCCTTTCATTTGTAAAATGTTACACTGTGATTCAGAAAACCAATTATAATGTATATGAAGTATGCACCTGTTATTATTAATTTGAGACATCCTTCTATTTGAAATAGAAACCCCCAGAAATAAATATCCAGAATTGTCACCTATCAACCTTGGCTGGTGTATTCTGCTTGCCAGCCAGTTTTGTTAGTGTACATGTGTCTCCAGAAACTTATTTGGAAAAAAAAAAAAAAGAGTATCTACTGTTTGCTATTTCTATTGTTTTGCATTTTGCTATTTCACTGGAAAAAAAGGTTTTTTTATTTTTTATCGAAAAAGAGAGGAAACCCCCCCAGTGCAAACCCCTAAACCAAACCACCATATAGTGTTATATTTTATATTCCCATGTACCAATTCTGTACATAAATTAGTTTGTGGTGGGGAATTTATGAGCAAAATGACTAGTGGTCACCTAATAACTGTAAGCGTGTAAAAAGTGCTATACTTGGATCACCAGAGTGTGATGTTATGTGAGGTAATTTAACTGATCTCACAAATATTTGAACGTAACTTTCATTTCATTCTACTGTTTAGCTACTTTCAGATGTGTGCCACTAGTACGATAGTTTGATTTGGACACATGACAGAATTTCACATATATAACTACTGTAAAATCTAGCTTAATTTTGGTCATTTTAGGTTTAATGTAAAAGGATGTTCAAGAAATTAAAGGTCACTCCATTAACTGCTCATTCTTCTTTCTTTTTTTTGTTCTTTGTTCTACATCATATATTAAAGATAAAAACAACTTTCTCTGTTTCCATTAACAAAAAGTGAACTGAGAAGAAAAAGCAATTATTTGCTGAATGTAAAATCCTTATGATAATTTGACAGACTTTAATTAAACCAATCTACCACGCTGTGTTCGTAATACAGGCTATGAAATAAGCTCTTATTTGTTAGGAAACTCCATACTGCTCATTGATAACGGACTTCAAAAGTTGCAACTTATTTAGAAACATGGAATTTATGTTTCCTTTGAAAGGGAAGACATACATACAAAATTCCCTCTTGTTTTGAACTTAATTTTATGAAAAAGTAAATAGTTGACAATGTAAACAGGTTTATGCTGTCAGTATAATAATTTCCATAGTAGTTTGCATACATATAATGTAGTATCTAAGGATCACTGTGCTCTTTATAAACAGAGCTCATCATCATGGTGCTGCCGTAATATAACTTAAGAGAGTGTTTAAATGAATGTATGAAGTAACCAAGAATTTACAAATCTTACAAACCTTTTGACTACAACTTGGATGTACACTAAAGAGGGATTCAGGAAACCTAATTTCAGTTTCTGTGTGAAACAACATTCATCTTCAAATACTGTTGTTTTATGAATTTGCATTTTACACCCATGGTTTCTGTGATCTCTTCAAACAGTGGATTCAGGCTATACCCATCTAAAAGATAAACCTCGTGCCTATTTGGACATTTCTTTTCAAATTGGTGGTAGACTGGTAGCAGTGTGTACCTTGGTCTTCTGACACATTTGCTTAGTGGTTTTGCTCAGTTGGTGTTTTTTTTTTCTTTTTTGGTACAACATCCCTACAAAATGTGGTGTTGCCGCCATCATTGCGTTTTCTAGGGTGAGTGATGCATAACTGTACTTTGGATGGAATTTGATACAAAGGGTATTAGGTCTCTCCTAGCCATTTCCTGCCTAAGGATCCTGGAGTCATAAAACTATTTTAGTTGGAAGGGACCTTAAACGTCAGCTGGTTCCAACCCCCCTGCCCTGGGCAGGGACACCTCCCACCAGACCAGGTTGATCAAAGTCCCATCCAGCCTGGTCTATGAACACCTCCAGAGATGGGGCAGCCACAGCTTCTCTGGGCAACTTCTTCCAGTGTCTCACCACCCTCACAGGAAAGAATTTCTTCCTAATATCTCATCTAAATCTAGTAAGGATACTAAGGATCCTGTATAAAGCAGTTAAAACCAGCCCTCTCTTACATTTTTTATTCTCACTTATTTCCATAACTTTTTCTTTTAGCTTTGGCCGCTCTGTGAGACTCTACCTTTAGAGCCCTACTATGCCTTTGGCATAATCCTCTCCTGCCTGATGGCTGGAGTTTTATCCACCTGGGAACGGTTCTTCTGCTGCTCTGAGTCCCTGCTCCACACAGTGTTATTGCATTTATTCTTCTCTCTAGTCAATCCCTTGCTGAAGTAAGGGCAGGCATGGGGCTTTGAGAGAGAAGCCCCCAAAGCCTGTCATACCCCAGGTGTAGTAGGATGGTCTTTATTGCACAGGGATTACTGGCCCAGTGCCTCCAAAGGGCTGAAGTGGAAAGCATTCCTGTGAAGCCTCTTGTGCCCATGGGACGAAAAGTAATACTTCACATTGCAAAGTAAGCAATAAATGTTATCAGCTTACTATTTCTGCCACATCATAGCAGCCTGTGTTAAATATATCTATAAAGCATTTAATTCCATGAATAATGCTTCTGGCTCTCAAGACCAGTTCTCTAGAAGTCCTCTTTGGCTTTTTGTGTGCAAATAAAGACCTTAGTAAGCAACAAATTGAATTGATAGATACCATTCCATGCAGATTTTAAATTAAGCAATGATTTAAAAATCCCCCTTTAAACTGAAACAGTTATTAATTCCTTTAGAAAAATAAAATTGCATTAAAAATTATGTATTTGTCATTTACCTCAGTTTTTTTATGCATTAGACACCAAAATCTCGCCAATCTTTGCTTTCTTTCTGTCTTGGTGAGTACTGCATGATGGATGGAGAAATTATTAACAAGTGTAATACTGTGTTTGAAGCGGCAAAGGATCACTAGCAGAGAACACAGGCATTTTGCCTGTAGGCAGATTAATTCTGGGACTTGAAAAAGTACATTCCCTGCTCAATCTATATAGTTTATTCTCTTCAGCATTGGCTTTCAGTAGCAGGAATAGACAGAGATTGGAGTGCCACTAGCAGGTAGGAGGAAGGTGGGGAAGGTGACATGGAAACACATCTATGAGGTACAATGTCTCAAATACCTTCTCGGAGGTTCAGATGCACAAATGTTAATTCTGTGTACAGGCATAAGAGGATTTTTTTTTTTAATGGAATAGATTTCACAATCAAGGAAAATTACAAAGAATGAGAAAAGAGAGGAGAAGTCAGATAATTGAAGAGAGGTACGTTATGGGGGTGTGGTCAGTATAGGGATAAAGGGTTGACAAAAGTCAACTGAGATAGACATTAAAGGGATGATTAGAAGAAAACTTTATTAAGCTATATTAATAAAATGAGAGCAAGAGAGAAGCAAAACAAGTATTACACTTAGAGGTGAAAGATAATATAAATGTGATGCAGAACTGAAATTAAAGTTTGCCTTAGTTTTAAACAAAGGTGATATTGTTGTGGAAGGCAGGCAAAAGCTGGAAGTGCCTGAGATAAAAGCAAAACTTGAAGTCTGAGGTATGTAAGTCAAGGAGGAACAGATAAATGTCATCACAGAATTCTGAGCGATATAGAACAAAACATCCCAAGTGTTCTCGTAAATAAATCTGTTATGGCAAAAATGGTGCTGTTTTGCTGGAGAATAGCAAATTCAGTATTCATATTTAAGTAGTGGGGATGATGGGGGAAAAAAAAGGCATAAAGGTCTAAAAGTGTGACCTCATTTTTTATCAAACAGTAGAGCAGCATTTATATGAAAAAAATTGAGTTGCTGACATAAGGGAAGATGGGATAAAATGGAAATTGAAAATGGCTTTACTGAAAGAGGTTCATACAAACCAATCTGATACCTGCCTTTGAAAAGATAACCAATTTCATAGATAAAGAAAATTTAGTAATCTCTCTCTTTGGACTTCAGCAAGCAGTTGATACTATGCCACCTGGGAAATTATTTGTGCACCTAAGGAAGATGGGGATTTCTAGAGAAATTATGAAATATGTAAGAAAATCACTAAAATGAGATGAGAATTGGTGTTGTTGCAAAGGCAAGCATTATAAATAGAGGGAAAGTGACTCACTCAAGTCAAGCATCAGTCTTAAGACTGATTTTGCTTTATATTTTAACCTTTGTGCACAGAGTACAAATGTAATAATGAAACGACTATGATAAATATCATAAGTTTGGATGAGTATTAGACTGTACTAGATGAAGGACTAGAAAACTTTTTAGACTATAGCAATTAAAATAGACCTTAATAACTCAAAATACAATAGCAAGAACAAGACTATAAGTTGTAAATACAGATTTAGGAAATCATCAGATGGAAGCAGCAGAATTTAATGAATTAGACAGAGTTAGTATGAGCACCAGTGTGACAATGGTGAATTTGTTTCTGTAACATAAGGCTCCATCAAGTTATGTGCTGCTGTCAGAGAAGCAGACATATTCATGTCATTCGAGGAGTCATTCATGAGACTTCATCTGAAAAGTCATTATATTCTTCTGGTCACCCATTTTCAGGAAGAATTAAGCTTACAGTTAGAGATTCAGAAAGACCTGTTTAATAACCATGGAATATAGAGTTAGCTGTGCAAGAGATGGCTAAAAGGGCTTTGCTTATTCAGACTTAAGGCTCCGAGAGACATGCCATGGCAGGCTAAAATTGGATGGTAGAAGCTGTTACTGTCCTCAAGGCATGTATACTTGAACCTCCTTTGAATCACTTTGTGACCCACTGCCTGGTATATTAGGGTAAAACAAAACTGGAATTCTTTTACTTTAATACACCCAGCTGAAGGCTGCAATAGTACATGAGCTCATTCTGAGGCGTATCATATAACCCTGCCCTGAAGGCTTTAATGCCCATCAGAAGGGTGGAGCAGATGGATGAGGGTGGTAACTATTCCTGCCATCTGGTTTGAAGTCACTGCTACGTATACTTCAGAGCCTTAAGAAAGTAGAGTGGTGAGAGGAGACTTGATCGCTCTTCATAAATATGTTGGGAATAAATACAGCCAAAAATTATTACAGAACATTGTTGATATAATAGCAATTAATATACAACTATACGTTTAGTCTAGAAATTGGAAAAAAAAAAAGATCTCAACCCTCTGGAGGTATGAGTTGATGCAAAAAACATCTTACTAGTTTTGAAACAGGATTTCATCAGTTTAAAAAAAGAATTACACAGGTATTTCCCTTCCAGTATGTTCCTGTACTCCTATGAAAAGGAAAAAAGAAAATAAACAAGAGCAACAACTAAACACGGGCCAGGCTTTTCATGCCTTGGTTTCTTAATGACAGATTAAACTATTAGTAGTATTATCTACACCAAGATCAAGCTATGTTCTGTAAGCTGTTTAAAGAGCAACACAAACCTCTCCGTGTGAGGTTTGCGGCATCAGAGTCATCTGAGGATATCAGTACATGCTGTTCTGTTTTTCTGTGAGCACTTTTTTTTCTTAACACGGCAATATTACTCAGTTTTCAAGAAAGTCCAGAGTGTTGCTGGCTTAAGATTGAAATTAATGACTTAAATAGGTAACATTCTTATTATTACAGTGCTTCTTACAAGATTGTATTAATGCATTAGTTCAGTAGGGTAAGGTGACTGAATTTTGATCGATGTATTATGGAAGTAATATGCAGACCATAGGGAAGTTTGTATTATTGAGACTTTTTAGGTAGATGAATCCTATGCTATTCTACTCTGTGCCTTCAAAAAACTAATAGCAACTTGTATTTCTGAACACTATTGCCTAAAATAAGCCAATGCATATGTATTGAAAATAGAACAATACTATCATTATAGTGCATTGTAATGAAAACAGTTCTGTGTTTCAGGAGTTGCAAGGCATTGGAGTAAACAGCATTAAACATGCAACGTTTTTGTTACTAAAGTGCTTGTGTAAGAGTGGATGACAGTTAAATGGGTTATATTCCTACCTACTTCTAGTAGAAGGTATATATTTATGATTAATTTACAACATTTGTGGCTTTTTTTTAGAACGAGTTGATTGCTAAACATTTAAGTATATGTGATTTTTTTGCATTCAAAGGTATAAATTCTTTAGTTTGTGGGAATGAGTGGATTAATTTCAGGGCAATGGTATGGACACAGTCTTTCCATCTCTACTCAGTGTCTTTTGAGAGCCAGAAATCCTCTGGTGCTCAACATGAAGAGTGCTTGATATGTCACCATATTACTGCAAAGTCTGACTATGAACAGAACATAATCCTAATATCCTAATGAATAGGAAGTGGAGGGATTCGCCAGATGCCTAAATGTTCAAAATTCATTCACAGGCACAGTGTGAGCAGGAAATCAATAAACCAGAGAGTTCGTAAAGATAATGAATTATACATGTTTACTTTATCAATTTTATGCTTGTAATGATGGGTTACAAATGATATTGTTTTGTTTTTCTGCTTTTGATATGAAGTAGATGGACTTGATGGAGGTTTGATGGACTTGATTTACCTTTTACCTACCACTCAGGAGTCAGCAGTGGCCACAATGAAGTGGCAAAACTAGACCCAGCTGATGCAAAGTAGTTAAGAGTATGGCAAATTGAAATTCATAAGGTTAAATAAGAATACAGTCATGTTAAACTAGGTACTAAATCTAGGTGTGCTACCCTTTTAAGTTGATTTCTTTAACTTTTTCTTTTCCTTTTAAACTTTCATCATCGTGATTATTAATAGGTTTTCCGATATTAAATTAGAGAAATTATTGGCATCCAATCTGGTGCTTGCCATGATGGATTCTATTACTAATTACAATTTTGGTTTCCCCTGGGAAATATTTATTTTGCACTTTAATGCTTATACCAAAGAGTCTCAGGGGATGGATATAGAAATTCTAAGGACTAAAATCTATGCATCTCTCTGTGATTATATGTAGCAGACCTCATTCATTTCTTACTCTTACAAGGTTTACATCAGTTTCAATTTGCCTATTTTTTTTTTTACCCTATATACAGCCTTTAATGATTCACAAATATTATACAAATGGTACAATGTATAGACATAATATTTCATTTACTGATTCTTTTATTTTGTTTGTTTAAGAATGAGAATTAGTATTCCTTATTCAACATGTATATTCCAAGGAATCTATTCAATATGCTTCCTATAGTTCCCCATATCCTATTTTGATTTCTGTCACAAACTGAACATGAAGTTGTGTGTGTAAAAGAAGTTTAAAAATAGGTTAGAAACGTCTTGTGAAATGTAACAGGAAATCTATGGAGATATATTTTTATCTGGCATTTGCTAGTGGGCAAAAATAAGTATGTTGTGCCTTTCAGTTCCATTTAAGACATGTTATATGTTGCAGAAACTTGAAATGTCTCAAATTTTTAGTAACATACACACATCAATCAGGTCACTATATAATATATGCTGCAATCATAACACATCTACAGACACAGATTTAGTGCTAAGAAAAAACGGAGATGAGTGGCAAAAAAAAAATCAATTACAAAATGGTGCTTGCAGAAGTTAATCATTCTGCGTTTGTAGCAATGTTTTGCGTCAGTGATCATCTATACTCTGTTAAAGCCTGGCTTCTCACTTATTTAAGGAAAAAATACATATAATAGCAAATATATATTACTAATACTAAAAGTTCACTTCCCAATGACAATGAATATGTAAATTAAGGAAAAAGAAGAAACAGATATAAATACACATGAATAAATTTGGGATTGCTATTACAATTATTTTTTTTTTATACTTCAGCATTGAAATTCTGGAACAGGCTTCCAATTCAAATATTTGTGCAAGAAAATTGTAACCTAGCAAGGAAATGTGTGAGGTTATGCCTATGATAAACAGAAACTGGACTCAGTATGTAATAAGAAGCTTCCAGGCCAGTATTTCAGTATTATGGACCGGATTAGCGGAGAACTGCAAACATCTTGCTCATGAAAACTGAGGTAGTGACTCTCAGTTCTTCATTGAACTCTTTGGTGCATTTCATGTCAGGAAATGGGAGGAGGAACAAGACAATGATACCAATTTGCTGGAAATTAGCAACATTCTTCAACTGCTGTAGAAAAGCAAGTAAAATAGCTTATTTCACAGAAATTTAGAGAGGGAGAAAAGATAGTTTTCCATCAATCCTATGTATGGATAGTTTTCCATCATCCTACGTATGGATGCGTTAGTGAAGCAGAGCACAGGAAGGGGGTTTTTGGGTGTGAATTTGACTTGAGTCTATATTTGCAGTCCTTCAGTACATATTTTAGTGCACCACTGTTACCCTTTTGAAGTATTGTCTTCCTTCCAGCATTGCTTTCAGGGTGTCAGGTTGTTTGTAGCAGTTGCAATGCGGATGCAGTTTGCCCTCTCTGCCTGCCAAAGATTGGCAACTGGTACAAACTTTGTTACTTGTTAAACCCCAATGTAGAGAGGCCCAACCAATTGCACTGGCATCCTTCCCTGCTCCATCAGCAGGTAGTATAGACACACTGAGTCTGCCATGATTATATGAAGTCACATTTTTGACAAAAAAATTCAACACTTTGTCCAGTATGTGTCAGGTAACTCTTTTTGCTTTTCTCTGGCATTGATTTATTATTTTATGTTAGATGAAAAACTAGCATTCTCTCATACAAAAGAGTTCTAATTATAGAAAAAAAATCTGTTACTTTTATGAACTTCTGACCTCAGAAATATCTTATGAATACACTAAATGCTCACAATAGGGTTTGTATCTTGGAAAAAAATATTTAAAAGCATTTTAGCAGATCTCTGTTGATTGCATACTGGAGAAGTCTACTATTCCAGTGAATGCATTCTTCTTAAAGTTAGCAAAATTTACATTTATGTGAATTTGAATAACTATTAAAGTCAGTAACTTTGAGGTACTCAATGTACTTAAATGATAGGTAGAGAGATAGATTGATCAAGATAGGTAAGTAGATAGATAAATGCTTTACCTGTATTTCTATAAAACTCTTTTGGCCAGTGCAACATTTTTGCCATTTAGTCAAGCAAAGACAGTAGAAACTGAGCAAAGAGATTTGCTTATCATCGGATTCCTGATGATGAAGAATTTTACTGAGGTGTAAATATATTTCTTCTGCAACCAAAGCAGAATGTTTTGCTTGCCTGTCCCAGATGGCTTCCTGTAGGAGGATCATATTTAGACTGAGGAACAGACGTTACTTATTTGAGGACATTTGGGAGTCTTTTATGGATTATGTTCATAGAGCAAAAGCTGCTTTGTAGAGATGCTTGACATCGCAATCCTACACGTGTAATTTGGTTTTAACTTTGTGTTTGTGAAATAGATTAGAAGAAGTGATTCATTAAAATGTTGGAAAATAAGGACTTAATAGTGAGTGATGTAAAATGAATATAAATTATTAATAATACAAAAAGATGAGAAAATCTAAGTCTGCCTGGTGAATGCCAACCAAACATGCTATGTAACAAACACTTAATGGGTTAATGTTTTTTGTGTAGATGACCTGTTTATGAGTTGATATTTTAAGAGCTGTTTTTGAAGAATATATTGGACAGAAGCCATCACTGTGTATCAGTAGACGTGTGTGACTCTTTACCTTCATAAATGTATTGATCAAAGTGATTCAAAGGAAACATGTTTTCCCCTAGTTCTCCATTTTCTTTATGTCCACCTTATGGCATAATAGTTGATACCTGACATCTTCAATAACTTAAATGTTCACAGAACTGTGGTTGTATATTGTATGTTGCCCTTCAAATCTGGCTTGTTCACTCTCTTTTATTTTTTTGGTGGGGTGGGATTATTTTTTTGATGAGGGGAAAAAAGAGTTGCCTGTTTCTTGCAAAATTCCTATTCTTTGCTATCAACTATCTGATATTATTAGTGACTTACTGTATACTATTTATCCCATAACTTAATGGAGAAAAGTTATGCTTGTCACTGATACACACATTTATATATATTTTTTTTTTTACTCTGTCTGCACTAACTATAGGTAGGAAAAGGAAGAACATATAAATCACTACTATTTCTCTGTGATTTAAAACCATCCTGTTCCTGGACACAGTTCACTTAATTTCTCCTTTTTCTTAAATAATATGTGACACTGTTCTGTTTTTTGCTGTCAAGTAATTATTTTATGGAGTATGTTTGGACTTAAGGGAGAGAAGAGGAATCTTTTTGCTGACTTATAAGATCCGCGATACAGGATTAGGTTAGCCAAACCCTACTCACATCCCGGTAAGCAGACATATATTTTTGTATTTTTTATAGGTGGATACAGTGCAGACTACGCAGCACCCTGGCCACATTGAGGAATCATGTAAAATGAATGTATGTGCTCGTAAGTGAATTATTTATGAAATGGAGCTCCAACTCTAAGGGATGTTGGATCACAAAATACGTGAACTCTCTTTACTCTCATGTTAAGAAATTGATTCCCAGGGGGCAGGGTTACTGCAGAAATAAGTGGACCTTGAAAGCAAAGCTATTTAAAAAAACCCCACATGATAAATAATTTTTAAAAACGCTGAAAACAAGAGATTAAGATTACATTTTGGATGCATTTGGAGAGATATTAAACAGAGTCAAGAATCCAAACCAGAAAAGCAAATGGTATGTGAGAACGGTTTGGTAAGCAGAAATGATCATAAGTGGAGGAACAGGATCAAATACCATCTAATTTAGGAGTATGAATAGGATGAAAAACTCACTGTTTTCTGCTTTGTTCCATCTTTGAAAGGGCTGAAATTTGATTAGATGATTGCTTCAATTAGTAACTGGGAGATGAGTGTGAACAAGATTGAATTTTCAGTATTTGAATCAAGGAAGTATTTGTGATTAGCTGGGGAAAAAAAAAAAAGACAACCCTGATGTGCTAGATAAACAAAGAAAAAGATGTATACCTCAGGACTGAATTTCTGGAAATCCAGATAGAGTCTTAATATTTGAAAACCTTTGTACTGCTTGGGGATGTGAGACAGAGTACAGGAGAGGAATTAGGTGAAGCAGTCTTGGGCCCTTCAGTTTTTCCCAAGAAGAATGGCTCTACAAGGAAACTGAGGTAGATATAGAGAAGAAACCAAAACATGCCAAATGACTCTACAGGCACAGGGAAATCATCAGTCACTCACATGTATACACATACAATTGGTGGTTAAACACACGTTAATTCACTTGGCTGGAGCACTCTTGATGAGAATAATTGTGCCAAGGATTGTACAATTGCCAACATCAAAACCACACGTAGGGAAAACCTCCGACTCTGCAGTCATTCTTAAGCTCTACACATTATATAAAGACAAAGACTATAGCGCCAACTCCAATTTTCTATATACAAATACCAATTTTTAATATTTTATATATATATGGATATTACAGTATATAGTATATCAGATTATGATTTAGAGAAAGGAAAGGCTGAATATTTTCTCCTAAATAATTTATTTACTCGTATCCTTCATCTTTATCATCAGGAACAACAAGAGAAGATATTTTAAGTACTAATAATCTTTCAACAAGCTCATTTTTTATGAATAAAGCTTAACTTTAGCCCATTCGAGTTTCTGATGTAAAGCTGATGTGAGGAAACTATATTGTGTTTGTAACTAAAGGGTATATTATCGCTTGCCTTGCTTCATAATATGGCTTTTCAACTGTATGAACCACAATGCTGAAAAACACTTTTTCTCTCTTGATTGTTATGCATTTATGTCTGAATTAGCTCACCCTTTGTGTTTATCCCTTCAAAACTGGTAGTCTGCCACTTTTTCCCACTTGTAGTAATTAGTTCCAAGTGGTGGAATTTATGATACAGTAGGGGCTTTGACCTCTTTATTGTACTGAGATATATTATCAAACTTCAAAGTCTGTATACTGTTACTGTATTGATTTTGTTTTCTGTGAACAAAATCAATGAGCAAAATTAAAATAAAAAAAAAAATCAATTTTTCATTTTTGAATTGATTCAGGTTTTCTACATGTACTTTGTTTATTTAACCTTGATTGCTGGTCTGGAACTTGTTGAAAGGAGAAACACATTGAGACCTTTAGTAATACTGCAGAAAAGAAACCTATGGAAATTAACAAAATACAGAGAGAAAGGATTGAGAAGGAAAAAGATGCAAAAGAGATCAAGAAAAGCATTGTTCTCAGTTGGGATGCATTGTTTAGGAATATCAAATAACCTAAAAAAAATAGCAGTAACAGCTTTCTCAGAAAAATCGGCATACAAATTGTTTCTTTTGCATTTTCTAGCCCTTTCCTTTAATTCAATACATGGTTAGAAATGGCATAAGAAACACATGCAATCCATTGATAGTATTTCATGAGTTCAGAGCAGTTGCAAAGCTTACCTAAAGATGAGAAAATATGACAAAAAATATTTAACGTGTAACATTTTGCAGCATTAAATACAAGTATGCAAATTATCTGGGAAAAATTCAGCCTTTTTTTCAATATAGATATTATCTTAGTGAAAAAAAAAGAAAGAAAGAAAAGTTTAACCTGGAAAGTTTAAAGAGAAATATTAAGGACCTCTGGTCAGCTTCTTATCTCAGATACAGAAAGTCTGTATTTCAATAAAATTATCCTGCAACTGGGAATAAAATCAAAATTGTGTCTCCTGTGTTCATTGCAATTTCATTCTTCTATGTATGTTTAATTTTCTGGTCAGAAGCAATTACCAAGAGAGGATCCTTGAAAAACATTGCGCAACTGCTGTAATTTTCAGATCTCATAGAGTTTAGCAGCCAGGCAGTTTGTATGGAATAAAAGCACTTTTATATTGCCTCCTGCTACAACACCAATGGGGAAAGGTCAGCAAATCAGTGGGAGACCAAATGAAGGATTTTTTTCTTGTGTGACATCAACTTGTAAGACACTGGGAGTTTCAGAATTACAAGTGGTGATGGGGCTTTTTTCAACTATTTCTTTCCTCTTTGCCTCCTACGGCTGCTTCATTGTCAGGCAGTGTCTTTTTTTTTCTGTCAGAATGAGGGAGTGAAAGCCTATTTGTGACAAGTGACATTCTACTTTCTGTTTGCCATTGTCCCTCATGGATGAGGAAAAAAAAGTACATCCATATGCCTTTCATTTTCCCACCTTTTCGGAGCTTAACTTAAAGCTTTTAAAGCCAAACCTGACTTGTCTTGCTCATATGAACAGGCCAAATAAACCCAGCGACATTGCTTGTATGAGTAAAGACAACTCTTCTTTTAGTATCACTTCATTTTCATGTCTGTTTTACACAAGACCGCTAAAGAACAAGGTGTGTCAGCGGCAAGCTATCAGGAAAGGTGTGATACAGGGTCATTTTAGCCAGTTAAAACACAGGTTAGATAAATTATTTGTAGGAATAATATAGGAAGTGGCAACAAGTGGGAAATGGAGCTGTGTGGCAGTAGATCTCTTTTCTCCTCTTAATGGTTGTACGTCTGGGAATGGTGCACTGTCACAGTTTGTAGAGGTGCTCTCACTGTTGTCAATCACAAATTTAAATATAGATGGAGAGGTAGATATGGTCTTCTCAGCAGTACTTGACTTGCTAACCTACACATCAAACCTAAAGTAAAGGATTAAATTAAGCAAACTTCCACCACCTAGACTACGTTTTAGTCTCAGGGTGAACAATATAATTTAATTTAAATAAATTGTTTTTAGAAAGCTTCACCAAACATTTTAAAATCTTCACTTCAGATTTCTCAGCCTTAACTAAAACCTCTGTCCCTGCTCTTCCTGCAAACTTCATTTAGGCCCATAAACACAGGCACTTAGATTTGCCCACTCACCATTTAAATGTCTAGTGCAATAATCCGTACTTTAACTGTTTGAGAGTCATTAAGTTGACTGAATTTTGCTGAGCTAATAAAAGATAGCTTTGCACTCTCAAATGCAGTGGCTACATTTAAATTTCCAATGTATAGTTAATATGCATACTTAGGAACTCAAGATAATCTCCCTCTGCATTGGGGGAAAAATTAACCTGTTGTGCTTGCAGGCCTTATTTTTGACTTTTGACATTACATTTAGGGGAAACTGTAATTATGTAAAATGCTGTTCCAGTTTCTATACTGTTCTCAGTATTTTACAAGAATTTACATTGAGTGTAACGTGATGAATGCCTTAACCCTTTCTAACACCATGAACATGCCTACGTGGTTTCATTGGTTAAAATTAAGCTATTTGTTTTAGTTGGAATGTGTCTGAAAATATCAAGAAACCACAATCAAATTACTATTCTTCATCATACCCCAGGAAATCACTATTTCAGCAGTGAGTTTTCCTTTGATCTATGCTTCCTAGAAATGGCATCAGAGCTATTTATCACAGGAAAGCAGTTTGTTGCCCTTTCCAAGGGAGTTATGATGCTAATGGGGGGAAAAAAAAGTTCATTATGTCCCCTGGCAGTTTCAACAGAGCCCTCAGTATTTTTCAGAGGTGGAATTCAAGGAAGGCGTTAATGTTTTCAAACCTAGTTAAAAATTAATTTTCTTCCAAATCGGATTACTTTTCACATTTAAACAGCCTCAGTTTAGCCCAGTAACACCATTTTGAATAGCAAGTGCCAACCAAGCCAATTTCCAAAAGATTTCTATTATTTATACATAGTAACACTAGATTTATTTATATATTATCTTTGAGAAATACAACAGAGAAAAATGTTCTGAAGCATTTCAGTAAACCTAATTATGCTCTTATCAGGCTTAATTATCTCTTTATGTTACATTTTGCAGAGTCCCTATTCAGGAAAGTATCAGGACTTTAAATTAAATTGGCTTTTGACACAAAATAACCTTTCTTTAAACTGTGAAACCTTACACAGACAATTGTTGTTTCTGGGAAATAAAAAAAAAGTATCACTTCTTGAATACTGTTCAGAGCAATTTTATTTTAGCGAATATGAGCTGAAGAGTGGTACATAGACTCGGTAACTTCAGAAGAGTGTGTGGGCAATAGTTTTACATCATAAATGTCCATCTGCTTTTCCTTTTTAATGCTGGAGGAATGATGATTTGCTTGTTATCCGCCCCTGTATTGTGAGAATAGTAGAAGTTTATAGGGAATAAAGATAACTCCAGCCTGACGTCTCCCAGTCTCAGCTTCCACCCCTAAGAAGGGAGTCAGCCTGTAACCAGTTGCAGATGCGTGATTTTAACCGGTGGATTATGATTATTGCAAAGCTTGGTGTCTCATCTAAACTGGCTGTATAGTTTCACAACTGAGAGATTTTATGGAGAGAAGCGAGGGTTTCGGGGTGCCTGTTCATGTCTGCCTGAGTTGGTTTTCTAATATTCAGGATTAAACCCTTTTCGGTGTCTCTCCCTGAGATGAGAGAGAGACTTGATCTCAGTGGAGCTTTAAATGTGTTCAAGCTCAAAACATTTCTCCATTCAAGTTTAATGTCAGTTGACATGGAACACGTTTAAGTAGAGATGTCTTATCTCTCTTGATTTGCTTTAGTATATATCTAATGATAGAAGATAGTTCATGTATTTGACTTTACCAACACCACAATGCTATTTCTATGGAGGGACAGAAATCTTGGCTTGTATTAGCCATTGTAGGGCTAGAAACCAGGAGATTTAGCTTCATTCCTAGGTCTGTAGACTACAGACTAGGTCTAGGTACCCAGCTAGGTCTAATAGACCTAGGTGAAAGTACCCACCTCTTCAGGGCTACACCTGTGAGAACAGAGAGTACGCTTTTGTTACCTCAGTGAGAGAAAATTGTTTGATCCCTTTTGTTTTGTGAACTGTTTATGAAGTATGGTAATGAGATCCATAGAAATGTCTGTAAAGACTAGTATGATGTTGTAGAAATACTTTAATGTCTTCTGTTTCAGAGCAAATCCTTTTTTTTTTTTGCTTAACATCTATAGACTGCCTCCTGGCCAAATTGTTTGAAACAGATATTAATTTTCATCATTATGTATATGGGACAGTTCTGTATATATATTTCAGTGCACTTTCATCAAAGAATGCTTTAGATTTAACCATGCTGCATTTAAGAAAAAAAATATTTTACAGGTTACCTTTTTTCCCTAAAATATCATATTAGGGAAGCAAATGAAACTTATTATTTGATGTTGGTTTCAAACATAGATAGCCTATTTTTTTTTAATATGAGCATTTCCGACTGTGAAGTGTGAAAGTATTGACATTGTTAGTGGGTAAAGATTTTCAACAAATCGGGGGAAAAAAGACATAGTATGGAAGTAACTAATTCAATAATATTGTGAAACCATTGATTATGTACTCAGTGCTGGCAGCAACACAGCTGTACCTAAGCTTTGTCCTGAGGAGCCTACATTATAAAGAGAAAACTAGACAAGCTGTGGGAGACTCGGTGTTTTTCTTGTTTGCCTTTATCCTGCTTCCATCCCTCGTTCTGAAATACTCCCCACGGAGGGCATTAGAAAGTCGTGAATTAAAGCTCTAGGGAGTCTGAAAGAAGCAGCTATAGGCAGTGCGGTGGAATTAAAAGGGTAGACTTCCTGGTGCAATTATTCAGGTATTCCCTATGCATGATGAAGAGTGCAGAAAGGCTAGCTAAAGGAGAATGCAAATAGAAGAGTTACACGTGTCTGTAAAATTCATGTCATGTCACAACATCGTGCCATGCTTTCCTTGTGTTTCACATGCTTCAAGGCACCTAAAATTGGTCTGAGCCTCTTGCAGAGACAAGGAGTTGACAGTCGCTGGTTACCTGTTGAGTTCAGGTTGTTGTCTTTCACAGATGATCCGTTCTGGATATTTTTATGAGTCTGACCACAGTTCTTGAGCAAAGCTCATGCTTGTGTTATGTACAGAGATCAGAGCATTCCCAAAGAACCTGAAGTGTATGCAGGGAGCTAAAGCAAATAAACTCTTTTGGAGTCTATTTTTGGTGTGTTTTTCTAATGTGGATGGTGTCCATCTCTGGCATTGATATTGAAATAATAAACAGTAAAAAATAGGTGTGTTACTAATTAAAATTTAAAATTCAGTTTATCTCCAGTTTAAAAAGTAAATTTACCTTCTAAATATAGTATTAGATTTTAAATATGACACAATTTCATTTTGTATTGCATTGTGGAGCACTTCCATGCAGCCTTCTGCACTTTGCTTTGAATTATTCTCACTGAAATTAGAACTGTCAGTGAGCAGCACCAGATTTTGATTTCACTCAAAAAGTTACTTCTAGTAGGATGGCTTTTTGACAAATATATACTGGTTTTATACACGTTGTTAGGGTGATTTTTATATTAATTTGGTTGCAGTCCCTTTGACTGAGCTTCGTGGCTTATTTCAATATGTTACAAGGCAAAAATAGCTTTCCAAAAATAGGGCTTACGACCATGGGAGGTCAGACAGTAATGTCAGGACCTCTGCTTTATAGAATTCATTACTGTAAGTGATGTGAGAAGTTGATACATTGGCAAGGTTTAAAAGAAGATGGAAGATTTTTGAAAAACCATTTAGGTTATTATCTTTCTAGAATTCCCTTGGTATTCTTTTTTAGATGTCTACATATACACAACGCATGCATACAACAGGGCGCATTTCTGTCCTATTGTGTGTCTCAGTAAAGGTTGCATTTATGGCATGAGCTACATTGATTTCAAATGAATAATCTATAACAGTGTGGTTTACTACATAGAACCGAGAGGTGGGAGTTGGGGGGTCTTTGCTGATGACACTGACCTGCATTTCTGGGGGGAAAGAAGTCACCTCAGCTTTCTGTGCCTTTAACTGTCTGGTGTATGAAATAGACATAAAAAGTCTTACGTTACAGGATGTGATGAGGATTGCTTAAGTAAGTGCTATTCATGATTTGTGAGTGTCAATGGGAATTCGCTGATTTGATGCCCTTATATTACAAAGTTTTGGGACACTCCTCATCTGCACATCTGCGGTTCTCAGTTCTTTTGTATGTTGAAGTTGAAAAATCAGAATCTTGAGCTCTGGCATAATAATTTCAGCTTTACTATTTTTGGTATACTGATTTTTTTCCCATTACTATGATGTAAAAAAAAAAAGAAAAGGGCAGAGAATTGTCCTTAAAATGTAACCATTTCATTTTTGTCTAATTTATTGGAAATATAGTAAAAAATTTCTCTTTTAATGCACTAGGTACTGACTGTACTGAATCTCTGATATTTTGGCCGTGTTGAACTGCACCAAGACAGAATTCCAATAGCTATTATAGTGCATGTAGGAAATAGGGTTGAATTTTCATAAAATGCTTACTATAACTTACTCCAGTGATTAACTCTTTAAAAAATATGACCCTTATGTATCAGTACTAGACAGATGTACAGACGGTTATCCACATCTTGCAATAACCAGTGTGTATTCAGCTGGGTGGCAGGTGGGAAGATTCTGGACATCTGTATCATCTCTCTGGCTTGTGCATCTGTCTCTCAGGGCCTGTCCAGCTGCAGCGGCTGCCTCCCCACATGCCATAACCGGGAAAGGAAAAGCAATTGGAATTCTAGTCCCCAGACGTGGACATCAATGGCTGGCACCTGATACGGAATTTCTAACTCACTGTGTGTGTTTCATGGGTTTTGCGCATCAACAGACTTTTTTATGTTTCACATCTCTAATGCCTCAGTGTACGCTTCCAAATTTTCATAGTACCCCTTTGCAATACTGCATTTTATTTTAGGACAGAATATAAATATTGCTTTTTTTTTTTTTTGTCCTACAGGATTATATAGTCAATATTGGTACCTGATACCATATATATGGTGTGTGTATATATATATATGGTGTATATATACAGTGTGTATATATCTATACCAATATAGTAGAGATACCATTACTATATTAAAAAATGGAAGATCAAGTTATCGCTAGATCTTTTGATACTCAGTTTTACAATCCTTTGCAATTCTGCTGAAGAGATTTGTACTTTGTGTAGCTGGAATGGCTGCCAATCATGCTTCCCTCATCTATTATCTTATTCAAATTAATACTAGTAAGCTTGAAATATCATAAGTAGCTTTAGTCCTTCTATAATCTACTTTTAATAGGAGGAATGAAATATAGTCCATATGGTAACCTGGATGATCTGTCTTGAATTATTTCTGGGATAAGATCAAATACCTACCTGAGTTTTGGTTACATACCCAATCTCAAATTATTTTCATTAAAAATTAAACTCTCCTTTAAATACACTTTGTCTGAGGCCATCTGTTGATTTCATAAATCCTAGAGCCCCAGTTGTACTGGATAAACCTCTCCCACGCTAGCTTACCCTGGAGGTTAAAACAGGAGAGGTGGCAGTTGTGAGATGGCCTTGAAGTAAAAGGGTGAACAGTATTTAGCCTTTTTAAATGCCCACTTTTGACTCAAGAAAGTAAAAGGAAAAGGTGTCTCAGTGACTTCAGTGGGTTCTGGGTCAGGTCTCGGTATGGTAAACTGGCAAATTGTCTGATGTTGGGTATGACTAGATGAGACTAAACAGTGTGCTACTCCTCTATGTAACGGTATCAACATCGAATAATAACACATACTTTGTATTTTTATTAAGCGATGTGTTTCTACTAATTGAAAGAGTAGAGACAGAAGAAAAAAAAAAGGTGAATTTTTAAAATGTAATATTCATTCAAATCTCCAGGGGTTTCAGACTTGTGTTTGAAACAATAGTACTATATTCCTGTTTCTGAACTAGTCATTAAGAAGAATGTACGGTAGAGTAATCATAATTTTGACTCCCCTTTATAATTACTGATCCATTTCTGTATTACCCTGTCAAGAGACTACTGTAGCTGCTTAAAAAGAAGCCTGGCTTCAGCAACGAAATAGCAGCACATTGTTCATTAAAGCTAACAGCAAGCATGCAAATCCTAAAATAATTTATCGCATGGGTGGTGGTGGTGTGCTTCTAAATCGGGGGGTTCCAATCAAGCTGTGTGCAGTCTGCAGCGATACAAAGGACTTTTTTGATTGTCAGAAGGTGCTATGTGCTAGCAGGTTGACTACATTCCAATGGCAACGTGAAACGTTGTGAAAATATTGTCTTAATATATATAAAAATTCCTCGTGTTATTTTTTTTTTTTTGTAGACTCCAGGCAGTTGAACATACAAGAAGAAATTATATTTACTTAACTTTTTCATTCAAGTTGGTGGATTGACCAAAGGTATCGCTGTCTGTCGCTGAGAGCTGTTGATGTGTCTATTTTTTATTATGATATAACAATAGTATCACTTTCCTTAGAGTGATATGTGAGCTCTGGAGAGCATAATGGACTTCCAGGGCCTTTGAGAAACACCATTATTTTTTTACTGATTTTGTATTAAATAAGTACCAGCCTGTATTTGTGGGTTAATGTATGCATACCATTTGGAACGTACTTAGTGGCATTATGTAATTCACAGATGTTTTATTATTCATAGTACTGTGCATTCATAGCTCTCTGTAGTCACTGTTGTGCAAAATCTAATGAGGGAGATTCTGTGTGCCTTTCGCTGGCCTTTTAGACTTGTCAAACTCTCATTCAGTCAATTCAAATCACAGACAGTGGGATGTGGTGCCCTTTTCTGATTTTTTTTTTTTATTTTGTTTTTTTGCTATTAGACTGATGGAGTGGAAAGGAGTAAAAGTATTGATTTTTCATCATTTGTGTATGCATATTTCCTGTTGTAAAAATACAGGGGAGGACAAAAGAAAAATAAGATCTTATCTCGCCCCTGTATTTGGGTTGTTCTGTAATTTATCCCTCTGAGAGGGGATAAATTATCTTTAACAGAAGTATCAGATATGGATTTTATACACACTTTTCATAGGCATAAATAAATGACAGTGTTATAGATAGAAGTGAACAAAAAAAAAATTAGAAAGCTCCTCTGTTTCTGTTGTTGCTGTTGTTTTAAATCATATTAGAAATGCTTTCTCCAGCTGGTTTACCAATTCACTCTCCGTGATTTCATCATCTGATCAGCACCAGGCCAATAGCTGATGAAAGAGAAAGTCAGTGTTACTGATTGCAGTGGCATTTATCACTTCCTATTAATATAAAAAACACAGTGCCTCAGTGATGTAGTTCCACTGGGGAAATCATAACTCACAGGAATTAAATGATGCCCCAAAATCCTCACTAGAATCAGAATTTTAATTTGAATTTCGTTACCATTTTTTTTCCTGATTAAAACCCCATAGCTTTTTTAGTTTGTTTCTTATTAGTCATAACTTTTCTCTGCAACTACTGCATTCTTCATCCCACTTTTATGAACTAGTTTCTTATCTTCATTCCTGGTTGGTTTGACTTTTTGGACTGTGTACCTGCAAACTTTGTAATCTCGGGGGTTTTTTCTACCACCATATTTATCCATGTATCATTTTAATTTCTTGAATGTTATTTTATCATTTTAATTATTGCCATGAAATATAGTCTTTCACTTGGTAAAAATTTTATTCACTCAAACTTGGAGTGTTTTAGGTTTAGCTTGCAGATTTTTTTTACATACAGTGGCAAGTTCTTGGCATAACAGTATTTCTTTGTTTTCCTGTTTTTCCATGGGGAAGTATTCTTCCCTGGGAATGCTTGTGGTGAAAATCTAATCTTCCTCTGTTTAAGCTCCCTGTTGTACAGCTTTGTAGAATCATAGAATGGTTTGGGTTGGAAGGGATCTTGAAGATCATCTGGTTCCAACGCTCCTGCCATGGGCAGGGACACCTCCCACTAGACCAGGTTGACCAAAGCCCCATCCAGCCCGGCCTTGAACATCGCCAGGGATGGGGCAGCCACAGCTTCTATGGGCAACCTGTTCCAGTGTCTCACCACCCCCACAGGAAATAATTTCTTCCTGAGATGTCATCTAAATCTCCCATCTTTCAGTTTAAAACCATTACCCCTCATCCTATCACTCTACTCCCTGATCAAGAGTCCCTCCCCATCTCTCCTGTAGCCCCCTTTAGGTGCTGGAAGGCCTTTATAAGGTCTCCCCAGAGCCTTCTCTTCTCCATGCTGAACAACCCCAACTCTCTCAGCCCGTCTTTGTAGGAGAGGTGCTCCAGCCCTCTGATCATCTTCGTTGCCCTCCTCTGGACCCGTTCCTACAAGTCCATGTCCTTCCTGTGCAGAAGACTCCAGAGCTGGACACAGTACTCCAGGTGGGGTCTCATGAGAGCAGAGCAGAGGGGTGGAATCACCCCACTCTCCCTGCTGGCCATGCTTCTTTTGATGCAGCCCAGGATGCAGTTGTTATTCTGGGCTGCTAGAGCACATTTCCAGCTCATGTTGAGCTTCTTGTCCACCATCACCCCCAAGTCCTTCTCCTCAGGGCTTCTCTTAATCCATTACACGTCTGCCCTCTCTGACTACCTGCCTTTGTGGAAAAGAAAGGTGTAGTCCTGTGTAGCTTAACCTATCTCCGACTCTAACGTCTTGCAGGAAAAACGAAGCAGTTTGCTACGTTCTCCTTCTCTGTGTTGTGCTAGTGATAGCCTTGCCTTTGCAGAATCTGGGATCAGTATTAGGAAAGTAAATACATTGAATAATGAATTTGTCAGTTTTGTAAATGCAATACTTTTCCACTTTAAGTGTTTGTGAAACTGTGCTTTTGATTTATTTAGTATTCAATCATTCACTTTGATGCTGTGTTCATTTTATACCACTTCAGCAAATAAACATGTAAAGCCCTTTCGAGCAAACGATAAACTTCAGTCAAAATGCCCATAGGAGTCTGATGACAAACCCAAGGAACAGAGAGACTAATGTAAAATCTGAGACATGTACGGAAAAGTTGAGTTTGCTGTCACATTTAAGAGGAGTTAATGTAAGAAGCGGGTAGGAAAAGTGATTTTTTTTACTCCCATATCCAGTGAACTTCATCCATGTGAGGGATGCTCTGGAAAACATCCTTCCTTCTGTGCTACCATTCTGGCTTCCTGTGATGGTGTCAGTGATTGACAAGCTGCAGCCTTCATACTGGATGAGGGTATAATATTCCAACTCGCTTTTCAGAGCTGTGTTGTCTTTGTAACATTTTCTAATAGGACTCTGTGAATGTTGGGTGGTCCAAAAAATACTTGGAAGTCTAGCAGTGATCCATGCTTAAAATATTTAGGATGTTCCTACTTTCTTCCTGAGCAGAAGGGGTAGAAAATACAAAGCACTCACAGTTGGTTTTTTGCTTCAACTTGCAAAAATGTATGGAATGGCAAGCCAACGGTATTTCAGCAAAACAGCTTACATAAAGTCCCCAAAATGGTAAAAAAGGGCTATTTTTTTGTTGTTCCTTTTAATCTACTGGAGCCCTAGTGGGTATCTGTCAGAACAGAACTCTTCATGCAAGCAGGCAATGCAATTCATTCTAATGATGTGCTCTGCTTCCATCACTCGGTTACTCTGTGATGAGTAATGGATAAAGGTTTTTAACAGTTCTATATCTAAATTTGAGGAGCAGCATATAATATTTGCTATAAATATAAAATATAAACCAGGAATTATTTCAAAAGTGGTGTTTGTTCTTTGAGGGCTGGAGGACTTTCTAGCCTTTTAGTCCATTCTCTCTCACGTCTGGGCAGGAAACTGAATGACATAGCTGATCTCACTCGGGGAGAGTAATACCATCTTCACCTCATACAAGGACATCAAAAAAATTTCCAGTCATGGAGATCACGTTGTCATACACAGGAGACATACAAGAGTTAGATTCTGGCTCTGGTTCTTTGTCAGCATGATAGCAATTTCCAGATTTAGGTCTGATGAATATAAATGGACAAGAATATGTATTCTACACAGTGTCTAAAGGAAAATGCCCAGGGCAACCTAGCTTCCTTTTGGTTTTATGTGAAAAAATGTAAAAAGCAGCATTTAGTTTCTCCTTGTGTTTCTTCCCCCTAGAGTTTTTTCTTCGTTCACTAAGCTCCCCTATTGGAGACAGTTTAGGATTTTTCTGTTTCAGATTTTTGCTTTTGTGTATGTAGAGAACACTTCAATGGAGGAATAAGGAAGATGGATGAGACAGTTGATATGTTGAAACAGGGCTGCTCGCTGCAATGCCAGAGGAAGACAGGTGGAGAAAAATACAAATAATGAACAAAACCCAACACGTGGTTCTCTAAAGGGGAACATTTTTGTCTCTATGTAAAGGTTCCAATTCTCAAACTTGAATCCAGCACAAAATAATAATACCTCTTAAGTGGAGGATGCTGAAAGAAACTTAGCTCATTTGAAATGAAAAAGTAAATCCTTCACATAAATATTTGTGGTGGGTTGATGGGGGAAACCATGACAGTTGACCTTGGCTGGAGGCCACTGAGCAGCTCTATCACTTCCCTCCTCAGCAGGATGGGGTGGGGAGAAAATAGTGTCAAAGGATGAGGAAAAGGCTGAGGTACTTAATGCTTTATTTGCCTTAGTCTTTAATAGTAAGACCAGTTGTTCTCCAGGTACCCAGCCCCCTGAGCTGGAAGACAGGGATGGGGAGCAGAATGAAGCCCTCATAATCCAAGGGGAAATGATGAGTGACCTGTTACAGTACTTAGACACACACAAGTCTATGGGGCCAGATGGGATCCACCCAAGGGTACTGAGGAAGCTGCTGGAAGTGCTCACCAAGCCACTTTCCATCATTTATCAGCAGTCCTGATAAACTGGGGAGGTCACAGCTGACTGGAGACTAGCAAATATGATGCCCATCTACAGGAAGGGCTGGAAGGAGGGTCTGAGGAACCGCAGGCCTGTCAGTCTCATCTTGGTGCCAGGAAAGATTCTAGAGCAGTTCATCCTGAGTGCCATTACGCAGCACGTCAGGACAACCAGGTGATCAGGCCCAGTCAGCATGGGTTCATGAAAGGCAGGTCCTGATTGACAAACCTGATATTTTTCTGTGACAAGGTGTCCAGCTTAGTGGATGAGGGAAAGGTTATGGTTGTCATCTACCTAGACTTTAGTAAAGACTTTGGTACCATTTACCACAGTATTCTCCTGGAGAAACTGCCTGCTCACGGCTTGAATGGGCATACTCTTCTCTGGGTAAAAAACTGGCTGGATGGCCAGACCCAAAGAGTTCTGGTGAATGGAGCTAACTTCAGTTGGCAGCCAGTCAGGAGTGCTGTTCCCCAGGGCTCAGTACTGGGGCCAGTTCAGTTTAATACCTTTATCAATGATCTGGATGAGGGGATCGAATGCACCGTCAGTAAGTTTGCAGATGACATTAAGTTAGGTGGGAGTGTTGATCTGCTGGAGGGTGGAAAGGCTTTGTGGAGAGATCTGGGCAGGCTGGATCGATGGGCTGAGGCCAATGGGTTGAGGTTCAATAAGGCCAAGTGTCGGGTCCTGCACTTGGGTCACACCAACCCCAGGCAGCATTACAGGCTTGGGGAAGAGTGGCTGGAAAGGTGCCCAGTGGAAAAGAACCTAGGGGTGTTGGTGGAGAGCTGGATGAACATGAGCCAGCAGTGTGCCCAGGTGGCCAAGAAGGCCAACAGCATCCTGGACTGTATCAGGAATAGTGTGGCCAGCAGGACTGGAGAAGGGAGCACAATACTAGAACTCACTGACTGTTGTTGACCACTGTTGATGCTGCGCATTGCAGGAAGGCAGTTCAGCTGTACTTCTAAGGTACTGTGAAGAAGTAACAATATTGGAGTAGAACGATTAGGAGATTGTAACATTTTAGTATGATTTATTTATTCTCACATAGAAACAAGTTTTAAGCAAGTTGTTTGTTTGGGGACATGTTTGGGGAGACAAAATCTTCTGTGTAGTTTTATGACCTGCCTAATGGTCTTTTTCCAAGTATCCTCCCTTGGCTGAGGCTAGAAATACTATTCTCTTTTCAGTATTATCAAGGCATGAAATGTTTAATCTCTTCATATTTTTAATCATGAACTACCCCTAGCCCCTGCTCGTTTAGGGATTTTTATTTTTTTTTTTAAGGCTGTCTGCTGATATTCTTTATGAAAGAGCTGCAAAACTTAATCAAATACTTACGACACCATAATTGTTAAGGGGCTAGGTATTTGGCTAAAATAAGAGTGATATGCAGTGATCCACATGCACACTTAAAAAATACTGTTATTAATTTCTGTGTTTGTCAGGCAAGTAAACACAGTAGCAGAATGTGACAATTTTTTTCTTAGATTTTATTGTCTTTCATGGTTTTTTGGGGATGAATTCCAACCTAGAAAACTGAAAGAAATTCCTCCCCTTTTACACACAATGTGATGCATAAAGAGACAAAGCCCTTTCAGGATGAACCTAGGTAAAAGTATACGAAAATAGCAGAGAGGAACTAAGGAGGGTCTGGTCTACCTAAGCTAAGTGTAATAAAATGAAAACTCATGGATGGGAATTCTGCAAATGTTTCAAACTTAATTCTGTCAATGTTTGTTACGTTTGTCTGTGATTTCCACCCACAAGACAGAGACAAAGCAACTGTTCTAATTGTTATAAACTATTTACCTTTTAGTTTCAAAAGCACTGATATTTACAGTTTAGGTTAAAAAAAAAAAAAGAAGAAAGAAAAAAAAAAAAGTACTTTAAAAGAAACGGTAAGCAGAATACCTTCATAGTTCTTATGGTGAAACATTCCCTGTTCACAGCTTATATGACAACTCTGGCAAGATTATAAATCTTTCTAACCTTCTTATTCCAATTTAGCTATACTTGTGAGGATATATGTTGAGGGCATCTTAAGCATAAAGAAAACGAAGATGCTAAGCTATAAAACAAATATGACAACTAGCATTTTTAACCTGTGTGGATTTGGAAAAGATTTATAGTGTATATCAAAGGGTAATTCCTCTGTGTCTCTCTGCTCCTCAAGCAATTCACCTATGGATTTTTTTCAGTATTGGGATTGTTCTGTTCTGTTTCTCAACTCTTACATTCTAGAAAGCTGTATCATTGAATATTTAAGAAATGTGCAATATTGTCCATGTTGGCATATATATACACTCTTGAAGTATTTGGCAATTAGATTTATGTGCTAGTGTAGTGATACAGAAGAATCCCAGTTTTCCTTCTGAAGCAGCGGGGAAAGCTATAGAAATAACATAAATCTTTGGCACCCATGGGTAAACAGCTCTTCTGCATTTAACTGCAGACATATTGTTAAGCCTGTAAGGATGCTTAAGTCATACCTCTGCTCACCCTTAATGACTTAATGCTGGACTTTAAGAAATCAGGAGGTAATCGGGAAGTAGGAGGCAAAGAAGTCTTAAAATAGGTACAGCAGGAACAAAGTTAAACAGAACTTGAAGAGGCAGAAACTACCTTCCCACCAGGAGACAAAAAAAAAAAGCACCAACATATAAATAAATAAATAAAGGTGTAGGGTGTAAGTATGTGACAAAAAATGAAGAGGTATTTTTTGATTCCTTATATAGTCCTGAAATGACTTTGCAAAAGAAAAAAAGTCTCATTAACACCTAAATTGGTAATGAAATGGGGCAGTGCAGTCCTGCTGTCACAGCACAGTATCATCCCCTTTCAGTTTTTAGTTTATTGCTTGCTATTCAGCACTTGTTTACTTTGAATTTTAAAATGAAATTGAAGAGTAAGAGCAAGAAATTGGGTATTATTTTTGGTCAGAGTGATAAAAGTGAAGTTTGAAACAGCCTTCCACAAGGTGATATAAGCATAAGCAAAGGAGCAAAAAAATGCTTCAAAGGATCTGTAACTCATGGAGCAAAGGAAGTAGAGTATTTGTTGATGCTGCTGCTTAGCCTACAGAAACTCTTCTGTATATATACCTCATAATTAGGGCTTCGTGTGCCTGCGGGGAGGGTACACAGCCAGGGAGCAGCCTTTATGCACAGCATGCTACCCTAGCAACCTGATAGATTTCCAGCAGAAATGTGTGTGGGAGTTGATGCTGATCTTTCCAGAGTTAACCCATTTTTGGAGAGAGAAGTACGCACAGCTGTTGTGCACTAGTCAGCATAGTGTGGTTTCTGAAAGCCCTAGGAAAAGAACTTTGGGAAGGGACTCTTTATCAGGGAGTGGAGTGATAGAGTGCGGGAGAGTGGCTTTAAACTGAAAGAGGAGAGATTTAGACTAGATATTAGGAAGAAATTCTGTCCTGTGAGGGTGGTGAGACACTGGAACAGGTTGCCCAGAGAAGCTGTGGATGTTCCATCCCTGGAACTGTTTAAGGCCAGGCTGGATCAACGGGATCTAGTGGGAGGTGTCCCTGCCCATGGCAGGGGGGTTGGAACTGGATGATCTTTAAGGTCCCTTCCAACCCAAACCATTCTATGTTTTTATGATTCTATGAACTTGGGCAGCGTGTGTTCTTATTCGGTGTATATACCTGGATTTTTCTTTCCTCATCCACCAGATCCTTGTGTGGAGGTTAATTTGACATCAGCCACATGCGATGATGCTCAACCAACTGTGCTTTTGACCTGTCCTTGGTTTGCCATTTATTTCTCACCTAAGTGTGATACGAGCTTTGAGTGTGTATTTTTCACAGTTATACCAGATAGGAAATACACTTATGAAAAGGCCAATTTGCGTTTCTAGTGCTTCCAAAGAACTCCAAGGAAGTGTTTAAGGCATAGTTGACTTTAGAACATTGCTTTATAAACTTAGGCTACCCAGGGTCAGGTTTGCACAGCTGTCTAAGCTGCATTGATGGGGCGGCCAGCAGAGAGAAGTAGCCATCTGAAACAGCTCTGCCTGTCCCAGCCAGAGCCCTAGGACTAATTTGAGTCTGAGAGAAGGTGAATGAGCACAGAAGGGAGAGAGAAAAGGGTGAGGAAAGGAGAGGAATTCTTTGTCTCACTGAGAATTGACTCCAATAGCAACAGCTGGTTGGGACTAGAATGTTCATATCTCCTGTCCTTACACTTTCCTCCAGTCAGAGTTGGAAAGACAGCACTACATGAGACTGAACAACGCGTACGTGTCTTGTGGCTGTGTTAATCTCATTCAGGATTTTAAAGACATGAACTAGAAAATCCCTTGTTGGTGTGCAAGGCATGGGAAATTGCTTAATGGTCAAGTTTGAAAGACTGCAGAGGAGACAGTTCTCTGAATCTCTGACAGGCTGTAGGGACTATTTGCAGTTTGTATAATTTGATTTTTCACCACCAGAGGAAGAATTTATGCGCACGTTTTCTGCTGTTATCCATCCCCAAAGGAAAACTACTGCATCACAGTCTACCCAGTCATCTGATAGCCTCATTAATCAGCAGAAACAAAGATATGTATGGTAGGAAGCCTATGTTTGCATACAGACTCAATGACATAAATCTGTAAAAATTCTGATTTTAGCTGTCAACTTTATTGACAGAGTTATGAAAAGACTTTCACCAAGATACTTGATCTCTGAGAGTTGTATACAGCAGGGAGTTAAGATTCCAGCTTTACTGAACTTCAGGGGGCTTATCAGAAATAAAACTCGAGAGCATCTCACTAAAAGTTTCGTCTTGCCTTGTATTAGCATGTAAAACCTTAAAATACATTCAGTGGACTCCAGTTAGGATCTCTGAATTCTTTCCTTGGATTTACTCATTGAATCTAAGGGAAAATTGTTGAAGAAAACTGTTTGGCTTACATCCTCTGTTATTTTCACTAAGAAAATTTCAAATTGGTTTATACATAAACTAGGTTCGCTTAGGGTTCCAAACCCTTTCTCTCTGGTAATCAACTTTCCACTACTAGTCAAAACTGTCTTTCTCTGCTACCTGGTTCTCTCTCAGTCTTTCTACCTACTTTGGAATTTTATATTGCTATCCTTCAATACTACCACGTATCGGATCATCTTCCACATAAAATCAATAGCTTTACCGAAATCCCTGCTATAACTGAAGGGCCATTCACTGGAATAGCAAGAAGGAAGGCTTTGCAAGGTATTCTAAAGATGCCTGTCTGGATTTACCAGATCCACTGTAGAACATTCTTGGTAGAATTCATGAAAAAGATTATCACTTAGACGGCACGAGAAATGATGTTGAGGTTTTTTACTAATGGAAAATGTTGGAACTATAGTTTTTATTTTGCACCTTGAAAAATTAAAATTAACATTCAAAGTGACATTTCTGTCTTGCAGGTTAGAAACTTCCATGAATACAGTCTAAATGAAACTTATACAAGTGAAGGGAGGGCCTTCATGTGGTATTCATCAGTTGCTATTCTTGTTCAAAATATCTAACTAATAAGAACATAATCATTGCTATTTAGACTAGTTCTGGCCCCTTGAAAAAAACACATTAAAATAAGAAACTATTCATCTCACACCTGGGTAAGTTCATCAGGCAATTACACATGGAAGATACAATTAATCCTTTTCCTCCGCATCATGACATGTATAAGTGTGGAAGTTAATTTTCTAGTTTTCAAAGTTAAGATGGATATCTTAATGATAAAAAGTGCATTCTCTATGTTTCTGAACTGGAAACCTGTGTATTTATTAGGCCTAAAACCTTCTACTCCCACAGTAATGAGTATATATTAGTTTTGGGTTTTTTTCCCCCCCTTTTACTATTAAGCTTCTCACAGGTCAATACTTGATGGAGCTGAGTATCTACACCTTTTTCTAGTAACCTGCTTTAGATTTTTGCATTGTCTCAGTCTCCTTCAAAGAAACATAACAAAGAAAAACTGTTTCTGTTTGGAAAGAGGGTCTGACAGCCCTGCATCCTTTCTGATTCAACTTTTGTGCAGAATATCAGTGTTCACACTGACTCAAACTTAATTATTCTTCACATATTTCTTCTGTCACCATAGCCGCATTTTCACCAGAGCTTTATTCCATTTCTAGTAGAAACCCTTAGGACTGGGACTTCTTTGCCTTTCTCCTGGACAGTACCATTTCAAGAAATTGATTTTTGAGCCTAACCTTTGTCAAACGTTGCTTTCTGCTTTTCACAAACACCAGTAATTGCCACTAAAATTCATTAATTATCACTATGGCAATGACAGCCTGATGATCGTACTTTTCCACTGACTCCCATTCAAATTCCAAACATTTTAAAAGCTTTTCAAACATTCATCTATCTTCATTTGCTTTGCTTCTCATCCAGTTCCTCTAACACCTGCCCCATCCTTCCTACGGAGCCGTGCCTGCTGGTGTGAAAATATGTTCTTCTGCATAGTTCTGCGGAACAGCCTACTTGCATTTCTCCTTATGATCAAGCCTTAATTGCCTTTCCAAACTTAATCATAAAAAGACTAATTTTTCCTTTTTTTAAATTATTTTTATTTTATTTATTTCATTGGCTTTTATTTACACACACTTGCTTTCTGTAATGTTGTTATGGGAGTATGTTACGTGGTACATACTTCTGTCTGCTTTCATATTCTAATATATATATTAGAATATATATTTTTAATGGTGCAGGAAATACATGTGGTATGAATAGAGCTGCCACTGGTTGGGCTTCATCTTTGTATTCTGCTGCCTATAAATAATTAAAGGATGGGTGTCAAGAGGATGGGGCCAGTCTTTTTTCAGTGGTGCCCAGTGACAGGACAAGAGGTAACGGACACAAACTTGAACATAAGAAGTTCCATCTCAACATGAGGAGGAAGTTCTTTCCTGTGAGGGTGGCAGAGCCCTGGCAGAGGCTGCCCAGAGAGGTGGTGGAGTCTCCTTCTCTGGAGACATTCAAATCCACCTGGACATGTTCCTGTTCAACCTGCTCTGGGTGGCCCTGCTCTGGCAGAGGGGTTGGACTAGATGATCTCCAGAGGTCCCTTCCACCCTCATATCATTCTGTGATTCTGTGATTCTAGGATGGCTGGTTTCATTAAAGTGTATAGCAAATACAGTGCTGTCTGTGGTTCTGTTCTGCGTGGATATAGAGGGAGTTTGCATGATACAGCAAATACCATCTTTTGGCACGAGTGCCTCCGCTGTGGCATCACCGCTACGTGCACTTTTACCTGTGTTTGTGTCTTTTGAAACTTACCTTTCAGAAGTCAATATTGCAGCAGCAGAAGAGATAAGGGCATGGAGCTTGAGAGCACTTTAGGGCACTAAATAAATCACTGGAGCACTTCAGCCAAGGCTGCTGATGCAGCCTAACAAGAGTATGGGATTACCAAATTACAGTGTATGTGCTCACAGCACTTTTGTGAAAGTGAGTCAGCGGGGAAGGGTTTGAGAGAACTATTTCAAACAGAGTTAGAGTGACTGAGCTGAAACACAAACCGTGTCTATATAATCTAGGTATGGGGAAGATCGTCACTGGGCCTTTTACTCGTGGTTTTACATTTCTAAAGGGCCACAAGGAAAAATAAGATATCACATGGATTTAGAATAAAGTCTAACTTCACTACAGCAGGATTGTATAGAAAATAAAACAGTAAGAGCATTTAAGATGTATCCAACTTATAATTTCAATTACATTCAGCTAGTAGAATTTTAGCCATGCGTATGGGATGGTCTGAAAGAATCACGAATACCTTTTTGGTAGTTTCTTGACAGGCATTTGTGGCAAACTTGTCAGCTTCCCTGTAGGACCCGTTTTCTGTGAAACTAGGGTGTTGCTTCACTGTATTGCAGAGACTTTCTCGGAATGCCAACATCCTTCTCCTTGCTCCTACTTCCTTGAGCTCAAATGATGTGCAACACATGTCTCATTTTACATAGAATGGAGATCAGGGTATCCCTGTCATAAGACATTTGAAGTTTTTCACGCAGCCTGCACTATGAAACAACATACTGTGAGCTGCAGAGATCACCCTGTTGTGCATCTTTCAACTGGCGACATGATTCCCTCTTGTTACGATGGTTGACAGCTCTTGCCTCAAATCAAGATTTGTTCTGTTGCTGAATAAGGACACCATGCAGTACTTTGGATGTGAGGTTCCCTTGGAACTGAGGTAATCCTTTCTGTGACAGGTTATGTAAACGCTGCTTTTTCAGAAGCTACAGAAACCATACTGCTATACTGAAAGTTTAAAAAGTTTGTAATTAATTCTGACATACTGGATTTTTTTTTTCCCCAATTGCATTTCCCCTTTAAAGAGGGGAAATTTAGATTCAATACTGAGAAGAAATTCTTTCCTGTGAGGGTGGTGAGGCACTGGAACAGGTTGCCCAGACAAGCTGTGGATGCCCCATCCCTGGAAGTGTTCAAGGCTATGTTGGACAGAGTTTTGAGCAACCTGGGTTAGTGGGAGGTGTCCCTGCTCCGGGCAGGGCGTTGGAACTGGAAGATCTTTAAGGCCTCTTCCAACCGGAACCATTCTATGATTCTGTTACTGTCTGAGCATTTGTTGAGTATGTAGATCTCACGGTCAGGCGTAGTTTATGTCCTCTACACCATCAATATCAAAGTCATTGTTTTTCAGTGTTTGTGGGATTTTCAGAATAGAAAGAGACTGTGCGAAGTGGTATCAATTTAATATGACAAACTACTATTATGATGCTCTTTATGATTATAGAATATTTTAATGAAGTATTTAATAATATTTTAGTTAATATTATTGAATGCAAGATTAATATACTCTTTAATAATAAGTTTTTTCATGTTTTATATAACGCTTTAAATTATTAGAAGGCTTTTATATTATGTGTATTATAGAGCTTTTGTATATCTTTACTTCTTTTAAATATTATATGACTCAGGATGCATATGTATCCAATTGCTTACTAATACTTTTGCTGGCATCAAGATGAAATGCAGAATCTTTCCTTAAGAGTTCATAAAGAGAGAGCATACAGGCAACTGTCTTTAGATAATGTGATCTTCACTGAGTTTAAGCAGCCATTTAGGTCCACATAAAGAGGAACAGGTCTGTAAAATGAGTTGTGTGCAGGAAAACAGAATTGCAATTTATGTTTCTTCTGGAATTGCAATTTATGTTTCTTCTGCTGTGTCATTATTTCCACTACACTCTGCTTATAGATCTGAAACAATCACTGCCCTTCTCATCAGCCAGTGATGGAAAGAAAAATTCAATTTTTTTCTTGTCTTTTTGAAAGCTGAAAGAACTAGTTATGCTATTTGATTTTAAGTTGGGATAATCCAAGAAAAAAAGCTTAATTAGTTACATTTTAAAATAGGAAAATAAACCTTTTTTTCATCCTCTTTCAATCAGAGCTATAAAATATAGATGTGTCAGCAGATGGTTTCTGTTTGGTGTGCTTGACCTGTTAGAAAGCCCTTTAGACTTTTTCTTTTGACTTGACTTCAACGGTAGGAGACCCACTTCCTTGGGTCCTTCTGAAGGAGAATGACATTAAAGCCAATTTTCTACCTCCAGACCCTTATCTTTCTAGGTATTGCATCACATCTTTAAATCTATGTGTAACTCTGTTGGCTTCCATGTGGTTGTTCACTTGCTGAGAGTTTAATTCGTACATAATGTTGGGTCCCTGTTACTTGGTTTTATAAACTCCCCATGGATTTGCAAGGAGATGACTTATCTGATTTCTCAAAGTTAGTAAACATTCCCATACTAAATTCTCTAAGTGCTACAAATTTAATCATGGTATTGATTAGAAAATTAAGAAGTTGATAATGAAGGTTAATAAATAATAAGTAAATAATTCAAGGTTCATAAAAGCAAGCAAGACAGTGAAAACAAATTGCAATGTTGTGAAAAAAATTAACCCTGCTTTATATTGATAAGTATTTCCTGCACTGTAAGTAATTTTGCATTTTACCATGAAGTAAATGTTGGATGAGGAATCTTTTTTTTCTTTTCTTCCGTGAGGATGACATTAAAATGAGGGCTCATTTAAAATACTGCTTAGTCTAAAAAAGGAATTGATTTTTTTCATCAAATGATATATTAAAAATTTTGCCGTATCTGTCTGAAGGGAAGACTATAACCTGCAGAGTGACCTGGTACAGTAACTATGTACCTTTCCATACTAGTTTGGGATGTTTAGTCCTATAGTAATAGATATGTAGATTTTATAAAAAGGCATAAAGTATGATGCTTAATGAGGTACTAAGGCACATCTTGTTTTCAAGGAAATCATGAGTCACTGAAATGTCGCACAGGATTCAACGAAGATAAAATCAGTTCTTTACTTTACATATGCTGAGAACATGCTTTGTTGAGCCTACATTAATCTTTTTGCAGCTTTCCCTTCCTCTGTAACCTGAGGAAAAAAAATCTTCTTACAGTACCAGTTCCTGCTTCCTGCTCATTAAATGTCTTTTAATTTATTTTATCCTTCACTGCACTTTTTACGTTTGAAATGCAGTTGAAATTTCGTCTGTCCCTTCTTCTCTGATGATAATAATAATAATGATACCGCTTTTTTTTCCTTCTACACTATCCTTTGTTCAGCTAAGATTTTCTCTTTTCCTTTATTGGGCTTGTATTTGAAATCAAGTACCTATTTTCTTCGGAATTTTGTTCTTGATTTCCTTCTAGATATGATTTAAAAAAAATCAAAATAAATTGTGTTTTTAAAGTAGGAAAAATGAAACTAAAAAAAAATATATAGCCTAAAATAATTAAAATAATAAAATAAAATAGAACTACATAACTATGTAATAACTAGAGATAAGAATCACTAAGAATAAATAAAATGATGAACATAGTCCACAGATGTGTTTTAGTTACATCTTTTTCCCCATTATTTTTTTAATTCTTTCTCCTAATCTTGTATTCTGCATTTTCTAATTCTAATACTTATTTGACATTCAATCTCTTTTGACATCTTCTCTCAGAAATTTCAGAAAAATTGATTCACATGTGAAGACAGAGAGTGTTTTGGGGGTGGGGGATTTATTTTAAATAAACAGCTACATAGGTTTAATTTTCATCTTAAGTGGGTGAGATGACATTCACTGGTTAATATGCAGTTTTCTAGCTGACAGATCCTTTTAAGAAAACAGTCAAGTAAACGTGAATCTGGAGTAATAAATCACATATGCATTTCTAGTGCTCTGCCTGCATGGTAGCAGACATGGCCAAAATAGTTGAAACACGAAAGATCTTTTGTTCATAGTTAAAGGAAGAACACCTGTACGTGGATGGAGAGAGTTTTATAAAGGATGTTATTTTAAGGGCACATTAGTTTATTTTCTACAGACACATACAGTATATACATAATAACAGGACAATGTGTCCGTTTACATACTCACATAGACATGCAGAACACATTTGAAAGACCTGAGTTTAAATCCCTGTTACTTCCCTACCCAGGCTAATTCTTGCATTCAGTGTAAAATTCAATGAGTTAATTTTGGCTATTTTTCTTGATTCTGAAGTATTCAGTTGTAGACCAGGGCCTATTATTCTAGGCACATTAAAAACAAGTGTCTTGTGGGCAATGAAGGCATTTGATATTGAGAAATGAATATCATAAGCTAACGATTCTACTAATGAAGTTGTCATTAAAAGTTGCCATGAACGAGAAAAGGAAAAGATCCAGAACACTGCGATGTTAAACAAACAGTTCAGGACAAATTGTGCTAGTTTACTAACTTTTTGGCTTTTTTTTTTTCACCGTCTCTCTTGTGGTAATCTTACAACAGGCATTCTCTATATTCTATAAATATCTGCAAAGGCTTTTCCTGAAGAAGTTATTCAACTAGAACAGATTTTATTATTCTTATGCAATATGTGTAGGCTACCGTTCAGTTTAAATAATCTAGATTGCTTTTGAGTGGTTACAAAGAGTTATTAAAGGGTACAGTTTGGTTTACCTTATATAAATCTAAGTTGTGTACGAACAAATATGAATAAATTCTAACTGCACTGAAAGTTCAGAACTGAATTAAGTTAATTCAATAGCTGGAGGAGTCTATTGAAAATTATTGATTCCCTCCTGCCCTGCCCCAGCCAAAGGATAGCTTCTGAAAGGGAGAATAGTACAAATTTTTATATTAATGTTAAATACCTCAGCCTCTGTTTTACAATATAATACTCCAGCTAATGTATGGTTAAAAAAGAAGCATAAAAATATACACGTTTTGGCTGGAAGAGTTGTAACGAACCTTTAAATATAGCACCACTTCAATATCCACTGAAAATCAGTTTATTTGGAAAGTTAACTTAACCCCTAGCAGTGTGAATACCTTCTATTATTTTATTGAAGTTTGGAAATCTGACTGAAGTGCCGCCTTGTAAAAATAATCGGGAATACAAAGAAATAATTAATGATAGCACTTTCATTCATTTTTGGTCTTTCACGTAATATTTGTCTCTCTGTATTTATGATTTTTTGTTTGTTTGGTTTTGGCATAATACCAATAAATTTCACCCTCACAATTAACTTTTCTAAAAGAGAAATATTTTAATTTCCTGTGCTTTTGAAGTGCTTTATCCGTAAGAATTCCACATTAGGAAATCAAACGTGGGATCAATGAGGGCCTTATATTGTATTGTAGAATTAAACATTTTTATAATTGGCATTCTAAAATGGAATTTGTAAACTACACATTGACCGTATACTGGTCTTCAAAACCCATTTGCTTTCACTATAAACAAAGCAAGGCCATGTATTCAAATTCTATATAGCCAAAGCCTACAAATTAGCCGGGTAGAGCAACCTTTGGCCTTAAAATCTTGTCTGTAAAAATCCCTTCATGGGTAAGTGTAATTCCCATCAGCAGTATTTACCCATTAGATTAGCATTTTACTCTAATTTTTGCTGATTTCCATGGGGTGATACATCAAGTTCATTTGTCAGGATATTATGATATATATTTGGAATTGTCTTGGCCTGGTGGTGATGTAGGGATGGAGTGTATGAGGAATTAAATGCTTATGCTTGGTGGTTATATGAGGGTTTCGCATTGTTAAGATGTAATTTAAATAGACAAAGTAAAAATAGAATTCTGTGCCTTTTTTAACAAGGACGAATTAAATGATTCATCTGCAAATTGCATGTCCCCAAAGTAAGTGAAGGAAGAAGTGATGTTCTATGAATAAATAGGTTCAACGTGGGTTATGAAGATTTCCCCTGATAAGTTACACGATGACCAAATTCAGAATTGCATTTTGTGAAATACTTCTTACGTTTTTTGCAAAATTCTTCACACGAATGCTGATAATTTTCATTTTGGCTTCACTCGTCACTGTCTTTTAGTAAATCACGAGTTTTCCTGGCTGGCTTTGGTCACTGTATGATTCTTCACGTGCACATTCCCTGTGAGATACCAGCGCTTACAGTGGGTTGCACAGCTAGAAGGCCACCTGATATACCCCTCTCAGAGCTGTAAGCCAACGTGTAGGAGTTCTCCGCACTGGTGTAGTGTTCCACTCTCCAGTTTTAAAGGAGGTTACACCCTAGTCAGCAATTCTTTGATGTTAGTTACCTCCTCCTTCATTTATCAACATTAAAGTAAAACTGAAGTATTTATAGGTCATACAGTGACAAGGACATATAAAGACATAGTTGCACAGCAGTGGGAAGCTAAGCGTGCCTGTATCTGCCTTGTATTTTTATTAATTCCCAAGGTCACTTGGCTGAAGACTGAGTTCTCATGACTTCTTATGCCTTAAATGTCACATCTTCATTTGGGTTTCATAGATTGCAGACCCACACGTACTTTCATACCTCAACTCCATCTTTGACAGTTTTTCCGTTATGCCTAACATCCCCTCTTTTCCGTACCTCTCTACAGAACACGATGATAACATGACCGGTTTTGCATGAATACACAATCATATGATTTTGAAGGATATTATGACAAAATTAATGAAGGCAACCAGGGCTTTTAAGCCATTTTGAATGTTAACTTTGAATGAACCATCATGAAAACGGTGAGGACTGAACAACAGGAAAACAATCAAAATTTAGACTTCATCTAAACTACTTAATATTTTTTCTGCTCGCAGTTCCAAGAACTGGAAAGATAAATATTCTGATAGAGAGTTTATTGGGTTTTTTTTATTATATGATGAGACAGAGACGGCAACTATTTTCAACTAACTCATTTAAGGCCTACCTACTTTCAAAGTTACTTCATAATGGAGAGAGAGAATATTTCCCTCATGACATTTGTTCTTGTGGCCCTTGCTCTGAAGTGCTTTTGTGTTTTCATGTATATACTGAGGCAAGCAGCTGTTTGCGACTCTTCAGCAACTGGGATTCAAACATTATTTCACAGGAAAGCAGGAGAGATTCTCTTCCCATGAAATGAAAAGTGAAGTTTGTACGTTTTAACCGTCTTGGGGGACTATTTCCAGTTCCCTCTCATCTGTCTCATTGTAGTAACCATTTAATGTTATAATAACACAATATGACAACCGTAAAGTCTTAACAACAGGCTTTATTTGTGTTAGCCTCCTCTATGGCTGCAAAGTTGGAAAATGATATAAGGCTGTGGAGGCCTTATCCGTGCTTCAAATTTTCATGGAGGCTGGATATTGATGGATTTTTACACAGAATTTTAATAGTTAAATTATTTTATATAGGAGTATGATATTTTTCCCAATGGAATTGTACAGCATTAATATGCGTGTAGTTATATCAGCTTGCAACAGCTTTGGCGACTCACAATGAAATACATTATCCCTTTCCTTACAGCTGAATTGGTCTGGTTTCTAATACGGGTATATCTACATCTACACTTTAGCTAAGCATGGCTTTAAGTATACAGGTATTATTAAAGGCATTAAGCTTTATGTGTAAAGAAAACCAGAGAAATCTTCATAATTTGGTCACGGCACCATGAAGGTGCACCTCAGAAACAGCCAGGCAAATTCAGCATCCTCAGAAACGGAGCAGCTCTGCTCCTTCCAGCACACAAGACACCTTTCTAGGTTCTGATACTGCTGTATACTTACTTTTTCACACCCCCTCTAGCCAGATTTAAAGGCTGAACCAGAATGGAGCCCTGAAATAGTTTCTCAGAGACTAGCTTGAAATGATGATAAATTACTTCACCCACATTCAATCCTTTTAGAGATTAATAATATGATAGCTCTTAGTTTAATTAAAAAACACTTCATTTTTTTCTTTTTTTTTTTTTTGCCAAATCTATTAAGAAAACAAGGAAGACAGAATTTCTGTTGTGAAGATGCATGCATTAATATATTTAAGAAAATCTCTTAAAAGAATGTTCCCCTTGCTCCTAAGCAACATAGATAGCTTTGCAGCCTATCTCCTAAATAATCATCTGGCCTGGAGAGCACAGCACAGCACAAATGTATTAGTAGAACAGCATGTGGAGACCTTTTCCCATTTGCCTGTGTTTAGATAAAGCACATACATGTGCAGGAAGTAAGTATCATACTCAAGTGCCCGTTAAATCTTGCTGAAGGACTTTGCCTTTTCACAGAGCGGTGAAGCTCATTCCCTGCACACGACTGCTGGTGTTGCAAGAGTGGCAGTAAATTGTCAGAGCCGTCTTTACAGTCTGGCAATATTTTCCAGAGGAGGGCAAGATCTCCTCTGTAGTCTTGCTATGCAATCTGCATGCCGAGAAGGACAAAAAAGAAGCAGATGGCAACTTCTCCGACTTTCTTCCTGCAGCCAGGAGCTGGAGTACCACAGGCTTAACGCTACACATTCTGGCAGATGGCAGCAACAGTGTTTAGGCTGTAAATATGACAGAGCTATAATGGAAATATATCCAGTTAGGACAATATTTGATGTGGTAATGATGGAGAGCGCAGTATCTTTCTAATGTTCTCTGGCGTCTGTGTTTTCTCTTAGCTGACACAAACTAGAAAAAAGCCCCCAGACTATTTAACGCCCCTTCTTTTTCTCTGAGCACTGCTGGGTCAGAACCTCACTCAACAAAACATGAGTAGATCAGTCCCTGTGGACATGTGAGAATTAAAGAAACACCAATATTGATTAACGAGTTTAATAAAGCTTTATTGCTATGAAAAATCTTCAATAGGAAACTTCAAAGGAAGACAGGATGTATGTACAGTGTCTGTTAATTACCGTGGTAGTACAATTGTGTCTGGAGTGAAAATCATCTGCTCTTGTAATATTACTTAACAGATTTAAAGACAAAGAGTGAGTGAGAGTTTGGTATACCATAGAGGTTTTTATGGGAAATAATGTGAAATATGGTTAACATACTGAAATAAGAGCATAGTATTCCGTGTAGTCCTCCTCATGTGGGCTCCCTTGCTCATCCAAACCAATGAAAGAACACACAAAAGAGTGCATTCTCAGCACCAGTGCTTTTTAACATCAGGCTCTGTCCACATGAGTAGCCCCATTGACTTAATGGGTCTATTCATGTCAAAAAAGATTTCTCATGTGACCATGGTTTGCAGGGTTGCTTCCAGGTTCTAAAAGAGACTTTATAGCACCGCAAATCAGTAAGTAAGGGGAATTATGTGTTGTTTCTTGCTACACAAGCCTTTGATTTCAACAATTTGGTAATCTGAGCCAGGTTGAAACTAATTACTTGAGGCTTGCTTAGGACAAAAATGTGTAACTGGTAAAGAATGCCCATGGCCATGAGTGACCCAGCTCTTTGAAAATGCACTTGCCCTCCTCTTCCTTATAAATGAGATTCGGGTGTATTTATTGTTTCCTAGTACAATTAATCTTCATGATGAATTACACATATTAATGTACAGAGAATAATTTGTATTTGACTTCTTGTAGTGCTTCTGCGTTTCTAACAAGTTGAGGAGGGGCAGGAAGTGCATGAAGTTACAGTATCTGGGAATATCCCACATCAATACTTGTTGAATAGTGTAAAAAGAAAAGGAAGAATGGGGATCATAAACTGCATATTCCAGAGGACTATTTATGAGGTTTCTGAGCTGTCCTCTGATGTTCAGTTTGTCTAAGCAGTAAATTAAGAGAACAGTATAATGGCAAATTACACAATGTTTCTTCAGCTAATGATAAAGCTGTCAGCTTTTTGTTAAGTTTTCAGAATATAAAATTAAAACTTCAGAAACACACTGTAAACCTTGATTTCCAAGACTTGGTGTTATGGATCTAACTCAGCAAATTAACACTGTTGATCTGAAAGTCGGCATCAACGGAAGCCAATAGAAAGACGCCATGGATTTAGTAGGCTTTTCGTTAGATGCTTGTTTCACTAACAATCCTGGCTAATTAAACCCTTTGGTAGTAAAACAAAGATCCCATTAGCAGCACTGCAATTTCAAAGAGTCTAAAGTTAGATATTTACTCGTGTCTGGCATTTGTTAGCTTGCTTTTTTCTTAAGTAGTGACTCAGCTTAGAGTCCAGCTCATTATATTCAAGAATGTAAGTGAGGGAGAGGGACCACAAGCAATGAATATTTTCTTTTTCCTTTGAAACCTACAAATATGCAAGTGTAATATTCTGTCGGATATGTTAGAAGATAGTTTACATTTTTGTGGAAAATGAACAGTCGCATTTTGTTTTGAAAAACAATATTAGGAAAATGTCCATTAAGATTTTCTTCTCCAGTAGGTTCTTTAGATGATGTATGTCTAAATATCTATGCATTGGATATATTCAGTCTGTTCTTCCTATCTGGAATTTAGTGGTAGGATTTTGGTGAGCAGAATCTTAAAACGGAAATACTATGTTAGATGGAGACAGATTTCTATCTGGGTATAAAATGACCAGCTTGAGTGCTTGTTGCCATAACATAAGCATGCTATGAAGATCTCAGTGTTTCTGGACAGACTCCCAGTTTTAGAAGGAGAGAAGCTGACCAACACTTTGCCAGTGATAACAGAGGCCTTTAATCAGAGTCTGGAAAATGAGTTCTCTGTATAAGCTTCTGGATACTTTTCCTACCTTGTAAGTCATCTTCATTTGCAGTGCTTTACGCATTACTTGTGGACTCTATCACTAACTGAAATTAAAAAAAAGAAAAGCAAAAGAAAACCTGCTGCCATCAGCAGAAGACAACAGATGCCTTGGTGGGAAATGAGTTTCAAACTGAAAATTAATGCGATGAATGGTAGGGCTACAACATGTGGAATACAGAGTGAATTAAAAAGGGGAAATTGCTCTTTCTCCTGAGCAAGCTTTTTGGCCTATTTTTATTCATGCATTTGATAACACTGTTATCCTAACATTGTTCTGCCTGTAAAGCTTTTCCAACCATAATATACAAGAGCTTTGTTTTTCCCTTCACCGTGATGACTCTGTCCTTTGGTATTTTTCATAGCTTGACATGAGGCAGCAATGGTTCTATTAGCTGCACTGTATCTGCTGAGCTTGCTGTTTTCAGGGAACATGTCATCACCAGTGCCTTTCTGCAGTTTCCTTATTAGCATGTGCCCTTTACTGACTCTGCAGGAGCTATCACCTAGAATTAAATATTTTCTGCTAGACCTGTCCTTACTCTGTGCAAAATGATTACAATCCATTACGCCACCCTTTTTGCTGACAGCCAGATACCACCGAGATTACAATAAAATTGCTCCACATTTAAATACGATACTGGCTTGCTGCACTGAGTATTGATAAAAGGAAATGTTGGGAAAGAAATCCTTTCAGTTCAGTAACTGGTGATGAACTTTTGAGATGAAAAATGTGAACACTTATTAAAAGGATCTTATCAGCTATGCTGTAATAGTTGTGATAACCATAATAACAGCATTCCAATACCTTTTGCTTCATTAAGATTGCTAATAAGGTATAAAGTAGCACAGACCTTTAGAAGATACAAAAACATTGTAACGGCAAACAAAAGCTTTGAAATTATTCATATTTAATTTTGCCTTTAGCACAAAAGACAAATGAAGTATTCTTCAGCATTTCCTAGTGCAAGATCTTAACACATTGTCAAAAAAAACCCCTACGTGCACACTATTGTGGAGTTTTTCTTTGGAGAAAAGGGAAACACCATAGCTGTCGTTGTTGATTTGAACGTAAACATGTTCTTTCTTTTTGAGAACTATTCGTCTTTCTTTCAAGCCCTATTCCAGTAGAACCTCAAAAGTCTAATTGTACCGTAACCTTTATTTTTACCAAGATGCCACCTCCAGCATCGTAGAAGATTTTGGGGTGAGCTGCTCCCAGTGGGTGCAATGTTTTTGCTGGAGGTGCTCTGGAGCTGGTAGGAATTGTTGCTGTGTACCTAAGACAAAGGCAGCCGAGCTCCCCCCAGGTGGGTCCTTTCTGTTCGGGTATTTTGCTTCTACAAATTTTGTTCCGTAAGTAAAATATTGCTTGAACTTAAAGCCTCCTATATCACATCCCTGCTTACATGGCGCAGTAAAGTCCTCTTTGTCTGTGAAAGCCTAAGGACCTGGTTTTGTAATTCTGACAGTTTTTGCTTTATAAGCGTGTTGCTTTGCTTTATCTCCATCTCACACCACCCTAAACCATTTTAACTGCGATCAGACTCAGTCCTACTATTTCCGAATAATGCCACTTTCTAGATATAATAAGGAAAACTGCCTGCCATGAAGAATTTACCATATAAACATATCAGTACATTCCTAACCTATATTTTGTAAAATGCTTTACATTTTTAGCCGTGAGGGCTGCCTTTCTTTAGCATCCAGCTGCTTTTCTTTTTTTTCACGTTTTACACATGAACCTGCATGCATCACAAGGAAAGATAGATCACTGTCACATTAAAATTTGCGTGCCTGCTTCATAAAAGTCATATGCTTCGTTTACATGGGATGATCAGCTACAAAGAAATATATTGTGTAATACATCATTTCAAAATTAATATCCATTTTGGAGAACACCCGTCTTACTATCACATTGCAGTTTACGTATGAAGTGTCTGAAGCAGAGAAAGGGACCAGTTTGAATAGGTCTTCATGTGATATGAAAATGTTTAAAGACTTTTTCACTACAGCATTTTTATATCTAAAAATAAAAGAAGTGCTATTTTGGAGATTTGCTGAATTTTAAAAGATAATTAAATGCATGTGTTTTCTGCCAACCCCCTTAGCGTATGAAGATTGTCTCATGAATCACTGTACTTTTCTTTAGGCTGTGATTCTCACTTCAGGGGGTTACCAAGACTTATTTCCCTAATTTTTCCTGGAAGTTGATTTGTTTCTTGTTGAAACCGCAGAATTATCCACTTATATTACTCTTACGATTAAAAAAAGAAGAAAGATATTTAAATTTGACATTTCCATGTCTCTTCTTCTGGATACACAGTATTTTTCAAAGTCATACTCTGTATTCAGAACTCACATTTAAATCATGCAGAAATTAGGCTGAGATCAGGTTAGTCATACCTAACATAACCGGGTGGTGAAATTAAGGTTGACAGCAAGACGACTTGAACTGCAGCTGTGCCATACAAAGCCTAAACTAGCTCAAATGTGGCTTCCTCACAGACAGGAGACCTGTGCTGGAGCAGGGTAACGTGAATCAGTCAGAGAAAGCTGATCAGCAACCACTCATTAAATCAACATTAACAATTGCTCTGGGACCACCCTGGTGCTCAGAATGCTCCATTCTGCTCAGGAGCCCCTGTGAGAAAGCCTCTGAGGAACCGTTGTTACCTCCTACGTGTGAAATATATCCAGGGCTCCTCCTTGACAGATTAGATATTAGGAAAAATTTTTATACCAAAAGGGTTGTCAAGCATTGGAACAGGCTGCCCAGGGCAGTGGTGAAGTCACTACCCCTAGAGATATTTAAAAGACGGGCAGATGTGGTGCTGAGGGACATGGGTTAGTGGTGGTTTTTTGTCAGTGTTAGGTTGATGGTTGGACTCGAAGGTCTGAAAGGTCCCTTCCAACCTGGGCAATCCCACGATATGTATCATGCAGATCTAGACCGTATGGCATATAGGTATGCAGTCTGTAAAGTCCTGCACCTGCGTGAGAACTCGAATCTGTTATCGCCGAAGTCCATCCAAAAGTGCCATCGAACTCGCGGGAAACACTGCGCGCAATATAATCGGAAAGCCTTTGTGTATGAGGTAGGATTTCGGACCCTTTTCAGCCAAGTCACTCCGCAGCTCTAGGATCTGTGTGAGCTGATTTCTCCTATGGGAATTGATGGGAACGTGCGCAGCAACGGAGGTGACTCTGCCCGCAGGCAGGCACCGGCAGAAGCTGGGAGCTGCTTTTCCCTTATGCTTTCTGGCAGCTACCAACACACGTCTTCCAAGGGCGCGGGAATACACGTGTAAACGGGCACTTATTTATTTATTTTAGCTGCGCTTTGCTGAGATCTGAACTCCCAGTTATCCGTAGAGCAGAGCTGGGGTGGGAACGCCTCGGTGGCGCCTGGTTTAAGCACTGAAAGCCGGCACGTGTTATCCACCATGTCTCAAACGATTTCTTTCGCTGGGTAACGTGGTGAAATGCGCTCGCCGTACTGAACCGTGTTTCAGCCGTGCCCAGGGACAGGACAAGAGGGAATGGGGACAAACTTGACCGTAAGAAGTTCCACCTAAACACGAGGAGGAACTTGTTTGCTGTGAGGGTGGCAGAGCCCTGGCAGAGGCTGCCCAGGGAGGTGGTGGAGTCTCCTTCTCTGGAGACATTCCAAACCCGCCTGGACATGTTCCTGGGTGGATCTGTTTTGACAGGGGGGTTGGACTAGATGATCTCCCGAGGTCCCTTCCAACCCCGTATCGTTCTGTGATTCTGAGGACCGCTAGAGAGAACTACGGTCTCTCTCAGACCAGGCGGGCAGCGGCCGCGGTGAGCGCTGCGGCTTTCAACGTGAGCTGGACGGAGATGGAGAAGGCGCTTCCCGGAGGCGGAGAAGCCGAGGGAGAGCGGAAAGGCCCGAAGTCCCTCGGGAATCTCGCGGGGGAGCGCGAGGCTGAGGTGCCGGGGGGCGGGCCGGGCGAGCCGCGGCACATTTAAAAGCGGCCATAGCGCGAGCTTCACCCCGACCAGGCGGAGAGAGACAGCGGTGAGTGCTGC
>VXAK01027955.1:0-12758 GCA_013399435.1 Arenaria interpres | reverse complement strand
TCATTTAGGTTTCTGCCTTTAGCCTGACTAGGGCTGGATACAGGAACTCCTCATCTCTGACTGCTCCCCTCCCTAGTACATTTCAACCTTTCAACTTCCCCTCTCAGCTCTGCCACCAGGCAGAGCAGATCATTCACCTGTTCACATCTCACACAACAGGTTTTGTGGCTGCCACTCCTTACCAGTAAAAAGTCCTGGCACTCCCTGCACCCTGTGGCTTGGACAACTGCATGTTTCTGTGGGAGCTCCGTCTGTGTTCCCACATCCATTTTGGTTGAGGATGAGAGCTTGACCTTCCTCCGGGTGGAGACCATGGCTAAGCTCTTTCCGAGGGGGTGATGCCATCAGCGGGACCCACCTGTCAAGCTGATGGAGCTTCAGTTCTTCCCTTCATGCCCTTTCCCTGCTCCCTGTGGTGATGCTCCCGGGTGGCACTCTGGGTTACGTCCACTCGCTGATTGTTTACAAAGTCCCTGCGCTCCTGAAAAGTTCCTTTTAAGGAAAGAAAAGTGATCCCGGCGCGTTTACGCCTCCTTCAGATCTGCCGCCGAGAGTGCTGGCTCCGCCCGTACTGCCTCAGCAGCTCGCCCACCAGCTACCGGCTGCCCACACAGGGCAACTGCTTTTCCCGGCTTCAAAAGCTCTCAAAAAGAGCTCCTTCCCGATCCTTTTTTGCCGCGATTCCTCCCCCCAGTGCGGGCTTACCTGTTCTGGAGGCTGGTCTCCTCGGTGAAATTCCTCGGTGAATTCCGAGTATAAAACATCAAGGACCAATAATTAAATTTTCTACTTTTTAAACTACTGGCTTTTGATAAAAAAATAAGTAAGACCTATTGAACAAATAGTTTAATCCTTGCCAAATATTTTCCTCCTTTCGTTTGCCCTAGTGAAAAAAAAAAGAAATATAAAAGGCAAACAATTTACAATTAGTGACATAGAATATCAATAAGTAGAAGCTTAGCATTCACATCCTTCTCTCCATTATGCCAATGCAACCCTCTTAATTTTAATGACATTAAAATGATGAAAGTGAAGGCATAGAAGGAAGGAGGTGAATGTGAAGTGGTGAAGGAACTGGTGGTCTACTCATTGACCTCCACCATGCTCTAGGGTCCTAGCTGCCACAGAGTACTGTTTAGAGTTACTCAATATGTTCATCCCTTCCAGAGGTTTTGCTAAAATCATACACAAAATCATAGTTTTGCTGACTTTATATAAATCCATTGATAGTACAGAATGCTGGACAAATAAGTTCCAGAGGTAGGATGAATCTGATTTAGAGAGGGCTTCTTTAGTAGATATGTGTGTATGTCACTCTATGTTCTCGTTGTTGCGAACCATCACCTATTAATTAAAATCCTTCATGTTTTCCTCTTTTGCTTTTTTCAACCTGAAATATTAAATTTTTTATTCTTTTTTTGGTAGGAAAACTGAGAAGTTTCAGACAGAATTTGTCTTTCACTTATGATGATGTACAGAGTTAACTATCATAATGAATACAGACTCCTTTCTGGCTTCAGAACCTACAAGTTGCTGTGGATGCTTGCATTTCTGTAATAAAAAGTTAGCTCCTCTGAGGACAGGGACAGAGAAAAGCATAAGGATAAAAGGGAAGTGGCACACAGTTTTCATTTAGTAGGGTACTGCTTAGTCTTTTAAGCTTTCTTTGCTACCAAACAGTAAAAAACCCTAAAACATGGTAAAAAAAAAAACCCAAAACAAACTAAAAAAAGAAACTCACAGTTGTTTTCTTCTAGAAATAAAGCACAGATGAGGATAAACTTTGCTGTCACCACAGTTTGTTTTCTGGAATTTTTGTTAAAGACAAGAAGTCATTAACCACATTAATATTCAATGCTGCTCAATCACAGGGCAGATGTTTATATGCATGCGTCATTGCATTGTGAACAATGTGACAAATGCAATTGCCTTTCATGATGTGGAAATGCTTGCTATGCAGAAATCTAAATATATAGCATTCCCCAAAATTTTACAATAACAGTCTGCTTCATAGGTGGCAATATTTTTTAACTTAATTTCCCTACATCGCATCACTGCTCCATTTTCTACACACAGCTACATCTATTTTGCTAAATACAGCCTAGGACTCTGTTATTTCCTGTTAAGAATTAATTGGCTTGAAAAGTAACTGTCTGGGTCTTAAAATCAATCTTACAGTTTTGCTTACTCAAAAGTGAAAAAGCTTTGCTTTGTACTGTATTTTTCCTTTATTAGAACAAGTTAATATTTTCTTAGTGAGTGTAAATAAATAACTACAATTAATCTCACTTTAAAGTAGATGTATAAAACACGTCAGATTAACATTTATAGCCCAAAAGTGTCTTTTTCCCCCTTTGACTAGAAAGGATTCAAGAGCAGCTATACATGAGGCAGATGTGTAGAAGTGTGTAGATGTGGAAGCGCAATCTCTTGCTTTTAAGTCTTACCCTATTACTAGACATCTGGACAAAGCAAGGAAAAAAAAAAGTGAATATATGAAATATATAATGGGATATACAGAAACCCTACTGTCCCGCTTCTTTAAACTGAGGTGAAAAATGAGATCAAAGACCCTGGTGAAATTAGTGTTAAGTTAAAAACAGAGAACACACAGAAGTAAAGATTTATATCCTTACAAGTGAGATTTACCTTTACAACAAAATCTTCAGCCTATAATACTCAATAAAAATGGAAACTCTCTTGCAAGGCAGGAGTTAGGTACTACTCTGCTAAATCAACACAGCATGAACTGTACTTCATGTACAACAATGCTGCTTATTTTCCTGCAGAATCTCAAAAACACTCACAAAGCCATCTCTGCAGGGAACTATATTTCATTTTTCTGCAACCTGACAAGTTGTATCCAGACAAGATACTCTCTTATAAGTAATGTAGGAAATTGACCAATACGTGAATACAAAAGGAATAACATGTTGATTTGCACATGCTCTGCTAAGATATAAAAACACCTACTACATGAACAATACCTAGTATCAGTACTTGACATGAGGCTTGGTGTATTTATGAATTAGAGTGGAGTATAAGTATACATTTCATAAGGTTGATAGTTACATTTCTATGGTACAAAGGCTCTTGAATTCTTGAACAATATTTCCCTGTGGTAAAAATGCAACTACCGAAGATGGTAATTAGAGTAAGGATCTACAACATGAGGCAGAACACTAAGTAAAGAAATAGATTTCAATGAAGTTAAAATATGTAGACAAAACTCAAGAATAGGAAATGCTTTTGGGTTTTTATAGCATGAATGATACTAAGGAAATACAGATACTTTCAGAAATGCTCGATTTTCTGAGCTTGTTCTGAGAAAACTGGAAGTTACTAGCTGCTGACCCCTGTAGGAAATGTGATCATTACTTCTAATCAGTTTTCAATTCACTTACGTAATGCCTGATGTGAAAGAAAATTTATAAAGAAAGGTTTAAAAGTTCTTTGTGTATCTTCTTCATTTTCCATGCAAAACAAATCAATTGATGGGATATATTCTCAAATGACATTTTTATCTTCTATGTAATGTAGCCTCCTGACATTTCACATTAAAAGCCTGTACATGTGATAGGCCCGGTAAAAAACAAAACAAAACAAAACAACACAACAAAAAAAGTTTTAAATGCTGAGCCTGAATAGCCATTTGTATAGAATTTTCAATTGATACAGTGAAAAAAAGCCAATCAAATCAATGATATGAAAAGACAGTTTCAAAGTCCTGACATCTCATGTTGAAGTATTTTAAAAACAAAATTGGAAGAGGATGGTGCAGATCCTTGATGTAAGACAGGAAATCATGGCAGATATTTTAATGAAAGAATCAACACTTTTCCACAGCACATATTTAACAAGCTTGATTTTACAGCAAAGAGAACCAACAAATAAATGGGGTTATAAAATCAGTTCAGAGAACAGAACAATGAATCTTTTATCTAGAGCAGGGGTTAGTCATGTAGAAATCCTTTCACCGATATTCTTCATGAGTACTCAATCATTTCTTAGATGTAGACATACTGACAGAAAATAACATGGGAATTCTTCACCACTTACCTCCCCATCCAGAATCCACACAATGTGTTTTACAAATTTATAGCTGTGTAGTTATATACTTGCCACTTTTTCCTACTCTGAATGATGATTTGGTTTAAGGATTATAAAACATTATGGTCAGTGTTAGGAACTTGCATCCTAAATCACTTGCAATTTGGTGACCTGAATCCTTTTAAAAATCCGAACTATAATGTACTGTGTATAAAATAACACAGTTTTTATAATGGGAAAGATTCTAAATCTCATCTGAGTGTTTTTTCACTTCATAACTCCACTGATTTCAATAGAAATATTAACCTAGTGTAATTTGGAAAAAAACATTTTCTGCATCGGAACACTATATCATATTAAGTAAGCCTACTTATATGGCTAACAGCAGAGAAAACGTGAAATGTCATAATCACAGAGTAAACTTAGAGAAGATTTTAATTCTGAATGAGTGGCAGTTGAAGATCAAAAAAATAAATAAAAGGAATGTAAGGATCTTTTAAAATGACAGTCAGGTATTGTGCTGGATATTTAGCATGATATTAAGGGATGTGGCTACAAACGGTGATAGATGGAATGCACTATCATGTGACAAAGTTTTCATGCTCTGCTTCTTTTACTAATCACTATCTCCTGATATCATTGCAAAAAGTGTAAAGTTGTGGCCATGGCAGAAGGGATCCTTTCAGTTCTGCCTGCTGTTGTCATTTTATTGAGCAATTGCAGTTATGTTATAATTTGCAGTTAAATTATAGTGCCTTCATAATAACATTGTAGCAATGGTATAGTAATTTCAACATACAGCTCTATGCCAGATCAATGTTTACACTGGACTGGTCTTGATCAAATTAATAATAATGTTAAACAGCTCTTCAAATTCTATCAGACGCCAGACCTTCAGGGGAAACCTTGAATATGGTCACAATCTAAGTCTTCAGTAATTTAAAGCAGGCCCATTATGAATGCAAAACTAGCAGAGTTTAAAATAGTGGTGTCATTTTGTTTTTAATGCTGCTATATTTATTGAATATATGAAGTTGAGGTACTCTACCTAATTCTTAAACTGTAGAACTGGATTGAACAGAGACATACCTACATAAGGCATTAAAACATAATTATAAAATGCCAATTTTAGCAATTGTAATATCAACAATAGTACTAAGTGCCGCCACACATAGAAAGACATTAAATAAAAAATTCATATGCAGATTCATACAAATATTTTTTGACAATAGGTTCTCATTAATATTGGAAAGACTTAACTCATTTGCATGTTCCAATTGTCTGAACTTCAGGACTGCTGGATTTTCTTTGCTATTCTTCATTTTTTGCTTATCATATCCTTATGAAATTTATAATATGATATGACTTTCAATTTCTGATGCAAATACAAACAGAGTTTTGCCTTTCTGTTTGTAATGAAAACACTTATTCTTGTCTAGTTGGATGTTGAGACCTGTGTGGTTTGGCAGAGGCATCCAGTTTGAATAGGTCTTATCACAATTTGATCAATTAGTTTCATTTTGTTAACAACAAAAGGACAGAGAATCAGTGTGGTGAAAACAAAAAAATCAGGTAAATTTAAAATGGAGTATACTTGAAGTAACTTTCACATAACTACAATAAAAATGAAAATAGCTTGTGTAAAAGTTCTCAGTTATTTCTAAGCTCTACTTCCATTCTAAACTACTGAAAAATCATGCAGAAACCTTTCCTTACTGGCTTTCCAGACCTATTGTCTTATAGCACCTTGTCCTGCATGCTTGTATTTGGAAGATGAATCTCATAGAAGAATGTCAGTTTTCTAATGCAAATATCTTTCTGTCATGTAGAGTGGTACCTGCAAATTAAAGACAAGATTCAGTTCTATAAGAAATGGTAGCCAAGCTTTAAAAGTTTTTTTTCTTTTTATAGACCTTGTTCTATTATATGCCCACTAGATGCACAACTGGACAGTGCTGTCAAACACTTTGAAAAGGCATCATCAGTAGGTGTATATTTCTGGTGTTGATAAGTGCTATCCTGATGATGAGGAATTCTGTGTGCATATGTCCCTTCTTTGTTATTGTTGTGAGGTAAAAGAGAGCAGGGGCATAATTTATCAGTTAAGAAAGTTGCCTATTAACAGTTAAACAAGTTCCTTCTTTAAAATTGTTAGGAAAAGCATTCATCATTTTCTAACTCTGTCTGAGGATTTGATTTACATATCTTACATATCTACATTAATTATTTGTAGTTCAAGAAATACATCATCTGTTGTGAGGAAACTTTAAGGAAGGACTTTGTAATTCTGAGGAAGTTGCTCAATATTATTTTCTCTTATGTGACAAAATCACAAATATGGGATTAAACTACACAGTGATGTTGCATTACTTAAAGAATAATTGAGATGTCTGAATTCTAAACCTAACCTTTCCTTAAGGTTAATTGCATCTTCCTTAAAAACCTATTTACACAACTGGATTTCAAAAATTGTTTGTGTTAATACAAAGCTTCTCAAGGGACCTTTAGGTATGTGTAAATGACCTGTTGTTGTAATATACAGCATGGGTCAGACTGGTAAAAATTTGTTTAAAATATGAATTTGGAAATTAGGTCTTAAGCACGTATTATTCATGAAGAATTAAAAAGATTAAAAATCATTTTAAAGAATAAAAACTTTAGTATAACACATTGTCCTGTATGTTCACAATATTAACATCTACTTCATAGAGCTTCTGCATAAATCAGTATATGGCTCAGAGATTTCTTACTTGCAGTGATAGATAAATAACAAAGCAGGACTTGGGGGAGATGGCAAGTTGAATTAACTAGTTTTAGTTCTGTTTAGATATGTGTGATAGATCCAGACTATATTTTTTAAACTCAGAATATGAAGATCTCTTTTACCACGGGACTCTTGACTCTGTCCTTGCCAGCAGAGGTAGTTCTGAAAAAGAAGAAAACCAGAGCAAAAATTTACAGAATCTCCACTATAAAATTTTAATGACTTTACACTTTATTAGAAACAGTGAACTCACTAATGCAACAGAAATTTTGTTGTTGTGATGTGATTTACTGCAATGGAGAAACAGCTGAGCTACTTCTGGGAAAAAAGAAAAAAAGTAATAGGTAACAGGAAAAGTATAGCCAAGTTAGTATTTCTCTTTTCCTTGTTTACAGTGGTTTTGATACAGTTACCTTATTATTCTAGGCATCTATGGTGATTCATCCTTTTGTACCTGATAAAGTTTATTCAACACTCCACAAATATCATCACATTATACTGCATCATGGCAAGTGACATGTTGCAAGAGAAGAATAATGCATTAAAATTGGAAGTATATTTTCTATATATAACTTTGCCACAATGATCAGAAATGTTTCTGTCACTAATAGCTTGAACAAAGTTAGAAACTTTTTGGCTCTGTGATGTGATTAAGGCTTCAGGAATGAGCTCTTGTCAGTCTTTTTTGCTTTGCAATTCACACCTGTACTAGGGCAGCAGGCTTAACTGCTGACAAGATCTTGGCCTGAAGTGAAGTGTATCAACAGGACATGGGAAACTGCAGAACAGGACATGAGTAATTGTCGAACAGGGCATGAGAAATTCCCAGATGTGACAGGTAACAAGAAGAATAAATGAAGGTAGCTCCATGAACAATTGCTAGTTCTCACAGTTGGTTAAGGGCAAGGTATGTGAGAGACGAACGACCTTCACAAATAATTGGAGGGGAGAACAGGGGACCACTGGAGGGGAGGAGTCGTGCAAGGCCAGCAGCACTTAGGTGAACTATCAGTAAAAGCTCAAAGGCTGAGATTCCCCAGGCAGCCACCCTGGAAACAGCAAGTTTGGGTGTGGCTGTAGCGAAGCTGGTACAAATGAGTAAAAAGTCATTAGGGGCATTCTGTTTATTGGGGAAGATATTAGGACAGAAAAAGGGGGGTATGAGGGCAGTGAAAAGGATCATCAGGAAATGAGAAAAAGGATGATAAAGTATTTAAATGATGCAACTGGGGCTGAATGGGGTGTATCTGCTGGGTAGCTCTGTGCTTGATCAACACACTTGGAGCAGAACTTTAAATCATATCTGTTGTTCTCACCATACAATAAGAGCCAAATCTCCCTCTGAGGTAAGAAGGACTAGAATGGAGGCGCAGGTTGCTTGTCTTCTCTGGTGAGGGAACATCCAACAGAGAGAGCAAGATTCCTGCTATTGTTACGCTGACACTGGTGTTGGTTCCTGGTCTGGTGGCACTGGCTTGAGGTACAGAGGTTCAGAGGTACCAGGCAGAAGTAAAACAGAGGTAATCAGTTGGAATTTTTTATGATCAGTATCACTGGTTGTAGCTCAGGACTTGTTCTCTTTGCAGCTACAGAGGTATTATGAAGTTTTCACCCCCAAGGATATTTTCTAGTATTCAATTTCCATGTCATAGAAGCTGTTGGAAGGAAAACAATAATGCTTAAATGACGTGGGAAATAACCAATTGAAACCAGAAAGAAGAAAATTAAGAGAGGGTTATTTTACTGGGTTTTCACAGATGTAGCTCCTCATATAGGAGGGTCCGGGGAGTACATAGAATTTGAAAACTGCATTGAATCACATATCTGAGGTCAGTCAAGAGCAGAAATATCTTTTGTGCACAGCTTATTGCAGGGCAAATTGTTAACATAAATTGGATATACTCTAGTTCCTAGTTCTCCAGTTGTAAGAAAAAATAAAAAATTTTGAAACCGTATATGAAGAAATACAATGTTAAGGTAAATAAATCAGAAGCAGATAGCTACTGTAAAGGAAAGTCAGGAAGTTCAGTAAAAGTTACAGCAGATTATATTGATCACATAACTAGTTTCTTCACTAGTTTTCTCATCATGACTTATCACTTTCCCATATTAAAGGTCACATAAGTCTTGAAATGCTTCCAAATCTAGTGAGTTTTACTCTATGTGTTAATGTGAACCTTTGTTACCTATATTTTTGTAGCATCTACAATTTATACTTTGAATTAGACAGTGGAAGGCAGGCACACCAGCCACACAATCTTATACTTAAGGCATTCATAAGTAGATACCTTCTGATAAATTGTAAGCTTAAGTTATTCTGTCAGATAAACACTGTCCAGACCTTATCTAGACTAGCAATATTTTGCCACAGTAGGTATGTATAATTTGACTTGGGCAGCAGCAGTTGGTACTCATGCCCCACATTTACACCATGTGCTGTTCAGGGGGTTTATTTCAGAGTCATTTTAGTCTGGTGCCCTGGTCTGAATTTCACGTCTGTGAATCTTGTTCAAAGCTATTCAGTTCCTTTTCCACTGGGCACTGGACTGAACTTGGTGGATACCTACAGTAGAGTTTCTGGTTTAGTTTTCTCCAAATGGAGTCTAATTCAGTTCACACACATAAAATGTGCTCTGTTAGTTGGACTGATAAGATATAACTGAGGATGGCAGGAGGATGCATACCAAAACCACACTACTGCTCCAAAACAAAATTATACAGACCCACAGATTATATAACAAATGTTACAACATTCCAACATTCTTTTTCTGGGCATATATGATCTCTCAAAATGTCAAAAGTATAAGAGTACATGCAGAAAGTATTTTCAGTATTTATGAACATTTCATCAACAAAATTATCTCAAGTTTCTAGGTTGTGGTTTTGGGCGGGTTTTTGGTTTGGTATTGGTTTTGTTTTGCTTTCAGTTTTGGGTTTTTTTTGTCCCTAATAATTTACAAGATTTTGTGTTCATTATAATCTTACTTGTTGCCTCAACACAGAGATAATATATATGATTTTTCTTACAAAGTTTTTTCATAATCAGAGAAAAGAGATTGATGTTAAGTTAGAAAATTACCAGATACTGCTGGGTAAATGAAATAGACAACTCCCTTCTCCCATAGAAATACATTTTTACCATTTAAATGCAGCAAGAAACAAGTAATGTTGTGATTACAACATTTAATATCAAACATGATACTGGCAGCCAGCTAGTGTTTCTTCTGCATTGCTGTCATTATCTTTGACTGGTGTTGATATTTCAACAGGTCCTATTAGATGAATTTGTTGTATTCTATGCTAATTTGTTGATTGTTTTATAAATGCACTTAGTACTTATTTATCTAATGAATACACCAAGCTTATAAACTATGGGTTAAATCTCTTGACACTAGTTCAAATCTGCAGGAATTCCATTTATTCAAATGATATTAAAATTAGATTATAATTGAAAGCTGACTAAAAGTTCCTTTTCCTGGATTAGAAACATGAAGAATACTCAGTGAGCGCCTCTGGGTTTATGACTAAGATTTCCTCCATGTCATTGTACAAGTGATCTAACAAAGAGATTAGAGTCATGCCTCTTCTACAGTCTCTCTAGTCTTATGATCTTAGATGCTTGATTCTATAATTAGAGGATTTCAAAAGAGAATGTGAAAAGTATTTCCTGCTGTAGTACCTTGATTATTCTGTAACCATACAGTTCAAGGTTATTTTGCGGAAATATACATGGGTTACTGTGGTCCTTGGTTGAATGTATCTCTGAACAAATTCCAAGATCTTAATCAATGAAAGACATTTCTGTTCTTACAGGACATAATAGGGCATTAGTTCTTCAAACTGATTGCTCTTGGTTTTAAAAAGTAACCTCAGCATAGTAAGGTTTACCTGAAATTAAGACTGATACATAGCAAGTTGACAATGTTCAATTAATTTGTGTTCATTTCTTAGAGTACAATATTTTTAGCAAATTTTTCGCTAAGCCTTTCTAAGTTTTAATAACAAACCATTAAAAAATAGTAAATACATAGATAAATAAAAATTCATAGTCTCTAGAGATCAAGTGCACATTCAGGAAGTTTTTGGTAATCAAAAGTTGTTTTCCCATACTAAATATTTTATACTTTTGTCCTCTACATGTTTCTGTATCCTCTACATGTTTAAATAACCCATTTAAAATTTGACAAGTCATATACATTTTTTAATTTTAATAATTTTTTTTACACAACTACTGCAACAGAGTCATCTATTCTACAACCACCTGTTGTAGAAATTGTTGCATGAAAGTACTGATGGAACTTTTTTCTTCCAGTATCCTTTACAATTTTCTGTCATTTGCCATCAAGTGCTTTCCCCAGATTTAGTCAACTGTTTAATACATCTGACTAGATCTAGTCTTCATTCTCTGATTCTTCCCTGTGTACTCCTCTCTTCTCTTACTTGTTGTCATATCTGTGTATTTTTCTTGGGTATGGTCATTAACTGCTAAGTCATTGGTTCTGTTTCTTCCTTTGTTGCCACATTCTTAAGAATCATTGTAGCTTCCACACTTAGTGGCTCAAACATGTTACCCTGAAGTGTTTTTATCAACACAATTAATTGACATTTTAAAGCTACTATAAATGTCTTATTTGATGGTATTTTTGAAGGTATTTATTTGTAGGTATTTTTTTTAACAATCAAAAATCTCAGCTGTTTTGGACAGTGGCTTTTCAATCTGTATTCTATTTCAGAGGTAACAGAAGTGAGGAAGTTGTATTTCTTTTTGATGCAGAGCAAGAAGATAACGATGGTTCCAACATGTGAGTTAGCCTGGTTTTTGACAGCTCTTTACCTCCCTATTCTGAGTCATCTCCCTTGTGTCTCTCTACCAACGGCATGAGAAGTACTCGCTATGCTGAAAATGCCATATGCTTTTAGTGATAAAAAGTATTTAAAAAAAAAAAAAAAGATAAAATAAGGTGAAATTCAGTTACACTATGTAATGAGTTTCCTTTGAAACAGAATGAGACAACAGTCCCTGCCACACCTACCTTTCTCCCTTTTGGCAAAATTTGCAAAAAATGTGCAGAAAATTGCTTTTGCTTATAGGTAAATTTGTAAAACTATGATCAGCTGTAGTGATTTCATTTGTTAGCAAAAATAGTTGATAGCTTTCCCTTGAGGTACAATTTCTTTTTTTTCCCCCCAGAACTCAATTTATTACCTCATCTGTTGACCTATGTCCAGGGGCTTCTCTTCTAATTTTCTTGTATTATTCATGCATGAGCCCAAGCTGAATTTTAATACTTATGCACTATATGAAGAACAGGTGTCTCTGGCTGCCAAAGCTGAACTGCAGAACACAATACAGAGCAAGGATCAGTGATGAAGGACAAAGAATGTGCTGATGCAGGAAACTAATTATTACAGAATAAATTCCTTTGGTGTGAAACCTGTCTGGATACTTGATTGTAATACTCATACACAAACATTTCTACTGAAATCACTAGAGCAAATTCTGAAGAGAGGGGTTTTGCAGAAGGCAAGATTTACCTAAATTTTGAGTCAGAATTTTAGTATTTGAGTTAGACTGTCTCTTTCCTGACACTATTTAGCCTTATGGCATTTAAAATTCTGTCTTTCTGCTGAGGCTTAAAGTTCCGTACATATTTAATGCTATACTTCTGATCATGTTTCTGACCATGTATCTGGCACGAGGCAGTGACTTGGAGAGGCAAGCAGGGCCAGCTCTGGCACAAGGACCGGCTCCAGCTTCAGCTCCAGACGAGCTTCGAGCACTTGGTTCCTATTTCTCAGGCGAGCAGGGGACTTCCCAAAGCCGGGGGGGTCCTAGAAAGTGGAGGAGGGGCAGCAGGGTAGGCTCCTTAATACACCTGCAAGGGTGAGTGACGCAGCAGGGGAGGGTTGCCACGGCAGCAGCGGGAGATTCAAACACAGAGAG
>VXAK01027953.1:0-23955 GCA_013399435.1 Arenaria interpres | reverse complement strand
CGCCGGCCGCCGCCAGGGGGCGCCGCAAGGCAGGAAAGGCTTCTCGTCCCCGCTCACGTGAGGCGCCCCCGCCCCCTCGCGGGCCTCCTCCAATCGGGGCGCGGGGAGCCTCTCGCCCGCGCGGCCGGCAGGGGGCGCCGTTGTAGCGCGGGGCTGCCCCTGCGGNCGTTGTAGCGCGGCGCTGCCCCTGAGGAAGGCGCTGCCCCTGAGGAAGGCGCTGCCCCTGAGGAAGGCGCTGCCCCTGAGGAAGGCGCTGCCCCTGAGGAAGGCGCTGCCCCTGAGGAAGGCGCTGCCCCTGAGGAAGGCGCTGCCCCTGAGGAAGGCGCTGCCCGGCGCGCCACCTCCCCGCGGCAGGGCGGCTGGCCCGGTTGGGGCTGGAGCCCGGGGGTCCTGGCAGCGCAGAGCTGTCCCTGCCCATAGCCGGGAGGGTGTGGGCGGCTGCAGGCTGTGGGAGCGGCCGCTTACACGGCGCGTCTGGCACCGCGGCGGAGTTGGGCCTAGCGCCTCACGCCAGGCCTCGGCCTTGCCCGCAGCACCGCCCTGGCAGCCGCGGGCTGTCCTTCGGCGCGAATTGTAGCTGGGCCTGTGCCTCCGGGCTTGTCCCGAGCAGTGCCAGGACCGGGGAGGGCCCGGCGGGAGCCAGGCTGGATGCCTGTGTGGGTGTCGGCTGCTCTGGGAACCGCCAGGTGCAGGAAAACCCAGGCCAGGGCTTGGAGCTCTCAGCGTGTGCACGAGTGGGAAAGAGTCCCCTGGTGCGAGTGAGAGCAGTGAAAATTAACTGCTCGTTGGTAAATACATATTAGATCCTCCTAATGGTTACTTTATTTGAAGTGCTTGAGAGTAGATGTTCAGGCCTTCCCACCTCTGTGGGTATCCTCTCCGCTCTTTGAGTTCACCCGACTCTTGGAGAGAGGCTGCAGCACAAGTGAGGCTAGTAGGAGGGTGTGAGAGTAACAGGTAAGTTCTAACTCTCTTTCCAACCTCAGTAGTACCAGCTCAGGAAATAAAAGAAACTGTAGATAGAGATCAAGATTTAGATGCAAGTTATACGCTGCTTATTGTCAGACATGATAATAAACAGACTACATTGGAGCCCTGTCCAGTAAAATGAAGTTCATCTCCAAGGTTGTGGTAGCTTACCTTAGAAAGCAACTGAAATAACAGTAGTGAATCTCCACACAAAAGATCTCATATTAGCAGCTGCAGATGGGTTGGCTGGTTATGTTATTTCCTGTTTTCTGTTCTGCATCCAAAATGAAATGTATTGTGTTTACGATCTTCAGAGCCATTGGATGTAATTTAGGCCTGCTAGTATACATGCACAATATTAAGTTGGTTTGGTTTTTAAGTTTTGTATTTTTGTACTGTAGTTTTGCATTTGCAGTTCAAGCTGCAAATTAATTCATTTTCTTGTGTAGCCACTAGACTGCATTTTACTCGCAAGATGAAAAAAAAAAAGACCAGTGTTTCTGAAGCTGGCTGTAAAATTACACAGTGTAAATGAAAAAATAAAAAAATAACAAAATAAAGGTAAGGAAAAAGAAAATACCACTATGCAAATTTTGAATTACAAAGTTATTTATTGCGAGTATTATATGTCACCTAATTTAGGACAGGGGGACCAATATGAGGGGGAACTTTTCTATTAAACTGAAAGCCTTGTCACAAGATGAGCTTGTATAAAGAGCTTATTTAGGCTGATAATTAGAAGTAACAAAGTTGTAGTGGACAGGAGAAGGAATATTGATAACTTAGTCTAGGGTCACCTTCCTGCTTCCACCTTACTGAAGAGAGTCCCCATGTGGTCCTACTGACGGAAACCTGGATATTCCTTCACAGCTTCCCACAAGAGACCTCAAAGAGTGAGGCTTTAGCTGGTCTGGTAAGAATAATCGGCTTCAGTCATAAGCTTAAAAGTAAACCATTGTAAACCATTCTGATCTTACCGCACTGAAGAAGAAAATTGATCTGCTGATGCCTAAAATAAATGTTATAATAACATGACGTGAAGTAATTTTATTGGCAAGGGAATAGGCAAATGTAGCAGAGAATAGCTAAAGGCTAAACAGAAAGCGCTATAGCATTTCTCAGTGTATATATATCTGAAGAGCAAAGTGAGAAGTTTAAGCTGAAGGAAAATGTTGGCATGAGATCAGGTTAGGATAAACTGTGACGAAAATGTAAGCCTGAAGACAGAGGGTTCCTGTTATCAGAACATTGCTGTTCTGAACTACTAACAAAAGCAGAAGGGATTAAAAGCCGGCTCAACCCGAGCATTTTTTGGAACAGAGCTAGTGTTTGCTATATGCTTGTTGCTCCAGGGCTTAGCCAGACCAGAAACTGCTCTCACTACAGGCCAGCAAACTGCAAATCTGACACTAAATATTCATTTACAAACATTGGAAACATGATTTCTAGGCCAAAAAGTCTTAAATAATAGAACAAGTTTAAGAGGTGAAATGCCTGGATATTGAAGGTTGAGTCAAAAAGTAAAATAGTTTTTATGGCAGATCTTGATAATCTTTTGCAGGCTAATAGGTAGGTATCTCCACACTACCTATTTAATGAATGACTGCCTTGCATATTTGATGTCCATACTTAAATCCAAATTAGCACCTCCACCATTGTGTTAGAAACCTGAGGAACTTATATCATCTCTTTGGACCAGTGTTTGCAATTTGTAAATTTGCAGACCTAAATGGTGACATGATTGGGAGCTTCTTACTTGTATTTAATACTCCATGATGTACTGAACTGTTCCCTTTTTGCAAGCACAAATGATCACATGTTTAGTGACTAGCTGTATACTCGCTGCAGTGTGGAAAGTCCATTAAATGCTATGGAAAGTACCATTCCTCTGTATGCCCAATCTCCTCTGCATCCTTACATAAACCATTTCTCTTTTATTCTAGGGTTAGGCCTTATTAAGTAAGAACAAGTTACATTTCTTGCTGTTAAAACTGCTCTACCCAGAAAAGCATGCGTGTCCCCTGCCCTAAAAAGTTCAAATTTAATATGTGTTTGTTTTAAGAGATGTGAAAAAGCTGTCAGGATGGCAGTTCTCAAACAAGGATATTCAAATGGCAGGTGTAGTTCCCCAGCAGCTTTAGCCAGTTAAATTCAAAGTGCTGTGTTCCTACTTCTTGGCTTGGGCTTGACTCATTTTCAAATACCAGTGTAAGTAATCTGAAATCCTGCTGGATTTATGATCTTCTTTTGCAAGAGCTATGGCCTCATACATAATGTGCTTTCATTGCAGCTCACAAACGTCGAATTCAGGCCAGTTGTGGTTCTTCTTTCCTGTCCACCCCCGTACTTGGCCATACGTTCAGGGCCTTGAGCCAAAAGCCAGCAGTTGAGCTGGATGAACTGCCCGAACGGGCTCGTTGCGCAGTCACTGGTGTCAGCGCGAGGCGTGGGCTGCCCGAGTGGAGTCAGAGCTGGGGGCCTGGAAGCCACAACGAGCTCAGCTGCTGTCCCAACGCGCCTGGGGAACTGACTCGCACCCACGCCTGTGAGCCGAGGGGAGACAAGGCTGGAGACAGGCAAGCTGGGAGATGCTCGTGCAAAGGCTGCAGTGAAAAAGAAGAGATAATGGTTTTGTTTGTTCTCCTATATTTCTGCCTCAGTTCCTCACAACAGAAGACAGACAGACGTCTTGCTATTTGTGGAGAAGAATGCTTCTAAGCTAGCAACATTGTGAACAGAAGTCTAAGTGCACATGTAGAAGCCAGTATATTAGATACAGGGTTTCATGAGCAATAGTGGTAAATATCACTATAGGTGGCAATAGAGCTCTGTGCAGGACAAGTTTGGGGGTGTCTGAACTCAAAACCAGGAACTGGTGAGTTTTTGTGAAGAGCTTGCTTTCTGTTTGAGGCAGGCATGCACTGACCTGGTTGCCAGCCCACTGGTTTCCTAAGGCAGGCCTTTTTGAAACTAAAAGAATGGTCTAGTGAGACAAGGTTGCTGACCAGAATAATACAACTCCAACCTCCCACCAAGGGCTGGGTGAGTACTGCTGGAGGTGCTGTATTTTTCCACGTGCACAGAAGTGCTGTGAGGCTCAAGGGTAGAAGCTATCTGTGGCTGTCCCTGTTCTAGAAGGTGCCATGCTATAATTGATTTACAAAAGAATGGAGTAAAACATCTTATCTTACTTGTTTGCCTGGGCAGCTAAGGATTGCAGGTAAAAAAAATAATAATTGAAAAAACCCCAAACCACCTAAAAAGCAGTGAAAAGGATTTAGCCATCCAGTACTGAAAAATTGATTGCATGGTAAGAACAGTGTAACAACGATGTACAGTGAATAATGTTGTCTCCTAATCTGTTGGACCTGTGGGCTCCAGACATTACCTGTTCTATTTAAAGTCTCTGGATTTGTCTGTCATTTGTGATAGCTCACTGCTTTGTAAAAACTGACAGCAAGTGACTTGAAAATGATGGAATTGATTTCAGATATTTTAGTCACTACTGGGTGGTTTGAAATGTCCTTTACATAAACTAGAGAAAAAGCAGTAGCAACAGAAACATCCTGTTGTTGCTTAATCTTCATCTGCATTTTTTTCTGTTGACATAAGAACTAAAATTTGTGCAATCGTGTCCAAAATGCTTTGCAGCAGTGATTCTGCCTTTACTCTGTCTGACAAAAATTCTTCTGCAGAGCTGACTGTTGTTGACTGTTGTTCTTTAGTGCCTGTCCTCTACAGTGTTTGCTGGGACAGAGATACATTCCACAACATCATTTCTTTCTCAGAATCATGGGATTTGAGGGTTATTAATGTTAATCCACTGAAACTCTTATTTTCTCCACAGCCTGGAGACACCCTGGAAGGAAGTGCTGTTAAGAACTATTTCCATGTGAAGAAATAGCTCAAAATAACTGTCCCATCCCTGTGTCATACTAACTCCTGTATATACACTTTTATTTTCGGTTTTAAGGACAGAAACAAGTTACTGTGAAATAATGAGGGTGTGGCTTTGCAAGGTAACTACTACATCACAAAACTGTCAGTGTGCATGTTTTCACGTGCTGTTAATACCAGGAAGTATTCTTCCTCTGTCTCCCTTTCACTTAGGGATAATTACCTGCCATTTTGAAGAAGTAATACTGTAGACAATGGTACGTTTTATGGGTAGAACCATATTTCTTTACTTAGTCTTCCAACACTGAAACATTTTTGGGAACCTGCATTGGAACTAATTGCAGCCTCTTATATTGCAGTGTTTTTTTTCCAGAGAGATGGAAAGTACTGGGGCAGGACAAATACCAATACGGAGTGCAGCTTTGCTTTTGACCCATCACCCAGGTTAGTCTAAGTGGCTTAGATAGTTTAGTCCCATTTTGAAGAACGAATCCCTTACGAGGCTGAATATTGGTCTGCAACTACATACTTACACGAGAATAATTCATCACTTGCAAACACATTTTGCCTAACACAGGTATGCTAGCAGAGCCCAAAGCCTGTGGCATAGATACAATTATGCCAGCAGATATTCTTGAGAGGCAGCTTTCGAGCATTTTGGTTGCATTTGTGACTATAAAATGTTACTAATTAGGCAAAAAGATTGCTAGTTAAAATGAATTTAATAAATTCTGTTGTGCTTGCATGGCTGTTTGCAGTCTACCTGCACTTGGACTTCAGCATTCTGCATTTGGTGGCCAGGTGCCAACAGCTCTGCAGGCATTTGTGCCTGATAAGGTAGTCACTTTTAATGTTGGATTAGCAGTCCCTTCTCCTAACAAGAACTGTCAACAAACACGTGCATATTGAGTTGTCATAAAATAGTGTTTGCTTGTTCCAGCTCACAAACTGGTGAGTGCTGGCAGCGTAGCAGGTGTTAGACGATGCTGCCGCAGGCTGCCTCCAGCCAATTTCCATCAAGCTCAAATGAGCACGTTGTTCAAGCCAACATATATTTAGCAAACTTTAAAAGTCACAGCATATTTCTAAAAGCAACCAATAATTTGAAGATAAATTGTCACTGTTGCTGAAGGTGATCTTGCCTTTCTTCCCACCCTCCCCATCTCCCCTGGTGCTAACACAAGTCATCATGTGCCCACACAACCATCCTGCAAGTTTCTTTCTCTGCTTTGTTCACAGATAGGCCAGCTCAGTTTGCCCTGTGGCTAGCTGGTGCTGGCATAAGCATGCTGGAAGGAGGAATTAGGAGGAGAAAAAAGTCCCTCTTTCCATTCAGATCTCTAGTGCTGGTGAAAAGGTAAAAGGCCAGTAAAAATGTAAATGCCAGGGAAGAAATGCTGCTTTCCTGGGCATGCGCTGCTGCCGGGGGGGGCTGGCCTCAGTCCCTCGTCGATGTCTCTGTGTGGGCCAGCCCCGTGCCGGCTACAGTCAGAATCTGCTGGAATGGCAATATACCCAAGTATTGCCAGCTAAAAATACCTCTATGTGGCAGCCTCACTCAAGTATTTTTCTGTCACCCTTTCTTTTGCAAGCCACCACTTTTCCTTTCCTGTTGCTCTGCCATTGCTGCAGCATTCGTCTTGTCCGTGCCACGGTGCACTGTGAAGAAACACACCAGCCTGCTGCTCCTGCTGCACTCCCTGCCAGCATGCCACATCACACAGCGCTGTGTTTCCCTGATAGAGCAAATCTCTGCATACTTGATTCTTCATTTTGCTCGTAGTGGTTAGTTGCAAAAATTGTGGAAGAGATCTGTAATAATCTGGAAAAATACATTAAAATACTATTTCAGTTGGCAAAGTGGGCTCCTGAGTCTGCTTGGTTTTATGTTTGAAGAAACATAAACTGCCTTCTCAGTTGCTTTTGGTTTTATCTATTGCAAGCAGAATTTCATAAAGGTATTTTATGAGGTCACATGCAAGTGTCATCTCCCTTTTTGAAACACCTTAGATCCAATATCTGGACAGATTATTCACTTCCATTCATTTCTTTTATAAAGAAAACACATTTTCAAACACTGTCTTTTCAGTGCGAAGCTGAAAGTTTGGTAACAAGACTACTGATTGCATCATGGCCTCACTCATGATACTGGGCTAATAATAGAGGTAATTCTAATCACTAAACCTGTAATTGCAGCCCATGATTGCAACTCCAATGACCTGGAGCACATTACAGTAAGAGGTAACTGAGAACTTCACGCTAATTTGAAGATCCTTGCCTAAGATTAGATTCAAAAATTGAAAGCTGTGCACTGTATAGATACAAGTATAATTGGTCATATAATCTTGGTATGCTGTGTATATCATCTGGTGTCTGTAAAATGCAGTTGAAAATACAAAAAGCAGGTGCAAAATGAAACAGGTGAAGCTCAGGGATGGAGAGATTGAAATAAGCAGGAGACAGGTAGCCTTTGAAGCGGTATCTGCTAGAATCCTGTAGGTGAGCGTCAGTGCGAGCTCCACAGCTTTGTAGCTTTAGAGCCAGGCAGTATCTGTTTTCAGAAGTACCCAGTTACGTGGTGCACGTCCCATGACTCTGGGAAGCTGACAAGCACGTACGGGGAATTCACGTGTATCAGCTTGTACTGCTGATGCAGAGATGGCACGTCACAGGGAGGGAAAAGATTGTGAGTGCACTGGTTAAGGAATACTGATTGAAATCCTTAACTGTGAGCTTTTGTTAAAGGCCTCTGGAAGATAATGTTCCATTCAGCTGTAGTTTTGTGGGGTACTCCAAGAATGTCAGGAGCCCTTTTTCCATTCATTTTAGAAGCTTTGCATTCAGAAAGTCATTTCAAAGTCATAACAAAAATATCACCTGAGTATATTTCACAAACCTGTGTTGGGAATCTGGTCAAATATCATAATTACAGTATTTCTTTAGTGTTTCCTGCTGCAATGTCAATGGTATGCCCTACCGTAGATGGTCAAAGCACGCAGGTTCCACGTGTGTGCAAGCTACTCCCCCTGCTTTAACTCCCCTCCCACAATAAGTGTAACTGCTTTTAAAGATCTTAACAAGCATTAACAAGCAAAAAGCTTTAAGGATGAAAGAAGTAAGAACTGTACCTGTCTTGCAATAAAACATTTGGCCTGTTCGCTCTTCCTTCTATCAGAGTAGTATATGCAACAACAGAGATGATCAGTGTCATTTATTCTTAGCTACAAGAATGCACCTCCCAAAACGAGAAGTACCTCTCTGTTTAAACCCAAGAGTTTTGGGTCATTTGGAAAACATGACAGTGCAGAAGGGAAACGTCAGGGCAACTTTACTCATGCCCATGTGCTTAGCAACATCTTGCTACTGCTTAGTTTGGGCAGTTTCACAGAACAGATGCACAATACATTCTATAGAATGTTTTCCTGGTTCTGCAAACCAGTCTCCTTGACAAGTCTACATCAAATGAAGTAAAAGCCTCAGGTTATGGCAATAGCACAGGAGATTCAGCTGTCTTGTAAGGAACAAGAAAATAAAGTATCAGTCTGCAAAATGCAGGGATCTCTCAGTTTTGTCTCAAGACTGCTTAAGAAAATTATTGACAGATGTGAAAGCGTACAGCAAGCCAGAAGAGCTCTCTTCTTCAAAAGTGGAATTCATGCAGAACAATTGTCCTAGATTTGTAGTCCAAACCCTAAACTAGTATTAAATAGTATATCTGGATATCTGCCACTCTACTGTAGGACTAGACGGTAGCTTGAATACAGACCACAGTAAAGTGTGAGAGAGGCAATTATGGAACCAGAAGTTCATCTTGTGGAATAAAAGAGGAGAAAATAATATTTGGCATGGAAAGAAAGGTGTATTTATGAGACACGTATTTCCAACTCAAGAAATTTTGAACAAAACTATGCCTTAGACAGCAAAGCAGACAGCACAGCAGATCATTTTCTCCTCTGTGCTAGCAAGTCCTGGCAAGTGCATTAAGAGGAATGATTCAGGATGCCACCTGGTCCCGGACAAGACCTTTCTTGGATGCTTCCTGCTCACTGTCATGGGGCAGATAATTCCTCTCATTCTGTATCTAACAGTGTAGATGTCCCCGGTCTGCTGCTATTAGGTACAGTTTCCTGTTCCTGTTTTCTACGTTGAGACGACACTGCAGCTATCACAGCAATAACTTTAGTTTGTATTTATCCTTATGGTTAAGCCTGAATTGTTAAATGGATGCATATGAACAACTAAGATCTTTTTTAGACAAAATGATAGCAGTGATGCATGATGTAATAATGTCCCCTTTAGTTACCCTTTACTGCAATATTTTGGGTTTTGTGATTCTGTTTTTGCTTTGCTTCTGATCATTTGCTTACTCTGGCAATATACTTGTTAGTCCTTCATCATCCCAACAATATCATCAATGATACCAGGCATTTAAGGAAGTTAAGTTGAAGTTCATGGATTTGTTTCCCCTACGAAGAGTTGTTTACATAATAAAAATTACTGTCCAGCAAAACATGCTTTTTCTTCCAGTAGTTAGCAAATCAGAGGGAGTAAAAATAAAGTGCATATTTTATTTTAGAAATCTATTTGGCTGAGCAGTCAGTTTCCTTATTCCTAGCCTAATCTGAATGCTTTGCTGGACCCTGACCAAATATGTTTCCTTAGACTGGGCTGAACCTCTTTTCCCAAGGAGTTTTAACTTCTAGGGAAGACTTCGAACAAAGCTAAGTAACCTAAATATGTAGTTCCATAGAGTGGCCTTGCACAGTAAATAGTTGTGGTAGTGCAGATAATTTTGTGTTACTGCAGCTCTACCGTCTGCTTGATAGATAATGCAGTAGGCAAGATCAATGCCTAAAATAATTATGTCAGTAGAAACCTTGATGTAATGTAGAAATAATGGCCCTGCAATATACTTCCCACGGCAGTCCCCAGATGAGTACATGGCATCTATATTATCTTTCATCTGCAACCTCAACCTGCCTGCTGGCAGTCTACGAAACCCCTCTGGCCTTGCAACAAGTTACGACGAGGATTTTCTTTGCAGGTTGCTGGGACTCTTTCTCCCTGACATTGTCTCTGCAAGGATGGCAAGCTGTTGGGAGGGTAAAAGGAGTGATGGGGTGTGCTTACATACCTAAATAGGGCTGCCCCATGCAGGTACCAAATGTGTTCCTTCAGCCACGTAACGTAGGCGATGTTAGTCATGAGACTGCATAGCTGCGATGGGGAAGACAGAGAAGAAGGGAAAGGCTAATTTATATGGCACTCTAGCTGCCATCATTAAATCATTAAAAATAGGGTAAGGAGACAGGAGGCAGGGGAATGTGTGGTTATTGGAAGGTATCTCCCTGCTTAAGGAACACCCTGGCTACAAATTGATGTGTATTTGCATTTTATAGTGCTGTCCAGTAAGAGGGACAATGGTTATTGATGGTCTTGGGCAGACACCCCAGTAACAAGCATGTTCTCAGGAGAATCAGAGCCAGCTTTGAAATCAGTGGGAATGACAAATCCCAAAGAGCCTACTGGCATCATTTTCTTTCCAAGATCAAGACCTGATTCTGCCCTGAACTAGTCATTTGACATAGTCTGAAAAACCACTATCTCAAACTAGCTTAAAACCACTATGAGAAGAGCATGTGTAAGGAATAGGCTGTCACAGAGCTGTCATAGGCTCTGTCACCTGTGTCAATTTTGGGAAGGCTGGCAGTGGACCACATGCACTACCCTCCTATTCAAATATAATACCCTTAAGCCTATCCTAATATCCCTGTTCAGCCCTCCACCTCTGAGGAATCCCAGCCACTGTTCACTAGCAGCAGTAGAATCCTACAAAAGAGCTTTCGGGATGAAAAAAAAATAAAATCAGAAGGCCTGTGAAACCCTGGAGAAAAGGTAACAAGACTTTTAACAAACTGGATCCAAGGAGAAAGGAGACTCATAGACACTACTGTTTTTCTTGAACATTGCTGGAGTTTTTAACAAATCAGGATGAGAAGGCAAGTAGTGAGATTTTATACAGTAAGCTGAAGGATAACTGCATTCCTAGGAAAAGCTACTTTTGAAAATAATGCAACACCGGACTGCAGAAGGGAGGAGAATTCTCTAAAGAATTTTTTGACAGATCTTTAAATAGTGATTCAGACACACTTCATCATATTCACAGAATCATAGAATCATAGAATGGTTTGGGTTGGAAGGGACCTCAAAGATCATCTAATTCCAACCCCCCTGCCATGGGCAGGGACACCTCCCACCAGACCAGGTTGTTCAAAGCCCCATCCAGCCTGGCCTTGAACACCTCCAAGGATGGAGCATCCACAACTTCTCTGGGCAACCTGTTCCCGTGCCTCAGCACCCTCACAGTAAAGAATTTCTGCTCTTCTTGATCCCCTGCTGTCCGCTGTGCCCTCTGAAAGAGCCCAGCTCCCTGACAGCTCCTTGTGGGCACCGTGGGTGCTGTTTAGTGCCTCCAAGCCCCCCTTGTCCAGGCTGAACCAGCCCTGGTGCTCCAGCCTCTGCACACAGTGCTAGAGCAGGCTGGGAACCTGGTGGCGTGTCCAGGTTTCATCCATGGAGTCTCTCCCATCTGATGTAGTATGCTTAGTCACATTTGAACTGTGAGTCTACTATGGCTCTGCTTCCTTAAAAAGCTTCAAACATCCCCATATTTGTCTTGTGAACGCAGCAAGTTTTGTGGAAAATAGAAAATCCAAAGGATAAAAGTAATATAGAAAGCTGTATTTGTTTCATAGTGTTAATTCTGTGCATATATAGACTTGCATTTAAGGGCACACCTTAATGTGCTGAACACACCTGAAATAATCATAGCCTATCCTTTCCATTGACAAGTAGGATCTGGAATACACAGGAATTCAAAGTCCCATGCTACAACACTGTGTCCCACAGAGTAAAGAGAGCTGCTGTGAAATGATAGGAAAAGATGGCTCAGTGCTTTTCCATTGAGATCAGTAAGAAAAATGACTGCACTTCAGTGAAGAGTGGGAAATAGGCTGGAAGGAATAAACCTCCTGCATGTTCCAGGCCAGCTAAGGTGACATCTACACGGAAAAAAAGACCACAAAAGCCAACAGCACTGTGTCTATGCAATACTGGAAGAAAAGACACTTCACAGCCAAACTACACAAATACTGCAATTACTGCAGCTTGTGACTGCACAATATTATGCAAAGCTGCACATTTTAGAGTGTTCTGTAGTTTGAGCTGTGTCTGACATGGATTTTTCTATCATGTATCTGTGTGATCACATGCAGCCAAGGTCTTTGTTATGGTGCTGCCACCTAAAGTTGTGAGACAGAGAAAGGGAAAATAGTGGTAATACGTCAATATTGTGTGCCCTTCTCAGCTGTAAAATTAAGAAAAGAGCTTCTGTGTTAAAAAAGCCTGTGCTGATATGAGCAAAGGTGACAAATTGATAGATAGCTCGTAAAGGGTTTATCTTCAGATTATCTTGTTTTGCACACAGCTTGTTTACTAGAGGGCAACAGAAATTTTGTTGGTGTGATGTGTGCACTGCAGAGGCAGAAAGGTGTAAATTAAATTGTTGGGGACATGCATTTACACCACCTTCAGGTGCTCAGCATGTGCATTACACTGAATAAACGCCTTTATGTAGAGGTCAAAAAGTGTAGGCAGCTTCTAATGGAGAGCAGCTAACTGCAAAATAACCTCATTTCTATCAATCTGTGTATCACCTCATTTGTCCCGTGCCCACAGCCCATTTGTAAGGAGATTGAAAGCGGCAACAAAGGGAGCTGCGTATGACCCTGAGCAGACATGACAGGCAGGTTTATGCTACTGACTGCTGCTGCACTGGGGCCTCTCAGCAAAGCACTGGCGGGTATGTTTAACAAAACCCATATTTTAATAACAGCACCTGTGAATAAATTTAGTGTCCCAGCCATCTGGGGCCAATAGCTCACATATTTCACTTAACAGTGGTAATGGAAGAGAAGGGGCACACTTCTCTTTTTACGCAGTTAATCTGTTTCTGTCCACTGTGCCTTGTGATAGTCTCCTAATGGGGCTGTTATCAAATATTTGTAATAAAAAGGAGACAAATACCATCTTTAGAGGGCACTAGTGAGATTCTCACCCTGCTCCACTGGTGGGCTCAAAGGCATATTGTGTGGTAAGGTGTTTCACCAATATTTATATGCTTCAATATTCATCAACTTCACACCCCAAGTCGGATGTCACTTATAAAAGAAGATTATATTCTTATATGGTATATATTTAGTATCTGTGAAAGAGTTTGGAAAATTCCAAGGCCTATCTCTCAGTTCCTTTTCCTAATCAAGTAAATTAAATCCACACTTGTCTGAAGTGTGGAGCTAAAATCACTAGCCTTAGGAAGAAATGAAATTATTTGTAGATATTTTTCTCACTAGATTTCTCCAAAACTGATAAAATTAACAGCTGATACATTTAGTGCATGATTTGCATTGTGCTTTAATTTCCGTGTTGCTTCCTGTCATCTAACTAGCGGACATTATACAATTGTGCAGCAAATCTGCTCATTTTTCCTTCTTTTATAAAACTTTCAATTTCTTCCACTTAAATTATTTTATTTATTTAATACAATATTATGCAAAGTGGGCTTATAACCATTACTATTTCCCAAACCTAAAATGCATTTTTGTTCTTTATGCAGTGTATTTTCATAAAAAAGAATGCAGTGATANNNNCCCCCCCCAAATATTTACATCATTTGGTAAAATCAGTACATTCCTTTGTTAAAGAGTTCTAGGGGGTTTTTAATATTTTTTGAGCCTCCTTTTGCTTACATTTTTGTAAGTTGTTGGAGATGACAGCTGTAAAACTGTGCAAGCAGTACTGAAACCAAGATACAATACTTCATTGGCACTTTCCTGATGACAGTTATTTTTAATTACATGTGTATCAGCCATTCAGTGGAAAATTACAGTTGTCACAGTTAAATTCATTCAGCTATGATCAAAACCAAATTGGTGATTTTAATGTTTTTGATCTATTGTCTCATATTTTCTGTTGCTTATTATATAGCACATTAAAATAATGAAATATTGATTTGTCAGATAGTCATTTGGTGTTAATGCAAAAACTGTAGTGCTATATCAAGGAAAAAAATCCACTTTCTGTTAGACAGTATTTCTGATGTAATATGAAAACTGTGAATTCTTAGAATGTTAAAAATCTTGTAAGCGAAAGGGTGATGAGCTTTTGGTTGAATCATCTAGCAATGAAGTAACTGAAGATTCATATCTCCTCATATTCCAAGTAATCATTGCTGATTGCTATGCATTCTGAAAACATGCCAAGTAGCATGCATTAGTGATGATTCGTATTCTCTTTCTCTCACACCAAAACACACAGATGTGGACACACACATATGCACATACTCCCAAAAAGGTAAGCAGGACTGTTTAATGCTTATGTGGAAGTCAAAAGCAGGAAACAATTTCCTAGACGGAACTGCCAGCTTTAGACTTTTAAGTGCTGCCTATTTATTTATTTATTATTGTTATTTTCCCCTCTAGACTGGTATATTTAAACATAGAACCTAATTATAGATTATATCTGATTACTATCAATCTTATTTCTCTCTCCTCCTGAGGCAAGGCTGGGACTTGATATTTTTATTTAAGAAGAAGACAGAGTAAGATGTAAAAGCAAACACAGAATGCACATCAGGCTTCTCTTTTGCCTTGTGATTGTATTTGCTACCTATTTTTTTGCAATTTCCCTTCCTTACACCCCCAGCCCCACCCCCGGCTGGAAAAAAACAAAACAATATACTTAATGTAAATTTCAAACAAAAATTCCTTATAGACTTTGGTATTGACAAAGCAATACGCTTTATTCATCAGTGCCACTGAGTCACAATGGCCTTTCCAATGGAAGTTCAGCAGTTAACATACAGATTAAAACTGTGGAATTGCAGAAGAGAAATTTATTTCTCTTCCTCCAAAATGTGTTTAAGGGCATCATCTCTACAATACGGCTGTTAATAATTTTTTTACATGTCAGCTTGCTGTATTTATGAATAAAACTTTGAACAACTGTCTTTTATTTGGCTTGTCAACATTTTAATATTTGTGGGGTTCAAGCATATTTTCTGTTTTTAAATCATTGTATGAAAACCTGAGAAAACTGCATACAAAAAGTATAACTAATGTGGAAAAAAAGACTGAAACAGCCTTGCCTGGGTCTGAGTCGGTATATACAAAGTGATTTTGTATATCACGAATCATAGAATGGTTTGGGTTGGAGGGACCTTAAAGATCACCGATTTCCAACCCCCCTGCCATGACCAGGGACACCTCCCACTAGACCAGGTTGCCCAAAGCCCCATCCAGCCTGGCCTTGAACACTTCCAGGGATGGGGCATCCACAACTTCCCTGGGCGACCTATTCCAGTGTCTCACTACCCTCCCAGTAAAGAATTTCTTCCTAAGATCTAATCTAAATCTCCCCTCTTTCAGTTTAAAACCATTACCCCTCATCCTATCACTACGCTCCCTAATAAAGAGTCCCTCCCCATCTCTCCTGTTATATCAAAGCAGAGCAGGACACCTGCTTCTTGATGGTTGTTGTTATTTCATTTCTCTCTTTCTCTCAGGTTTGATTCCTTCTCAGGCACGTGCTTCTGGTACAAAAGGATCCCTTCTGTTCACATATGCATGGGAAATATCCTATTACTTATTCTGTAGGGGTAGAACACCACTGTGTAAAATACACCTCCCAGGTTTTGTACGTGCCCTGCCTCGCACAGTATTTCAATCAAGTCCTACAGAACTGTTGCAATACACACAACAAACAGTAATAACCAAGCCCTAGGCAAATAAAACATGACCAGCTTCCTTCTCATCCACCATCCGTATATGCCAGGAAAACCCTCCCTGCTGCCATTGCCCCATAAGCTGCCTCTGGCGCCTGCCCCAGTAAATGCGACAGCTTATTTTCCCCCTTTCAGTGACACTGCTGCCTGCTCCACCAAACACCTATTGATGTGCGATTATCAGCAACATCAAATAGCACTTTATCTTATCAAAACACCTGAGGTAATTCTCTGCCATAGTTATTCTGCACAGTCCCTTTTCTCCCCCTACACATTACATTTAAATGCACTTTTGCCATTCCATCTGCTAACGGGAGCTGGGATAGATAAGGAAATCCTGCTGTTGCCTGTGCCAACTCTCATCTGTGAAATCAAGTGGTTTATACAGCAAAAATATTTCCTGATGAGTCTCTGCAATGAAATATTAAAATTCACAAACAAGCAAATAATGTTATGACACAAGAAAAATCAAACTTTAAATGGAAAAATATGTGATATTTCTTAGAGCTGCTCTATTACACATGGTTTCTGCCATCAGACTTACATTCTAGCACTTTGGGATGCTGGGCACCCTTAACTTTCCCCAGAAACTCATTGACTATGACAGGATTAAGGCCTAAATGCTTTAAAAAGCTCATGGTACCATTCAGTTGCTCAGACAGGGATTAAAACTACTGCAGGCAGTAGCAAAGTGGTAAATATTGACTCAGCAGTAAATAAAATCAGTCCATTGAGGTGGACTGTACAATATGTGGTGGAGGAAGAGTCACGAGAAAGCATTATAGCTCTTGGGCAGATTAAACAGTTTACATCACAAAACCACATGCTGTTTCAGGAAAGTCACAGTCTCCGTAAAACACAGTGGCACTTTACACTTACAGCAAAATTTAAACAAGGAAATTGCGTGTGTTCTTTTTTAAAAAAAAAATCCAGTCAAAAACTCTAGTTGCAAAAGAGATGGAAGTCCAGAACTGATGGAGAACCCACCACCTTTTAATATGTCTTAAAATGCTGATGTGTAAATTTTAGATCCTGTCAACAACTATGGTAAAAAATCTGGCCATTTTTTATTTATAAAATGGAGGATGTTTCAATACCATTCTCTCCTATAAAAACACAAACACTTTATTACCAGTTAAAGGAAAACAGATGATATGTGCGATCAAGTGATGAGAGAGACAGCCTTGTTAAGTGTGGTTAGTTCCACTCAAAATCAGTAACTGCAATGCCATTTTCTACTCAGCATTAAACAGTCAAATGTGACTCTACCACCAGGCTGAAATGTTACTATTTTATTAGCCTGAACTCTTTGGGTTTTTTATGTTTCTACAGAGCTATGAATACGCCATCAAATGGTCTTCAAATGGTGGAAGCAATTTGCAGTAACACAAAGATGAGCTCTCCTTGATTTGGTTGTTCTTCTTTCTCTTCTCTACTTTGGGGGATAAAAACAATATAGAGGAGGTAATATTAATACTAAAAAAGCCACTCTGCCCAACTCATCAGGCATCCTGTATATGTATACATGAATGCCTGAGCAGAGGAACATGGCTGTGTTACTGAAACATAGCCAGCAGAAAAAGAAACAGCTCATGAGCTTTCACTGTGTAACACTAAAACTGCTGGCAGAAGAACAGAAAGTGAGACTACCTCACGAAGTGGCTGTGAGATAAGAGGGGGTGTATGTATTTGAGGGAAAAGTGGTTTATGTTTGTGACACACTGCAAAAAGAGAGAACAACAGGCTGGTGTGTTTCATATTTTTCTTTCCCAACACTTGAATGGCCGTCTGCTTAAATCTGTGTATGTATTGGTTGATGAGCAGTCCTCTGTCACAACCTCACACTGCCCTCCTATGAGGTTAAAACCTAACCGTAAAGAACCTTAAAGAGGTAAAAGGTAGAAAAAACAGTATAAAATCACTTTTTCTTTATTCATGCTAGCTCTTGAGCATCTTAAGCCATTTTAAAGGCCTAAATATGAACATCCATATATGATAGATTTGTGGAGATATGCTGATACCAAATTTGGAAACATATACATCCAAACTTTTGATATAAACATGAAAAAACCAGTAAATTGATTGCATCATACCTTAGATTAGTTTGTTAGGGACAGCTCTCAAGGATGTCACTCCTTTAAATATGATACGGAAAAGTTATGTGAAAGTTCAAGCTATATAATGGAATATTCTTTATTAGAATAGCCTGGCAGTATGAATAGAATATTCGTTAAGTGAATGTGGTGTCTATATATTTATTTACATATCATTTAACATTTCATTGTAAACTAAAAATAAATATTCAGTATTACACTCAACCTGAAATTGACAGTAGCTCTGAGAGAAGAACAGACTTACTGAATAATTTAGGGTTTACATAAAAAGGACAAATACATTCTAGTAAATCATACTGCATAATGCATATTTCAGTAGCCTTTAATGTGGATTTCAAGTAACATGAGCAACCTAATCAGAGTTCAGTGACAGCAGGTGAGCTGTCGAAAGAACTTCTCCAATGCCAGATGGAGTCTCGCAGGTCTACAGAAAGAACAGATCGGCTAAAAGGGCATCATGCTAACTCCCAAGTGAGTTGGAAGCAGCCAAATCCTGACCTTACCCAGTGATTGCTGAGGATGTGGCAAGAAACAGGGTTGCTGTCTTAAGTTGGAAAAAAAAAAGAAAAAGAAAAAAAAGAAAAAAGAAAAGAAATCTAAATGACTGTGCAACTAAATAATCAAATCTTAGGTGAACTTTATTTTTGAATTAGCATGTTGTGGATGCCGCATCCCTGGAAGTGTTCAAGGCCAGGCTGGATGGGGCTTTGAGCAACCTGGTCTAGCGGGAGGTGTCCCTGCCCATGGCAGGGGGGTTGGAACTAAATGATCTTTAAATCTAAATGGTCTACCAACTCTAACCTTTCTGTAAATCTATGATCTTTGTATGGGTGGAGAAAGCCTGGTTCAGTCATTTCCAGGGTTCTGACTATTACACTGTGGCACAAAAAGCACCCTGTACACAACGAGACTGATGACATTTGAAAACTGACTGAGGCATTTGGAAATTGGCACTTTTGAGCATTTGCAGTAAGACAGGATTCCTACGTCACATGCAAGATGACTCTCAACCACATGCCGCAGAGTCCACCAGTGGGTATTCTGCACAGTGCCCACATGCTGAGCAGCCCGCCTGGCTCTCAGAGCCCTGCTGTGGCACAGCCTCATGGCCTGGCAGCAGCCTGCTAAAGAAATGATGGAGGGATCCATGAGAAACCTCTCCAGGGCCACCTTGCTGCCCTCACTCAAAAGATGAAGTCCAGCTCAGCCCCCTCAGCTGTCCTCAGATCCCACTGCAGTCCCTACCCTTGCCTGGCCCCAATCCTGCTGGTCCCTGGTGGGAAGGAGTGAAGCTCATCCCGTCTCCACAGGATGAGCTTTCCAAATCACACCTTTTTTTCCAAAGCCTGGAGCTTTCCAAGTCACACTTTAAAACATCGCTGTCTGGAGCTCAGGGATAAAGAAACAGTGAACAGCAGGTAGGAGAAAATGGACTGGCCCGGTCTTCCCACCAAGCTTGTTGGGTCTAGATGAATTGATGAGCGCAAGCTGAGTACAGGGATCATTATTTACAGGGATCAGTAAATAATGCAAAGAAAAAAAAAATCCTGATTTCCATTTTCTAAATTATTAGTGATCACAGAATATTTAATTAATACACAGGGAAAAGAGTGGACAGCCCTTTCATGATTTTCTTCAAAAGTAGCTTTAATCTCAGTCTGTGAAATGACTGTAAAACTCCAAATACGAATGGAAATTTTAAAAGCTTGTTAATTGTTAACTCTTAAGTTGCAAGCCTGAAGGATCTAATAATGGTTAGCTTTTACCTTGGAAACAACTACTGAAGATACTCTGAGCTTATAAAATGAAAGTATTACCAAAAGCCAAATAAAAGATGAATAAATGAAAGCATCTTTACTAATCTCTTGTAAGAAAAGATACCAGTCAGCATATATCTCCTTCACGAAGTAAAAGGTTATATCAGATCACTGAAGTGAAAGAGAATGTACTGCACTGTAAATATTAGGAGATGTGACAGCAACATGAGCTGTTACAAAATGTCTTTCACCGAATGAAAACATTACAAAAAAAGAAGCAAATACCACTCTAACCTGCAGGCGACAGCTATGAAACAGAGTACTGAAGACATGAACAAAGCAAGTTTTTTGCAAAGAAAGGTTTCACCAAGTGGTCAACTGTTTAGGACCATACTACTAAGTGCCAATGTTTATGTATTTATGCCTTTCATGTTTTTCCAGAATGCCAAGCTGTGTTTTGACTCTTTTTACACTCCTAAAAGTCATAAAAGCTCAAGAAGAGAATCAAGCACTTCTTCAAGTGATTCCCGGTGTGGGCACAGAAGGGGAACTCCAGATCTTGGGGAGATCAGTAAGGGTTTTTTCTCCTGACCTCACTAAGGTCAGCCATTTGCCACGGGTATTCACAAACCAAAGAGACTCAGCAGAAAGATCAAGGGCAACAAAGACAAGGTCGAAGAGTATATGAAGTGGAACAGTTGTTCCCAGTTCCAGTGCATTGTTTTTGTAAGAAGCAAGTTGAAATATGATTAATTCCGTATGATAAATTATTTCAGAGGAGAAAAAAAAAAAGCTGCCTGCCTGTAGTTTATTATTAAGAAATCTGAGAAGAAAATATTTTCCAGCATTTCTAGCATTTAGGACAAACTCTAAACAAGCCACTTAAAATGCCAGCTTCTTTCAAAGCTGCCTGTGTATCATTGACATAAGTGAGCTCACTGCTGTTAATGAGTGACTCATGGATGTTTATTGTACAGAAAGAACACAAAGTATGTCATTGTACTTGTGCAAGTGAAATAATTTACAAATATACATCCATTTTCTACTGCATTACACTGAGAAATATTGTTAATATAGATTTGCTTTGCAGAAGTGCAATTTTGAATTTAGAAGAGACTTGCAGGAGTATGATTTAAAACTCTGATTTGGACTTTCCTCAGACATTATTAGGGAAATACAAGCAGGATTTACTAATGAAAAATGTGTATGCATATACTTGGTATTGCTATTTGGAGCATTCAAAGGCCTTGTTGTTATTGAAAAATTAACGCTTTGGTCAATAACCAAAAAGCAGTAAATCGGTCACTTCCAAGCCCTTCTATGAATGCAAAAATGCTGAAATTCTGGGATACTTTCAGAACAGCCATAGTCACTTTATGTTAAAATATTGGGAAGTGATAGTCTTTCTTGTCTTTTCCTATTCTGATATTGAGAATATTTTGTATAGCCTGCCTTTAAAAAGCCAGAGGCAAGGACTGAGTGAGCATGTTCTGCAGCAGTTATGAATGACAGGAGTCAGCAGCTTGTGAGAATTACAGTTCCTGAAAGACTCAAGGAAAGAAGATTTACTGATGTTAGGGGGCAAAGCAATGGGAAGGAGCTTGTGGCAGTGTTTTGTAATCCTGTAGGGCAAACTCCGTGCCTTTTCTGGTTTTTAGTGAAAGGTGAAACAAAGGGCTTTTGGGAAAAAACTGTTTACTGATAAAGTGAGAAAAATAGGCAAAATTAATAAAAAGCACAGGAAACAATTTTGTGGTGGTTATTAGCTTTCTGAGATTTCTTTTAACCTTCCAGTAACTGTCAAGTTTTGAAATTCTGAGCACAACCAACATGTGTTTTTGTCAAAAAGGCAATGTATAAACATACTTTGAATTGTATTGAATCATTTTAAGCTTTTTTTTTAAATGCCTGCAGTATGAAATTGCACAGTCCAGAGTTGAAAGGTGTCAGTGTCCAACAGCGCATTCACTTTGATATTATAGTAAAATGTACAGTACCTAATTTTTCTGTAATTGAATTCACAGGTGTTGCAAGAGAAGCGAGAAGGGGCACCAAAGTGAGGGGTGTGTGCCCAGGTCGCACTTCTGGTGGCTTCCCATTCCCCAGGCTGAGAAGTGGAAGAGGCCCAGCAGGAGCGTCAGGAATCGGCAGCGAGAAGCAAGAGCCCCTGCACTACAGCTCACTGCTGACAGCAGATGTGGGAAGGGGAAGGTAGTGACCCCTCCCCGTGGGGATGGGAGCTGGGATGTGGACGCCTGTGCCTGGCATGTCATTACATAGGCTCTCAACCCATCCACAGAGGAGAGGATAAAGGGTAATGTCCTTTCTGTTATGAAGTAAGCCAAACATATTAATCTGAATAGTCACAATTTAGGAAGGAAATGAGAAGTTCCGTATTTTCTTACCATGTCAGCGTGTTAGGATGCGTCAGTTGCAAACATACCATATTGTGTTGTAATTGGATATAGATTTAAAAAGCAGTTATCAGTAAAACTCTTCCTTTCATTCTTTTACTTGGTGTCCTGAGTTTTCCCTTCTTCCTGAATTCTTCACTGTCCTCAGACTGGTGCCTGGGATTGCTGCCTACTGTTATCCAGCTATCACGTCACACTGCAAACCCTGTGTGCTTCACACCTGTGGAGTCAACAAGGCCTGAAGAATGGCCTAATATGGTTCTGCAGGATCTCCGACTGTTTCTATCCAGCGTATTCCAGAGCAGCCCTTGTGGGAAGAAGTATAAGCTGGCTGTTACCAAAACAGTGGCGGTGCACAGCCCCAACCCTGTAGATTTGCTGAAAATCACAAATAAGAGCCTCTTACTGTTTTCAGTCATAATTCAATTTCTTGCTAGAACCTAATGAAAATAATTTTGTTAACTTAAAAATCCATTAAAGTTATTTTAAAAGGTTCTGCAGCTGGCAGAAGGATAAGATCACTTATCAGTGATCAGCACTCCTGGCAAGGGTAAGATCATGATCCATTGATAGGATAATTTGATAAGCTTTTTAATCCTTTACAAAAGAAAAGTGATTAGGGTGATAGCAGTTTATAACCAGCATGAGCAAAAACAGGGGTCTTTGAAGGAATGTCTATATACACACAGTGCCAAATCTGATGGATTTTTCTCACATCAGAAAGGCCTTAGAAAATAGACGAAATCCTTCTTTCATTTACATGAATTATTGCAGCAACCAGTGTTCTGGTCAGATGCTTCTCAGCCTGCTTTTCAAAGGATGCGACGCTTATATTTACTACAATAATGTGTGAGACACCATGCCCCAAAGGGTATGAGGTTGACCTTGCTTACACAAGGACTGGACAAGTAGCATAGGATGAAAAGGCATTGCCATGTACAGATACAAAGTGTCACCTTACAAATATTGTGGGATGTGATACACAAAGTTATGCCTATACATCATGAAAATATTTTGATTTTGTATTGTTCCTTGGAGCAGCTAGTGGGCAGAAAGAGGCTCTAATATTTGATACCAGGAAAATATAGCTGTAAGGAGCAAAATTGATGTGGGAGCTGTAATTTACAAAGGAAAAAACAAGTAATGCTGAAGTTTCTATGAGAAATTGATGGAATACTAAAAACTACTTACAGTGGAAAGAAATATTAATGAAAAGACATACAGTGCTTTCAGTGTAGCACAGAGAATTGCCATGCTTTCTCATAATTGGGAGACACCTCAATCTTTCAGTCCATTTTGAAGTGAGGAGCTACTTAAGTGGTGAGGTGCCCTGGTGGGACAGATCTGGAGATCCTTCTGTCATCCGAACCTGCAGGTTATACTCCCCATCGCTCTTGGGCCTGACTTCACCTTATCTTATCTCATGGGGCCAAATAGGCCTCCACTAATCCTGCTCTTAAATGGCATGTAAAGCATTATCCATCCTAGATGTTTTTTATCACATTATGAGGAAGGTGAAAAACCCGTTGCCTACAGCTAACCTGGTGCCCCAGGAAAACTTCTTTGTTTCCCAAGTCTCAGGGAAGTGTGTCTGCCATCGCCAGATGCTCCCCCTTGCAATGGCCTATGGAACGGCTGCGGCAGAGTCCCTCTGCTTATGAAATTATGTGGGCTAAAAGAGGCTGCCTTTGGGGCTTGCCTTGGGTTACCAGCTCCTGTGTCCTCTCTCCAGTGAAGCAGGAGGCCCCAGTGGCAGGCTGGACAAGTGTGGAGTCCCCCTCCTGGGTCAGCTGTTGTCCCAAGAGTCGGATCCCTCACCTGGAGTGTAACAGCCAAATCTCACACACCTGCACAAGACACCGATTATTTATTGCGGAGTTGACCGCAAGGCCGGGTGCTCAGTGGTTTCCACAGATCAAGCACACACCTCAGAACTCTCCCTGTGATTTTTATACACATTTTAC
>VXAK01027952.1:66003-199173 GCA_013399435.1 Arenaria interpres | reverse complement strand
CCCGGCCCGTCCGGGCGGTGTCGGTGCCCGGCAGGCCCGTTCGGGAGGGGAGAATGAGCCAGGGCCGGTTGGAGGAGCGCGGGTGGTTACCGCCAGTGAAACCTTAGGCTTTTTTGGCCGGGTTTCTATTATTTTTTTATTTTTTTTTGGGAGGGGGGAGGGTGTTTGTGTTTTGATTCAGGCCACCTGTGCTCCCCTGCGTCTGCTGGGTTTCAAGAGTGGGTTCAGATGAATAAAAGCAAAAATAATAATAATAATAAACGCAGAAATGCGGTTGCACAGGCAGGAGGTGGGCTTTCCCAGGGAACACCCTGCCGTTGAAGAGCTTTCAGCCTGCGCCAGGAACAGTGTTTCTTTTGCAAGCTGGTAGATACAGGGATTTTTATTTCGTGCTGGGCTTCAGACACAATTATTACCGATTTGTAACTTTTTGTATCTGCCAATCACAAAGCACATCGAAAAGGAGATCAGGTGGATTAGTAGCTGCATTTCAGTATCTACTTACATTCGAATGCACAATTAAGAAGCAAAAATTCTAAAAAAAAACAAAAACCCTTCCAGTTTCTCACTATTTTAAGCTAATAAGGAGGATCAACGACCTTGTTGCATCTGAAAACATGAGGCATCCATTTCTTGAGGACAGTGATATTATGGGGGGCAAGAAAGTAGGGAGAGGTGTAACCATTGGGCAGTTACAGTGGGACACTTGGACATTTGTGTGGGTGTAAGAAATGCTGGAACGGCTGAAACCATGGCCATGTCCACCCTCCAGTCCTGTGGGCAATCCATGGAGCTGTGTGCCCTGAGGACCAGTTGGAAAGGCGTGCATCCTGGGACTGGTGTGCTGGGAAAGCCAGAGGTGGATTAAAAGAGTTCCTTGGGCATAAGGCACTGTGATAACCTGTGGTAACCCATGATAACCTGTGGTAACGTTGACAACCATGTGCTGCAGTATCCCATGGCAGGTTGGTGTTCCAGGCTGGCTCTGCTGGTGGTTGTACCATAAACATGCAACATTGGAGCTGGCTCCATCTTCATACAGACTCAGTGGGAGCAGAGGAAAAATGGCTGCAATGTTTCATTTTGTGTTTGAGCTGGTGAAGCCTGATTTGTCTTAGGAAGCGACACCGTATCCCTGGCCTTCCAGTTAGCTTCACCTGGCGTGTCCTGCCACAGGTGTTCACGTGAGCACAGTGAGAGCCCACTGTCCCCTGCAGTCCCCTGCAGCTCTACCCAACCCTTCACTTTGCCGTAGTGGGCTTCGCAGCTGAGTGGGAAGCGTGGGGCCTAATTTCTAAGTATTTTAATTCATTATGCTCCGTTCGAGTAATTGTGGATGTAGAAAGGGAATGAATTTGCCTGGACATGCAATCATTTCCAAACGTAATAACCCAGAATACCAACCTTGTGGTCAGAACTTCATTTTTTGAGCTTTTTAATTCTTTGTTTGGTGTCAGTGTGGGACAAACCCACATCTGTCAGAATAGGTGCCTAGAGTTGGTGACCCAGACTGTCTATTCCAAAGCCCTAATTAACAATCTTAAAACTCTGGCCTGGCTTCGTACCACTCGTGTTTTCCTCCTCCTACATGTCGTTCAGTACTTGCAGTAACACACTGGACCCCTACGCTGAATGTGGAGCTCCTTCTGTGATTGCGAGAATTCTGCAGGAGTTTAAGGGGAAACTGGACAAATACTGGCAGGAGAGATACAGGCAGGAACAGCAACAGGATGGGGTCATGGAACCCTCAGCCTAAGGCTGCTGGAAGTGTCATAGTTGGCAGCCTGGTGCTTGCTTACCTTGGGCATCAGCTTATGGCCACAGCTGGAGAAAGCACACAGGGCTAGATAAGCCTTTGGGTCTGACACAACGTGGTTGGTCCCTCACGTTCTCCTGTGCTTCCGTGAGCTTCTCCCAGTAAATCTGAAGCCTTCCTTAGTGTCAGTAGTGTCAAAGTTGCTCTGCTGTTCAAATATCCAGTTGGAAATGCCACCTGAGTGAGTAAATAGCTTTTCGTGGCAGCACTTTTTCGAGTCATTCACGCTACCTTCATCACCAGGAAGCGTTTGTGCAGCAGAGAGGTATTTGAAAATGGGCTGGCCTGCCCATCGGAAGAGTTATGTTGTGTAACTGCAGTAAATCCCTGCCCTGTTTGCTACATATCCATGAGCTTACAGATACATTTCAAGGCTTTGTTCGAATGTGAGGAATCTCTCATAGCTGGAGCTCTGATTTAACTTGCTTCCTTTGCAGTCCTTTTGACCATGGGTGTGTATGGTTTTACTTGTATTTAAAGTTCCTGTGAGGGCATTCTTAGGGCTAGAATCAAGGAACGAGAATATGAGGGGAAAAGCAATCCTTCGTTTCATGCTACTTTGGGCAAAGAGAGCCTACAAAGGTCCACAACAGAGTCACATCATTGCAGAAAAAATCCTCCAACAATGTTAAGTCAAACTGTGAGAGTATTATGCATCATAGACTTGGAAAAAAAAGGTTTTTTAAAAGTTACTTATAATTTTGTTAGCTTGCAGCCCACTTAGTGTATGGGATTATTAAAGTGTAGGTGCAGTGAGCACATGAATACGTATGAAATGTTGGAGAAGGATTAACGTGACTTTTGTTGTATCTCACAAATCAACTGCAGTGTAATGCTGAACTCAATAAGCGTATTGCTAAGTTTCACCTAATCAGTGCAGGAGAGTTTAAAAAGTGTGATAAGGCCCATCACCAAAAAGATCCTAGAGAAAATTGCAACAGGAGGAGAGTTTTTACTGTGATCATAGGTGATTTAAAATGGGGAATAGAAGATGTATGGAAGTTCTGCTCTAGGGGAGGTTGACAGCTGGAACCTGTTCATATATTCATAAAAGATCTGGGAAAGGAGATTAATAGTAACACAATAACAGTGAGAATGTCATATTCACAACAGCCAAATCTAAAGCTGACTACCCAAAGTTACACAAGATTATTTCCATATTGAGTGAACCTGTGATAAATTGATAACTGAAATTTTAAATGAATATAATTATGGAAAGATTAACTAAAGTGTTAAGAACAGAATGACAGGCTCTAGCCTTGCCGTTACCTCACTGAGAGTAGATTTAAGACAGTTCTCTGGGAATATCATGAGCTCAGTGACCAATGTCAATCAAAGGGAAATAAAACAGCAATAATTATTTGGAAAGAAACAACGTAAGCCTCTTTAGGTGTAATTTTATGTGTTCTTTTTAACCACAAGTACCTTCTCATATTAAAAACAGTTTGCAGTTCTATTAACCCATTTCATAAAAGCAGTAGTAGAAGCAAAAAAAGGTACAAAAAACCAACAAGAAAAGATTGTGGTTATGAAGTCTAGGTGGAGCAGGATTCTTGAGCTTGGAAAAAAGAAGTGGGTGTGGCATAGTAGAGGTCTACACATTTAGCAATGATACAAAGAAGATGAGTTGGGAAGGACTGCTTAGTATTTCTCATAGTCCAAGTATCAGAATAATTAGATTATGGATATTGAAAGCGGAGCTACCTGTAGTTCAGAAAGCTGTAAAATGCTTATTGTTGGAAACTGGCAGGATATATTACAGCAAGGAAAATTCAGTATTTTCTGATTTCTACTCAGTTACTTTCTACTGCTGAGGGCAACAGACTATTGAGATAGAAGAGCAAACCAGTTCTTACTGCTTCCTTACATAGTTCAGAGTACTTTCCTGGCTGGCTGTGCTCAACTTTTCACACCACATGAAGCAATATAACACCGACAAAGGATTGGGAAAACATGGAAGCCACTTTTCCCGGTGCAGCAGGATGGTGCAACCTCTGCTAGTCAAGTAACCAAGAACCTGTGGCCAGATGTTTATGTTGGAAGCATCCTTGGATGTGAAATTTCCTTCCTTGGTAGGCCACCTCAGAAGACAGAGGCCCAGCACATATTTTGGTCAGGGGTTTCTGTTACTGTGCATTGTTAATAAAATGTGCTAAATGTTCTTAATTTAGGTCAGGCATACTAATTACCTTAAGGGTGCCTGAACAATAAACAGCAGTGACCCTAACTGAGAAACTAATTAGCTTTGAAAATTTGGCTCTCTTAATCATCAAAGAAGATGGGATAAAGCTCATCTTTAATTTAGAGAATAATTATTATCAGCGGTGTGAAGCTTTACACATTACTCATTCCCACACGAGAGCTGGATTGAATAAGACTCTGGAGCCTATAGTCTCATGCTTTTGCACTTCCCTTTTTCTCATAATAAAATGTAAGCATACTCAGAAATTTAAGATGAAATCTCCAATTTTGGAATTGCTTTCATTTAAATGTTTGTCTAAATTTTAAGTTATATCAGTTTTACATCTCAGAGTAATAAAATGCACCTTCTATACTTAAGCTAGCTTTTCTTGTTTGTGCTTAGTAATTCCCATTATTATTCTTATATGAAAACCACTATTTGCCTAACAAAAGGTGCGCTTTTCATGATCTGAGTGTACCAGTTGTCACAGGAAATCTTGATTTTCATGTGCATTTTTGGAACTGGGAAATAATCTGATATCTCATTGTGCTATTTCAAACAAATGCTGGATAATTTCATTCTTTGCTATTTAAATATATATACACCTCCAAATCTTTATATAGAAAGATCTTTTTATAAATTGCTACATTTTAAATAATTTATTTAAAATTGCATGGGCATATTTAACACTAGGATAAGAAAATGTCTCTTCGAGTGAAATGCCAGGAAAATACTGGCTGTCATGTCAGTTTATTTGGTCAGTTTGTTTGGAAGCGAGGAACCAGAATATTCAACCTCTTAGTGACAATGAAGGAAATATTAAAGCTTTTCTTGCCATGGGCAGGCCAAAACCAACAAGAAAAGGAAACAAAAGAGCTCACATTAAAATTAGCTCCTTCAAAATTAGGTCAAAAACTTGGTCCAAAAAAAAAAAAATTTAGAAGGAGGTGGGTGGTGATGAAGTGTCATAAACTAACCTAATGTAGAAAATTCAACAGTAGGAGTCAAATATATCTTATAAACCCAAAATTCAGTGCAGCTTTTTAGTGTGTTGAACAAGTTCCTCTAAATGTTGCTTCTTCCTCTTCGCTTTTGATATGAAAATTACAGAGAAAGATCCACCATAGGTAATATGACCTAGACAGTCAAGTGGTAGCTGTGGTAAGAACTAATGGTATTTATAACCAGATAATCTTCACTATTACCAAAGTATAAGAATTTGTTTTCTGGAAGTCTACACACTCGGTCCTGAATTACAGGAAACAGCATAAACAGCTTTCAACACAGAAACCCCTCCCAATAAAGGCTACTGTTGGTTCTCAGTAAATCTTAAGTCATTACCCAAGGTCATTTGAAAAGCAAGTGGAATCTTAAAAATTATTAGGAAAGGAAGAGAGGATGCAAAATAGGAAATACAATCATGCTACTGTGTAAATCTATGGATTTACACTTTGAATACTGCATGCTGGTGCAGCCATCTCAGAAAACACCTATGGGAGGCAGAGAAGCTATCAAGAATGGAAATAAAAACAGGTACTTTTCATATAATGAACTTAAATGTAATATCAGCAATGGAAGACAGTGGGTGGAAGATGTGTGAGGGAAAGGACTGTGGCAGAGTTTTGCAATGTACCAAGTGACATATAGGCAAAAATAGGGAATGTTTAGGCACAGTTTCGTGCAAGCTAAGAATTTAGAAGGTATCAAAGGAAAAGATCAGGCAATGGAGATAAAACAAATAAAGGCGCTTTTATTTGTACAGTAAATAATCAAATGGTGCCACTCAGGGCTGTCATATTATGGAGGACAAAAGCATAAATACGCCAGAAAAAGAATAAGGAAAAAATAACACAGAGTGTGCTCATCACTGGTTACTAGAGACACGGGTCCCTAAATACTGATTGGCAGAGTTGGAGAATATACGGGGAAAAGACTATGCCACATATGTTTTGCCTCTTATACTTTCCAGCTGAACATCAGTTACTATCTGCTTTGAGAGACAGGATGAATTCAGCGGTCCTTCAATAGAATGTGGTAAGCGGTTTAATTTTATTCTCTTCCCATAAAGTCTCTCTGTTGAATTTTCTTAGAAATCTCAGATGTGAGTATGTTAAATGATATGAGAGAACCGTAATTTATTTTTAAAAAAAAAAATTCTGGATTTAGTTCTGTATTATGCTTTCTTCTCTTCCTAGTTACATACTAAGAAATTTATTTAAGAAAGTAGTATCTAAATTGGAAAAAAAAAAAAAAAGAATTAAAATATATTGTTGGATAATTTTAAACAGGAAGTGTTTGTTCTGCAAAGCTTTATTTTGTCTTTCATCAAAGATGCATAATAAAATTACATAGGAGGGGCTGATACGGGAGTTGCTTGAATATTATTCATCAAACATTTTTTTCATATACTACCTTTACTAATCCTATGACTCTTTTATACTCACGTCAGGTATCAAAACTGAAACCATCTATATCCATATTCCTTGCATATAAGAGAGCAATTAGGTAGGAATCACTCAAATAGGAAGTTATTTTTAAAAGAACAAATTCTCTCCCCTAACATATTGGAGAGCTTTTATACTCTGCAAAACAGAGTTGGATATGGGTTAGAGAACTCTTTTAAACTATGAGAAAAATACATAGTAGTCTGAGTTATGTGAAATTTTAGATTTCCTAGACATGATTTTGACAATAAATGTTAACAGGTTACACTAGTAATGAATCATACCACGGCAGCAGCTCAGGTATTCTTGGAGACAATACCAAACAAATTTCTGTACTAAGGTATCACTGAACTATAAATACTGCCATGTTACATTTACTTTAAAAGCCATGAATCTTAATTTAAGAGTGGGGACTGAGCAATGAGAAAAGTTGATGGAGAAAGCAATCTCAGAATGAGTGAGCACAGATAAATTCAAAACTACCATAATGGGTTCAAGTGCAGGGTAGACCAATAGGTTGGTGATAATTAAAGCTTTAGATTTCAGGAGACCAAATTTTGAACCTGTAAAGTAACTAAGAGGCATCCATGGACTGAAATGTGAAAGAGACATGGAATCACATGAAGATAAAATTTCAATAGTCTGGGCTTGAGTTTCAAGCAGAAGTATGTAGATAGGGAAGAACTATGGACCTGCCTCACCACTAAACACCTAACACAGGACACTGTAGGTAATCAGGGCATTTACTGAAATGAAAATCTTACAGATCTGTAGGTCAGAAAGTACCAAAATATAGTGAGAAAGGCAAAATATCTATCTGAGCTAGATCCTTCAAAGATCTATTTGTTGCAGTGTCTTATTGAATCCAGTTTATCCCATGGACCATGGATTCATTTAATTTGTACATGAGACAGGAACTAATCTTTGCAAGTTTTAATGCACAGCTTAGATTCCAGGGGAATTATTATTCCCAAACTTTAAAGTTTGGAAGGTATCAAAGACTGGCAACAGGCAGGATATTGTCAGTCATGGAATTACGGAATTGTCAGAGTTGGAAGGGACCTCTAGAGATCATCTGGTCCAACTCCCCTGCTAGAGCAGGAACGCCTAGAGCACATCACTCAGGACTGCATCCAGGCAGGTCTTGAAGATCTCCAGAGAAGGGGACTCCACGACCTCCCTGGGCAGCCTGTTCCAGTGCTCCGTCACCCTCACCACAAAGAAGTTTTTTCTCATATTTGAATGGAACTTCCTATGTTCCAGCTTGAGCCGGTTGCCCCTTGTCCTAACAGTCACTGCAGTTAGGATCAGAATGTAATTTTCCCTCAGATCCCAGTATCATAAACCTTTGTTTTGGAATTCTTCCTTTATTTTTGTCTGCTTTTCTAGAATGCCTGATATTTTATTTCTTTGGATGGGATCATTTAAGAATATTTCATTCTCAATCTTTCTTGTGCCAGAGACCAAGGCATCATTTCTTCTCTCTCCAGGTAGAGAGAATATGCCCCGAGACATAGCCTTTTACTAAAAACTTAAACTTTTTTGTAACAAATGTCAGGAAGTCTTTGTGATGTCCTCCAGTGGATGTGCAAGGAAGGGTAGATGAACTACAGTTTCTAATGGATGCTTCTGGTATCAACTGATTACAGACTGTAATACCATTCTCCACTGTGATGCTGGAAGGTTCACTGGAGTATACAACACAAATAAGTCTCTGCAATGTTATACTGCAAACCTACTCATGAATACTCTGTTCAAAAGTCCTGTTAACTTTAGCAGAATTAATTTTGGGGTGCCCAGACACTCGCTAAGCAATTTTTGCTGTGGCGGTGTCTGAGAACAGGTAGTTACATTTTCATTCCTAACGAAAAATAAAATCCGGTTTCCTCTTTGGTAAATGGACAAAGATCAAAATAAAGGGCTGAAACTTTTAAAAAAAGTCAAGTGAGAAAGAAAACACATCTGGGCAGAGGCAAAAAAAAACCAAAAACTAACAAATAGAAAATATCAACCTTGCTGGTTTCTGTTAATTAAACTTTTGAGCATGTGAGAACAGTAATAGGAAGTCACCTTCCTTTTAGAACAAAGGACTTCATTGACACCAACTTCTTCTCTCAGTCATGAAGAAGCAAGTGAATAATGTCTGAAGTGTTACACCCAGAGAACAAAACAACTTTGAAGAATATACAGCTCTGCCTTGGACACCAGAGAGATTTTGTGTCATTTTGATTATTTTCATACTGAATTGACCAAGTATGTATTATATAATTGTAACAATAATTGTAACATCATTTTATCCATATAGCATCTGATATTGATATTTTTCCACTTTAACGTGTAGATCCCTGTTTCTATAAGTTTTGGGGTCTTGGAAATGTCTTCATCCACATGGAGGAATGGCTGATACGTCAGAGGCTCATGCTGCCAACCAACAGGATCTTGACAGGCTGGGGACAGAAAATGGGACTACAGGAACCTCATGAAGTTCAACAAGGAGGAGTGCAATGTCCTGCACCTGGAGAAAAACAGCCCCACACAACAATACATGCTGTGGGCAACCCAGATGGAAAGCATCTTGGCAGTAAAGGACCTGGGGGCTCTGGTGGACACCAGGTTGAACATAGGCCAGCAATGTGCCCCTGCTGCAAAGAAGGTGCATAGTGTCCTGGGCTGCATTAGGAGCGTTGCCAGCAAGTTGAGGGGGGGGATCCTTCCCTTCTACTCAGCACTGGTGCAACCACACCTGGAGCATTTGTGTCCAGTTCTGGGCTCCCCAGTACAAGAGAGACATACTGAAGAGAGTCCAACAAAAGGCCACAAGAATGATGAACATACAAGGGAAGTATGAGAGAGCTGAAACTGCTCAGCCTGGAGAAGAGAAAGCTCAGGGAGACTCCTTATCGATGTATATAAACACCAAAAGGGAAGGTGCAAAAAGGTCGGAGCCAGGCACTTTTCAGTGGTGCCTGGTGACACAAGGTAAAGGGGTGGCTTTTTGAGCTCTCTGCACTTTGAATTCTGGCTGTGCAGGTCTGATTGTTAGGACTCTGCATAGCTTCAGGTATGAAAACCTGTCCCTGCTGAAGTCATTGGCAAAAATCCCAGGATTTCGCTCCTGAACCTTAACTGTAGCATTTGTTTGGAGGAACTCTGAGAGCTTCCTCAGCTCCCAAAGCTTTGGAAAGTCAAGCTGTAACAGCACAGATTTAGAAGCCAACTGAAATAGGAGAATGGAAGAGTGTGAATGTAATACTGCGACTGTGATAGAAGTATTACCATGCTGTTCTGTGAAATGGTACTGCTGATGGTTCTTAACAAGTATTCTATGCTAAGTCTTACTCCTGTGTTCTGTTCTTTCTTTCCCTTTGACTCTCTCCCCTTCCCTTTTGCCTTCATATTCTTGCTGTTTTGCTTATGGTACCACATCAGACAGTGTATCCTCTCAACTCACTAATAAAATCTAATTTGTTATTTGTTGTACATTCGTGATACTAGATGTATTCTGGACTTTGCTTAAAACTTCATTAAATTCCCCATCATGAAAAATAAGGACTGTATTCTGCCATCATTTAACCTAGTGCAATTTCCTAGACCTTAATTTTTGCACTCAGAAAATTTAAGATAATCAGACATAATATTTCTTTAGTTCTCTGTTCTGTAAAAATAAAGTTGAGAATACTTTTTAGGGGCTAATCTGTATGCACACATGAATGGGAACATGAAAATTTTCCTTTAAGCTCAGCAAATATTGAGCAAATATTTAGACATAGAATATATACTTAACAGTGTGTTAGTAAGGATGCTTTAAGAATGTGGATTGCCATAGAATAATTTCCCATTGAACCATAACAATAAATAGTAGGGCATCATTTTTAAGAGGAAATATTGATTCACTAACAGACTTTTTTTTTATAATGCTTTTGCATTCATTAAACTCTCTGTAGCAATGGAGTAACTGACGAAGGTGCAAAAAGGTCGGAGCCAGGCAAGAGGAATAATAAGAGGAATAATAAGAGGAATAGCAATATTGTGATGTGGACAGGGTAGAACAAAGGGTAAGAGAATTCAACATCAAGGAGCTAGATTTAAAAATCTATTTTAATGATACCAAGTTCTGATTAGAATACGTGAGACAGCTATTATAAAAGTAATGAAAGAACCTTGCTGGAACACAGCAAAAACCAAAAGTGGCAGTCTGACATTGAAAGCTTGCCAGAATAACTATTGTTTAACTCCAATTAATGAATCAAGCACAATTTGTTCAGGCAAATGAGGGACTCTAGTTCAAAGTCGCATGTTATTATTTTTCTAGTAAAAGATTTGGCTAAGTTCCTAGTATGTTAGTCTATCTTTCAGACTGGTTTCTGTGGAAGACAGAGCTGTAGTCTATGTGCATATCATTGAACCGTAGACATGTTCCCCTGTTCTCTTTCCTATAGCATCTGATGAAAACTCTTTCTGGAAGGTGAACCTTCCTGGAAGGGGAACTCTCTAAGACAAATTTCAATGCTTTTAAATACATTAGTAATATAATGAAAAACTTTGCAATTGCCTATGAGAGCAAAAGCTAGAACAAAAATGAGTCACAAACATTTGGGATTCTATGTGCAAGCACAGAATGGCCCATGAATGTTTTTCTCTCCTTTCTTTTTCTTTGTAAATTGATTATTTAGGTCATCAGGTTATTTAAAAAAAAATCACAAAGTTAATTTAACAATTGGAAGTATGAATTTAACAAATGCAAGTATGTCTTCAAATCCTCAAAATTTTCTTATAACCAAGAAGAAAAACTAATACTGTAAAGAAAACAGTCATTTGGTGGTATTTATATGCTGTGCCACGTAAGAAAAATAAAATAGTATTACAGACTCAAGGAAGAAAGTAGAATGACTAAACAGGTTTTGAAAATATTACTACACCTGGTACTACTTTTGTAGCTATATTGTTTTGTGATTCTATTACTACGTCTTGTACTGCTACATCTGGTACTGCTACATCTAGTCTGTTTCCTTGCTCTGCTGGATACAAATATCCTAGGGAATGGTATCTATAGGTGTGTTAGAGAGAGGTATGCAAATAGCATAAAGAAAATGAAAAATGTGTTACAGGAGTGTAATGCTTCAGGTAATGAATGACATGGATTAAACTAGCCTTGAAATCTAAAAATAGTCATTTGCATTGGTAACCAAAGAAGGCCTTTCCTTTGGCAACTGTTCATAGACATTTTCATTCTATTTTCATTCAGTTCCTGTCTTGCTTTCTCATCCATAGATGAAGGTAGCAAATGGAGAGGTTGGTACTACATTGTTTTACAGCATTTCATCTTTTGTTAGAAAAAAATAAGTAGGTCACAAGGTTCCTATGGCTTTTCTTGACTGGTACTTGGAAATCCGTACAACTCTAACATACGTCTTTGTTTTCCTCTCACATAAATATTTGCATTTAAAACACTTTGCTCGGACATATCGCCGAAGTGTCTTTGAATATGCCCTCCTGGTGGGAACAACATAAATCCCAAGAGCTTACTTCTTTTTTCTGCCCCCCTAAAGAGTATTAAAATATGCAGATATGAAGGATTTTTGAGAAGTACAACAGTTGGAAAAGTCTCTGTGCAGGAAACAGGGAATTGTAAAAGAGCAGTAGTATTTCTTGTGGGTGAGGAAATGGATAACTGTTGAGCTAAAGGAGAAGAAAAAGGAGGGAACAGAAAATTTTGAAACTCAAATTCCAATGTTGTGCTACTGAAATCCAAAATAAAGTTGTAAATACAACTTTAATTTCACAAACACAGTTTTGACAAATAAAAAAATGTTTCTTCCTTTCTAACCATTTTTTCTTTTAGCTCATAACTTCCATAAACATGTTAGTGTTACTATCATTAGGCAAATTCAGTTAGTGTAAAAAGGAATGTAGGTGAAATGCCTACGGCCAATTTGTTTTAATCAAATGTCAACTGGGGCTTCTGTGAGTACCATTAAATGACACAATGGTACCAATGCAGGTGGCAGCTTGAAATACTGCCAGTGCTTTTGCTGCCTTATTATGACTCCTGTATGCATCAAGAATTTTTACCAAAAATATATGGAAAAGATTTGCAAATGAACCACTGTTTCAGTAAACATGAGATGAAAGTACTAGGGATTTCTTAGAGTACAGATTAGATGATGACTGAGATGAACATTCTCTTTATCTCCGTTCAAAAATGTACGTTTGTGATCAAGCTCTTATGTATCACTTTCACAAGTTTTAGAGGAAAGTGTTTCAGAAAGTTTTGATTTTTATACCTTCTGGATTTAATTTCATGAAATTAAAAAATAATATATTTTCTTTAATATGTACTATGTAATGTTTCGTTCTGTGCTCTGAAATGAACATTTTAATAGAAAGCCTAGTCTCTGTGATCTCACTAGGCCTAGCACACTCTCCACAACATATACAGAAATTGTATACATGACCAGGTGATGTTTCTAAATGAAAACTTCCTACTTAGCATTGTTTACATTTGGACTCTTCTCAGCTTTCTGTGGCCAGCAAAGAATAAAAGCGATTAAAATATTTAGAGAGACTACTTAATCTCAAGCAAAATAAACTCTTTGCATTGATGAATTAAGCAAAACAAGCAGATAATATTTCCTTTTGGGGTTCCTAATCTTGGCTTGAATGCTTTGATGTTGGGTATAACCAGTAAAATCTATAGTTTTAGAAGTAATGCAAGTCTTTAGGATTATTTCTCTATATGTTTACCTGACTTTTCTGTTGGCTTCAGCACTACAAAGTAGCGTTTGCCCAAATGAATACTAGTCATTTATATGTGATCAACACTAGTCCAAAAAGAGGTGCAGTCTGAAAATATAAGATGGAGTCCTTCTTTATAGCATCCATCCCCATTCTGCAAGGCCAGCTATGACCTTGATCAAGACCATTAAGAATCATCCTATGCAAAGATAGGAAATGAAAGCTGCTTAGTTGAATCATAGAACGGTTAGAGTTGGAAGGCACCTTAAAGATCACCTAGTTCAAATCCCCCTGCCATGGGCAGGGACACCTCCCACTAAACCAGGTTTCTAGAAGCACCATCCAGCCTGGCCTTGAACACTTCCAGGGGTGGGACGTCCACAACTTCTCTGTGCAACCTGTTCCAGTGCCTCAGCACCCTTACTTTGAATTGAAATTGTATTGTAATGAAATGTATCATTTTTTATTCTCCTGCATATCTCTGAAAAATTATTTAAGGAAATGTGGAAATAATCAGAAGCTAAGCCAATTCTGGCATAGGTATTCAGAGCCAACCAAACAGAGTCTAGAAACCTGCATACATTCGTAGAGAAGTATGTAAAGATGTACTGTATTATTTTGTGTAGCTTCCACTGAAGGCCTTGTAATATCCTAACTGACATACATACAGGTGTACGGGTGATTTCACTGGTGTCTAGGGCATCTTGATCTCTTTCCAAATTTTGCTACACACAGGAATGTGTGATATTCTTATTCAATTTCTTATTCTTATTCTTTTTCTTTTTAAATTGCATCTATTCCTAAGTTTTACAAATTCTCATTGCACTTTAAGAAAGAGCAAAATAAACAGCTACGTAGGGTGGCAAACTCTTGGGACTTCATAGAATAGCCTTTGTAAGAAGCAGAGGAAACAGGTGACTGTACAGCCCTGTGTACCCACACTGATCTTGGTGGCTTCACAGTTGCCTTCAAAGAACGAGTCCAAACCAGTGGTCAGCAGCTGGTTTTAGATCCTTCTTGTCACAGCACTTGCATCTTGCTCCTCTCATCTCTCAGGTGTTGCTCAAGGGTCAGCAGCCAAGCTCTGCCCCTGTCCCTCCAGCCCAGCCTCACCTTTTCTCTTTCCCATGCCAAGAGCAGCCCCATCCCACACAGACCACAGCACCCAGTATGGGAGGATAACACATATAACTCCATATGGGACATTAAATTTGCTGCTCTTTGTGGGGCAGCTGTTCCAGATTTTTAAATCCAATCAGCTGGTAAATGAGGGATTTTTCAAGGAAAAAAAGTGTGAAAAGAAAAAGAAGTTTCTGAACCTCTCTGACACTATCTACAGCCTTCTGAAAGCTCTCCTCAGCTTCATAGCCTGAAAAGTCGCTGAGGTCTTCCAGCCCTGAGGCCTTTACTGTTCCCTCCTATGCAGCTCCTCAAGTAACCTATGTATCTCGACCCTACCTCATGACAGAAAAGTCTCCCTTGAGGCCCTTGGAGCCTTCCTACCCCTCCAGATCTCCAATGTCTGACCAAACTCCCAGTTTCCCCAACCCTAACCCACTTGCATGTGAAATGCCCTTTGCCACCACCTAGTTTTGCCTACATGAGGCACATGAGGTGCCTCAAGCCAGTTCTGAGATTAGTTTTGAGATATACAAGCCCTGAAACATGATAATACCCAGTCTTTATCCTACCATAATTCAGATAAATCATTATCTCAGAACAGCATTCATAGAACTATGAATCATTCATTTTGTTCCCAGTCACCTGAAGTTACTAGAAGCTTTTAACTCTGGTGCTTGTTGGCTTGAACGACTGGCCAAAAGTCTTTTTCTACACTTTAGGTACTGAAGTCACATTAAGTCAGGAACACAGTCTCCCAAGTTCCCTCATTACTATGTGGGGTGAGATGGACCACCTACAAAAAGGTTTTGTGGTGAGAGTATTCAACTTTGGGAGATGCTCCCTCTGCTCTCAGTCACTGCTGGCCTCATCTGGGGGTGTCAGCTTATTGTCCTATAAAAACAGATAATTTGGTATAAAATTGGTATAAAACCAGGTAATTATGTCTTTGCTTATTTTGGGGGAAAAGCAGCACATAAAATGATATAATGACTATTTTTGCTTTTTAGTAACTTCCCACTCTGCTTTCCCTGTTACCTTACATGGAAGCATCTTGTACCCAGCTTTAAAGCTCTTTCAAACTTCTACTTCTGTCTTTATTGATGTCTTATTATTTTTTCTGGCCCTACTACAATCTTTTTGCACTATTCCATGCATTTCTGTAACAATTTCTTCCAGGTCTGGAATACTATTAAAAAATTAGATGTGATATCTGAAGGGAATTGACAATTAATAAAGACTTGGGAAATTACCTCTGGAGTCTTTTAAAGTTTTCTTCAACTTGTATCATATCTTGATTATAAGAAAATAAATTACATTAAAATAAAAGATGCTTATTTGTTGAAAGATCATGCCTAAGCTGCACCTAACAATGAAATACCATATCCTGTCAAGTGGCGACTTACAGAACCACAAAATCACAGAATGACTGATATTGGAAGGCGCCTCTGGAGATCATTTTATCCAACCCCTCTATTCAGAGCAGGGTCAGCTGAAGCAGGTTGCTCAGGAGTGTGTCCAGCTGGATTTTGAATACCTCTGAGGATGGAGACTTCACAAACTCTCTGGGCCATCTGTGCCAGTGTTTGACTACTCTCATAGTTCAAAAGTATTTTCTTTTGTTTAACTGAGATTTCCTTTGTTTCAGTTTCTTATTGTCCCTTGTGGTATCACTTAGAACAGCCAGGCTCCACTTTCTTTCTTCCTGCCATCAGGTATTTAAGCACATGTACAAGAACCCATCTTACACTTTTCCAGGCTCAAAAATCAACAGCTCTCTCACCCTTTGATTGCATGTCAGATCCTCCCAGTCATTAGTCATCTTTGTGGCCCTTTGCTGGACTCTTTGTCCCATTTCTTCAGTTTGTCAAGATCCCTTTGGATGGTGCCATGACCTTCTTGTGTATCAGCTACTCTGCAAACTTTCTAAGGGTACACTCTGTCCCACCATCCGGGTCAGTAATGAAGATGCTTAGCAGTATCATACTCACTGTCAACCCCTGAGGTTCACCAGTAGTGCCCAGTCTCCAGCTGGAATTGTGCATCTGGCCCTTTGACTGCAGCAGTTGAGCCAATTTTTAGTCTACCTCAGTCTACTTATCTACCTCGATATTTCATCTGAGGATGTTATGAGAAAGAGTGTCAAAAGCCTTGCTAAAGTCAAAGCAAACAACATCCGCTGTTGGGTTTTTTTCCTAGTCCAGCAAGCTAGTCACTTCTTCAGATTGGTCAGACAGGATGTCTCTCATAAATCCATGCTGACTGCTCCCAGTCACCTTTTTATCTTTAACATATTTGGAAATGGCTTCCAGGATTACACCTTCCTTCAATCACCTTCCCTGGGATTGAGGTGAGTCTGACCAGCCTGTAGTTCCCTCAATCCTTCTTGGCCTTCTTGAAGATAGAAGTGACATTTGCTTTCTTCCAAGCCTCAGGAACCTCCCGCAATAGCCACAACTTTTCAAAGGTAATCAAGAGTGGCTTTGCAATGTCATCAGCTATTTCCCTCAGCACTTGGTCCCACGGACCTGTGTATGTTCACTGGGTTTAAACGTTCCCTGACCTGATCCTCCTCCACTGAGGGTAAACAATCTTGGCTCCAGACTTTCCCTCTGGTCTCAGGAATGTGGGATTGCTGAAGGCAGATCTTACCAATAAAGATGATGACAAAGAAGATGTTGAGTACCTTGGCCTTTTCATGTCGTAGTGGAGGAATTATACCAGAAGCAGCAAATGAACACAGGATTCCAATGCAAGAAATCAACAAAGCAGAGTTAATATGACCCTCAGATATACAGAGATTAGGGGAAAATCCAAAAGATTTACTTCTGTATCCAATACTGGTGAGAACAGCACTAGAACAAAGTACTTGATTCTTATGGTAAAGAATTTAAAGGCAAAAGAGAAAAAGCTGCAATTATTATTTGAAAATTGGGAGGTACTCTAACAGATTTTAAAAGCTCAGCATGTTAAAACAAAGAGGTGAGGGAGTTGGACAGTCATGCTCCTGAACATCTTAAACCAAGACCAGAGACTTTTCAGAATAATTACTTCTTAAGACCAAAAGGATGCTTAAGTATTCATCAAGATTAAATTACTGGGCCTACTGGTAGAGGAGTTGACCGATGATGTAAAAAAAAAGGTCAAAAGATCAGATACTGTAACAGTTCTTTCTGTTTAAGTTCTCTGAATATTCGATGGAGATTGACTGTTACTTTCTGTATACTATATGACACAAAAGAAGCAGACCGCAACTGAAACTTTTAATAGCAATTGAAGCAAGAAGAAACATTTTTGTCTTTGGCATAATTTTAGTAATATATAAAAGCACATTCTCTGTGTTGTTGAATAGAACTCCTCACGCAATTCTGCAGGCATTGATGACACTTACGGCTGCATTTAGTTGGTGAGCTTTGGTGTCCTCAGTGCTTCCTGCAGTCTTGGCCCTGTGCTTGCCCAAAGAGAGAAATGTGTAGCAGCATATTGACATTCAAAGGGCTGTCAGCATCCACAAATTCCCATCCAGCAGAAACCAGGACACAGAGGAGAAGAGATGGTGGGAAGGTGGGATGATTTTGATTTCCGTTAGGACATGGTTGAGGTTCTCTGCCTAATGATTGAGCCCTCCCAAGTTTCACTATATATACTAGAATATACATAGAATTGTTATACAACCCAAAGCTGGTTTCAAATTATAAAATAATTTTTCACTTAGTGATAGAGAGTAAAAGGATATTTAAAATAATCTCACATATTTCACTTTGCATATTACTTCCAAAGTGCTTACATTTGGTCATTCTTTTTCCATTTACTTTACAATGCTCAAAAAAAAATCTGCAAATATGTGTCCAGCTTGAAAGAAAAAAAAAAAAAACAAAACCAAAAACAACATACCAAACCTTGCATTACTAGGGCAAAAACTAGGATTTGGAAATAGGTATCCCAGTTTCTAGTTAATGTTTTTACATTGATTGGTGAAGACACACTGTTCCTACTGAGAAAAATTTCAAGTTCCATAGAATTTTGTTATGATGTACTGTTTTGGTGGCTACAGAAATCACAAAAGAAAACCCTTTGGGATTTCTACAATTTGTAGAGTATATTTTGGATAAATTTATAAACCTGGAAGTATTAATTTAGAATGTCTTCATCCTGACTGCATCCCTGACTGTATTAAAATTTTGACATTATAGCAGTCTAGTGCTGTAAGGATTTTTCCTGTAAAATCTCAGCATTATGGCTTGCATTCAGAAGAAATGTTAAAACTTTGACAATAACAGAGCAATTAACAGATGAAACACTTGTTTAATTATTGTGTTGATCTGATCTTATTTTGTCATGGGAAGAGGAAGCTGACCAGGTCCACCTCATCCACCCAGCGTTAGTGATACATTCATTTAATATCACCACCTTAAGTAGTTTATACACACGCACATAAAATTTTCTTTCACTCACTCATGCTCTTTCATGTTACTCAGTTTTACCTGCTTTACAGAGATAGGTGTGGTTCTTTATTTTTCTAATTCCCCTGCCATGTTCTGTTTAAATTATTCCATTTGTAAGCATAGACAAGTTGATACATGTACATTAGTTTCGGCACACGTTTAACATTTATTACTTCAGATGTTTTTTCGAGATTATAAAGGAAGATGGCTGAAAAACCACAATACTTTCCAGTATAATTAATTTATACCCTTTCTTGTAATCAGTTGGGTTTATGTATCTTTTATTTTCTCTCACTTTCTTGATATTCAAAAGAATGAACAACTTATTTAAAAAATAAAATAAACCAGTTTTCATTTCCTTCTTCATCGTGTTGCTATGAGCAAATGACATTAAGAAGCTTTTATCTTTCATTCATCATTACCTTGTTGACCATCGCAGAATAAAACACAGCTAATTATGTGTAGACTAAGCAGACCTGACTTCACATTTCAGAAGATCATATACTATCTATAATATTCCCAACATATACATCTCTCATTGACGTGCACAGATCCAGCAAACAGAGACCTGCATCATGAAGGTGCACAACTGCGTAGACAACATGAACTGCCCATGAGAGGACAAGCCTTCCTGGGTTTTCCTCCACCTCAAAACTTGTTCTTGAGGTCTTATATGAAGAATTAAACCATACTTTCAAACAAAGAGTTAGTCCTTCAGCAGATTCAGGCCCATAAGCAGGCCCATATTGTCATAACCATATTTCTGGTTCTGAGTTGCACCAAAAAAGGTGCAAATGCTTGAAGCTTTTTATAGAAATTTAAATCTTTGCAAAATAAATGAAAATTAGACTTTGAACTTGTTTTCTGACTTTATGCTCACTTTTTAGAAGACTAAATAAAAACACAAAGAGGAAGACAGTTGCAGAAGAGTATAAACCTGACACATATGTTTCTTTCTCATGAGAAAATGGCTTACACGGAGACAAATTTTTGATGATTTTCCATTATAGGAAGCTGCAATGTAAATATGTTAATCAGAATGCATGGAGGAAGAAAGGAAAGAAAATATGGCTGAGTAATCAACAATATGCAGTTGGGTTTATTAAACCACCCAAACAACTGGTATTAGAAAAGGGAAAAAGAAAAAAAAGTGACAAATACAGAAGTCAGACATTAGTGACATAAATGGTGGAGTTCAAACATGCAAGTAGAGATCCCTAAAACAACTTACCAGCATTACTGAGGTATATTATACAGTATGTAGAAAATACATTTCATCACTTATCCACCTGTAAAAACTAAGCTTGCATCTGCAGAAATAAATTTTATCTATCTCAGACACTTAAGAATAAAAAAGTCTTTTTTCCAGTTAAGCTTAGATGAAGACTGTTTCTAACATACATGTTTTGACTGGCTGTTGTATACTGATTTAGGTATTCTGCATGGAAATAGCCAATAAAATCTGCTGAAGCAACTGTACTGACACTGAAATTGAAATGTCATTGTCACTACCCTACAAGCAGTAGAAATTCTTTCTAACCTGTCAGTTAAATTAATTCAGTAATAATTTCAAATGTCGTGAAATACCTTGAAACTGGCATTCATTATAGAATTCATAGCATTAAACTTATTCAGACTCACAGAAACAAAACAGTGGACTCCACCAGCCTCACCAGCTGATGGCCAATGGAGGCCAAAATGTTTATAATGTCAACTTATTCAATTGTTGATATTCATGGTGCTTGAATTCCTTGCCTTTATCTATCATCATCTTTACTCTCCAGTCCGCCAGTCTTTCCACATCCTTTGTGCTCCACCCAATGGCTCTGGGGAAGTCCTCTTTCATGTTTTCATTCTTCAGGGAACCACCATCCCTCTGAGGCTCTCATTATCCTAGGAAAGGAGGTTGCTACTCAGTATGGCGTAGAGTGAGTCAGTCAAACTGTGTTTATGGACTTTGCAAAGATAGCATTTTTTTTCCTGTAGGACAACAGTGTGTTCAAGTCAGTCTCCTTCCTCATTTTCTCTCCTCCCAGTCCTCTCCCTTCCCAACCCCAGGGCTTGAAAGGCTGAGCAAGCCATATGGGACACTGCCTGAAAATTATGAAAGAAACAACTACGGAGGAATTAGAGGAGGGAGAACAAGAGTAAAAGAGGAACATGAAGGAAGAACTCAATGGACGGACGGGAAAGAAATTGAGATAGGAGAGAAAAAGGAAATTAATGGGTAGAGGAAATAAAGAAACAAGACTGGTTAAGAAGTAAAAGAAAATAATGAAAAAAAAAAAAAACCAAACCAGCAAAGAATATGGAAACATGAAAATAATTAGGAAGCTGTAAAAATGAACCATAGGAAAAATAAAGCTACTTTGAAATACCAGCTTTTTAAAAAAAGTGTTTTCTTTTCAGTGCTGGAGAATAAATAAATACTGCTTTGAGAAAAGTCATTGCATAAGCCAGGGGCATGATTCACAAAAAGAGAGATACGAAAACAACGAGGAAAGTTGCAAAGGGTACCCAAAAAAAAGATGGTAAAATGGAAGGCAGAGGAGGAGAAGTAGTTTGTTCTTGCCTCCTTTCCTTAGCAACAAGCTGTCGCTCCCTGAGCAGGGAGTGTTTGGCTAATGCAGCCTCAGCCCTGGGGCAGAGAGGAGTGCCTCACCTCACCCAGTAGCCAGCACCTCTCCCCATTTTGGGAGTAGTATTCACAGGCTTTAGAGAGGCTCCAGGAGAATCCCAGTGCATGTCCAGCAAAAAGAAAGGGTGGACAACTCCATACCAAAACTAATGTCCCTTTCCTCCAAACAAGAAAAAAAAATACGGTAGCTTTGTGTTGGTAGTTCATCTCAAAGAGCTCTCAGCCCTTCTATTCTGTGTTTAATATAAGCTCCTGGAGCTTTCTTGTAAGTGGAATGGGGAGGCCCAGCTTTCTCCATTGGCTGTGCTGTTTTCAGGTGGTGTAAAACTACTGGCCTCATGGCAGTGACTGCCTTTTTGCCTCATTGGAATTTACAATTGAATTGAGTTCCCCTGTGGGTTAACGGGGAACCATGGAATTAGGCCAACGCAACGCAGTGGTTGTGCATTATTCAGCAGTCCGACTGATTTAGATTCAAGTAGTTTCCAGTCTGTAGGCAGGTAAGTAGACCCTGAGGAAAACAAAGTTCAAGCTAGACTTGTTGGCTTGTCTGCAGAAGGGAAATTCAAGGGTCTGTACCCTGATCTGGTATGTGCAGATCTTTTTGTGAATTTGGCTAGGTAAAAAACAAAGCAAAAAAAAACCAAAAAAAAAAAAAAAGACGGGTTTTCTTGTGTTCTTTCTTGATCTTCATGTGAACATGTTTAGTCACATGATAGCACCAAACTCCCCAAGCACCTCAGGCAGACAGATGCAAGTGAAACTGTCATCTCACACTAGAACTGGGCAAATATATATTGGTGGCTCCCAGAGGCTTACCTTCTTTTTGAATGTGCTATACCACATCTGAATATTCCGCTCTTTAACAGCAGAACACCTTGACAAAATTTTATAAGTGTACAGCAACATTTATTCAAATGAATTCTAAAATACGTAATTTTTAAACTCCAGGATATATTGTGTACAAATACATTTGATACTGTTGAAGAGATGTTGTGAACCAATTCAAGAGGGTTGCAACAAGTGATATCGTTTCTGATGACTTCAGCAAGGCAAGCTCAGTCATGCCAGTTTGGTGAGAAACCTGAACCTCACCCACCTGTGAGATTTTGCGCTTGAACCTCAAAGCATTGTGAGCAATTAGGTTTGAATGTGGGCAATGATTATAGCTAAAATAGCAAAATACTTGGTATGGGTGAAAAACAATCTACGTAAAGTTAAGTGTTGTGGTTGAGTTGTTTGGTTTTTTTTTTCCCCAAGCGAGTAATTTCTGTGTATGTGAAAACACACCTAGTCTTTGCATGGGTTTACAAGAGGGGATGGGGTTTGCTCTCCCACTTCAGAGCCACCCTGGCTGGCCCTGCCTGGGGAGGCAGTGGAGGGACAGCACAGCTTGCGGCGATGAAGGCAAAAACAACTGTGGTGCAAGAACAGCATCGTCTGCTTTCAAGAGATCCCGTTTGCTTGTAAACAGAGTCTGTGCTACTAACAGTTTTAAGAGCTAGCTTTCTACAAAAGTAGTAAGAAGGCAGAGCTGCCAAGTTTCCCTGTTTTCAAGGCTGACTCTGATGTGGTTCAGTGGTAAGGCCAACGTTCAGAAAAAAAATGAAACTTCCAGTGCTGGTGTTCACAGCACCTACAAATAACATTTAGAAGAGACTTCCTGCAAACGCAGAGTAATGTGACAAAAGCAGATCTTTGAGGGCTGCCACATTTCCAGTGATTAATGATTTCAATTGAGTGATTACCTGCCACAACCAGTTAAGTCCTTCCTTCAAGGTACAGCTAGAATATTTGTGGGAAATTCCCAAACACCTGTAATATCCTTGGCTCTTTGCCAAAGCAATCATGTAGGTACTAAAGAAAAATGGTTACAGGTCAGCATCACCAAAGTAATCAAATAATGGTAGTAAGAAAAATAAGAGCTAAGTAGTTACAGTTTTGACAGAATTAATGGTGGTCAGAATTATGGTGAACAGAATTATGATGGACAGAATTAAAAGAAAGCCGGCTCAATGCACACTTCATTTACAAAACTCTCCTAACTTTCACTTCTTTGTGTCCTCTTCCACATCTTTGAGTGATCATATTTTCTTTCTTGTTCTCTGTGTCAAAAACTAGTATTCAGACATATCTGTCTGAAAATAAACTCCATGTATTTGTATAAGAACTGTTCATTAAGACTTCAAGTCAAATTCCTATGAAATGTGGAACTGCTCAGCATAAGTTAATTTCACTGCCTTACTAACACAAGCAATATCAACTATCCTAGTATTATCACAAATGAGAGAAAATCACCACTGGTAGACTCCAGTTATACATAAAAGTCTCAAATGCCACATCAAAATAACAGACTATTTCCATGGTTTTAGTTGCAGGAAGAAGGTGAATGTAAATGCTTAAAGATCAGTATTATAACAAAGGCTCCATTTGAAAACAACTAATTTTTAATTTCATTTTTTATTTCTTTTTTCCACCAGTGCTATTATTTTAAAGTGCTGCTGTTATGCAGTATTATTTGGCAGTAATATGGTTCAGTGCAAAAGCTAGACTTCCCAGTACAGATTTTTGGATGAAGCCTTCTATATTTAGTATGTATGTATGTTCCATTAAGTATCATTATAGTATTCATGCAACTTCTGACACTTTGTCTTAAATATGGTTTCTTCTTGTATATAATTATAAATGAACTTTCAGTGAAAGGAACATTATACACCCATGTTAGCATATGTATAGAAAGGGTACAGTTAAAATCTGACATTGAATAGAAAATATTCTGATTATATATTCACATCAGATATACCACAACCACTTGTCTTTCAACCACCATGTCACCATCCTTCATCCGTCAGCTTCCCTCCTGCCAACTCTTCCTCTCTGAGTGGCTTTCCACCACAACAAAAGTTTCAAAAAAATTTTTAACTGGGAAAATACATAAACTTTACCTTCCCCCGCAAAAAACCCTATACAAATATAACTATTTGTAAGAAAAATGTAGTCATTTGGAAGCGTTCAATATTAAAAGAGCATATTTATACTGCCAAAAGAGTAATAAAGCAGAAAAGGAGATTGAATACATTTGGTAAATCCTTTCCTAAAAAGAAAAGTCAATATTATTATTCCTACTATTGTCTATTGTGATTTCTACTTAATTTTAAATTGTTTGTGTTATAAGAACTGTTTACGTGCACAGAAATCTGTGTGCTATAATATTTCTTGATTAAGGGGGGTGATGACAAAAAGTATGAGTTTCTGTATATTATTTCAACACATAATGTAAATTTCTAATTTTTTTTTATTACATTAAGAGGTAATTCAGTACCAGTAATTTCTCCAAATTCCTTTTGTTTAGGTCTGTACATTGGTTTACCTTTAATATTCTGAAAATATTCTTGAAAATAATTTATATGAGTACTAGATTATTACTTTTGCATGCCCTTAGGCGAGCTTTCTATTCATACGGAATAAAATAAAATTTAAAAAATACTGTTTCTTATTTTCAGTATTTTCTAAAATATTGGACCCTCAGTCACCAGTTTGAAACACTCATAACAAGCCATAGCTAAAGTTGCTATGTAATAAATTTCAAGAAGTATACATCTTCTGAAGTTACACTCCAGCTTTCAAAGGCAATATATAACTTTACTTTTACAAGGCAATGCTTTTCAATTTTATATCAAAAATATTAAGAGAATTTGCCATGGAGAGTTTGAACGATTAAGATTGACCTATAGCATATCTAAAGATAAAGGACTTCAAAAATACTGATTTTTGCCAGTCTAGATTTGGTAGGTGAAGATTGAGCTCCTTCTTTTTCAGAGGTGCCCAAGCCCACTATGCCAAGCTGAACTTGGGAGCAGGCACATTAACTGCTCCATGGAAGACCTGAGCGGGGCTGAACGCACCCAGGGCCCACAGCTGAATACCAAGGCATGCAGGCATGCACTTAATGAAAATAGCAGTAGAACATCCTAAATCAATACCTTGCCCAGAATCAATACCTTAGCAGAATTAAGGCCACTTTTGTTTTTTTTTTAATTTCATCTGCAACTGCCCTAAATATCAGGTTAATTGGGGCGGTGCCACTTCTGCTATTGACACCAGGCCCTACTTGGGCAGGAATGGGCAATATAAGGAATTAAGAATGAGCTTAGTGGTTAAAGCACTCAGTGCCCTAGTCTTAATAGCCAACACCTTCTGTGCTTTTAATTTAAGGATTATTTGACACTAACATATTTCAAATACTAGTTATGGGCTTGATGCAGATTACAAAGCTTAACATTTGTGAGATAATGGTCCCTTCTGACTTTAAAATCTATGATAGGTTGATGACTCCGAACAAGAGTCATACTCCTAAATGTAGTGTAATAATTCAAGTTTTAATTAACAACCCGTGTTGCTGGGACTGTACTTGATTTAAGTGGGTCTGTGATAAAAGATTGATTGCTGCTTTCTTCCTATTTATTTGGGGTCTTAAATTGCAATGTAAAAAAACTGAAATTGTGAAGGAGTTTTAGAAAATTTTTCCTGTAATCAACAAAAGCCCTATTTCTAATATATTCCCTTTTTGAAAGAAATGTGCACAAAAACTGGGTTTATGTAGTGAATCTATAATTGCAAGACATTTTTAGCTAATATTTATCTTCTTAAAGACTTCATAGAGTAAAAAAAATATTATAAGAGGATGGGGGTTTTTTTCTGATAAAGTGTAAAAGAAGTTCGTTAAAGTTTTGGAGATCTGAGATTCCCTCAGTGGGTTTATTGTTGAGGGGCAGATGTAGACTTTATGTAAAAGACTTGATTGAAAAAATATGCATTTTATTGGCTAGTAAGAAGCTACATTCTATAATTACATGTTTGTACATACTACTTTCTTGCTTTGAAAGCAAGACATTACACACACAGTGTCAGGTGTATAGTTACAAGAATAAGAGTAAGTTGAAGCTGTTTTCTTGAAAGGAAACAGCCATATGGTATAGAAATAAGTTCATTATTGATGTTTCACATCGGCTGCTAACCTGCACACATGCAAGCTCATACATAGTCCATTTTATAATTTATATTTTTTGTATATTACATGCCATGAATATTAATGTAATTTAAATTTGAGCACACTCTTGTCCTCTAGGTTTGAAAGCATTTCTTCACTTGCTGAACTGTAAGTCATTGAGATTTCTGGTAGTTGTTGACAGAGAGAATCCATGCTGAAATATCTCCCTTTCTTGTCATTCCCTGAATCAAAAAATGAGTAGTGATGAAAAATTAAATGATTTTTTGGAACACACAACCAGAGTACCTGAGCGTCACAGAGGGACTGAGGAATTTTGAAAACAACTGTATTTCAAATTCATACAACTGATGATAAAAGTTAAGAAAAGAGAAACATTCTGAAGTGCCTTGAAATTGGGCACATACAACTCTAGGCTCTGTCTCTCTTTAAATTTCTCTTCTCACTGTTAGAGAAATGTGAGTATGTGAAGAGGTTTACGGGTATCTGCCATGCCATAGTCACTTGTAAATTAGAGACTGCAGGTAAGAAGTTACATGTGTTAATAGATTTTCCATTAAAAAATAGGCAAGTGCTTACAATTTCAATGTAATACTGGGAGGATTATTTAATCAATAGTGTAGCTGCTTTACTGAATAGGCAAGAGCTTTCTTTTTAGAAAAGTAGTGTCACATCATCTGAGTATTGTAAACTAAGCAGATAGTTTTACTGTTAATGTAAACCAGGTCATTGAAGATGCTATGCACAGTGCAAAACTTAGAACTTCCTTTTATCTAAAGATAAATGGGAAAATTTGTAATGCGTAAATTACCTCTTTCTACCCTACTAACACACACTTACATTGTATTTAGTTGAAGCACTGGAGTTCAGAAACTGGTCAGGTTACAGTTATATTCTTGCTCTTTATGATATTTATCTGCTTATATACTTTCTTGTAAGTAAGTAGTTATTAGTATACTTAAATGTGTACCTTTTTCTAACAAGGACATGTATTCTTATACAAAAGCAGTCTTCTACACTCCCTGATCTCTGCACGGCAGGAAGTAAAAATGGCCTTTGGGTTCTTCACTCACCAAGGGAAAGGAAGAAATGCATATGTCTGGTACTGAAATCAGGGGACTATACATAGTATGTTAAAAGTTTCTGGCATAACAATTTTTGGGAGATGATGATCTCAGGCATGAGATAGAGCCTCACAGGAACATTTACCCTGTCCCCTGGGAAAATGTCAATTACACTCCATCTTTGAAACGACATTGAAGAAGTAATTTCTTATTAATCCATGTTACATATTAAACATTTAAATAGATGTCATCGTACTATATAGCTGTATTTCAGGGTTCAGATTATTGTCCATCTCAGCAGGTGTACAGCAATTGGCTTTGTTTAAAAATAACACCTTTGAGAAAAGTGGCCTGTGCTTGAAAAAGACAGCCTTCAAGATGACAGAAGTCTCCACCTGTGACCCTTATGAAAATTAATATTTTTATTATATATTCCCAGTGCAACTGTTTATCTTGGCAAGTAAAAAAGTATGGTAGCAGTAGTCTATACTAGTCCATTTACATTAAGAGTCACATATGCACATCAACATACCCACCCACACTGAAGTTACTTGCACATATGCAACAGAGTGGTTTGAAATTGGTATATGAAGGTATGCTTGTTACATTATACATCAACATGTATATTAAGACTTTTCAAAATGCAGGTGCAGTTTGCAGCACATCCAACAGGATTTCTAAATGTCCATTTTATCCAAAGTGTTACAAATCCTTATAAGTGCACAATGGTTTTAAATAAGTGTTGGGTAACAATTACCTCAAATTGTCAGAAAAACAATCTTTTGGATTTTGAATCTTAAAGATTAAACACAGATGTTTTTCCACTTTTGTTCTGTGGGCCAAGTCTGGTAGATATTCAACAAGAATTTTGCCTAAGAAAGAGACTAAAAAAATTCAGGATTTGCCATGTTTCTTGACTTTGTGGTTAGTGGTTGGTTTCCATATATGTTCTCCCAGTCATACATTTAGCTGCAGTTAAGTGTGCAAATCTACTGTCTCGTCTGGAACTGGGATTTTTCAAAGTAAATAGTATTGTGACATTAAATTCAGAAAGCATAGTCCATTCTTTCAATAATACTAACAGTGGATATTAAAGTTTTAGATGAAAAAACTTATAATCTCATCTGCTTGAAAGTATACAATTCCCAGTCTCCTTTCTCCCACTTCTGTCTCGTTCTCCATTTCCACACTGATTTTGTTACACTTCTTACTTCTTCATATAAGGTCTAGTATGCTCGGTGGTCAGTCCCCTTGCACGTGTAAATCTGTAAGCAGTAGACTCATAGCCACTCTGTTTTTAGTAAATTTAACCTGACACAATGGAAAGCAGGTACAAGCGTAAGACAATTTAAAGGTTAAACTATTCTAGCAAACGCTTTGAGCCTCTAAATTCATGGGGAAAGATTGTTTTTCACAGTGAAGAGTATGTCAGTGGGCTTGTGCTTTGTCCAGGAGATGCTTTGTGGGGATCTCTCAGAGGTTAACAGGGAATCAGTCCTCTCTTTGTTGAAGTTTAGTAGCATTCTCTTTGAAGTCAGGAAGTTTGGCCATCTTTGTCTGCAGATGTGAATTTTCCTTTCTTTGGAAAATTGGGATGCCACATCTGCAGCTGTTTGTCCCCAGCTACCTCCCCTAGTGCAGGACCAGAGCTGTGTACAAACTCAGAGCAATCGTGCCACATACTTCAGGCAGACTAATTATAGCTCCAATAAGCTGTTGGAGAATGCTCTTGTGGTATCTCAGAATACAGTTCTGTACCATTCCTCCGAAGGATTTTTCTACCAGGAGTCTGATCTAGTTATAACTGAGCTCATTAATTAAATCAGTCCACATCAATGCTTTTACTTTGTAAAAAATGAAGACAGCAGCCACACCTTCCCCTGGGCAGCAGTGCATCTCCTAAGGCCTCCATCCCCGGGAACAGGTAGTCAGGTGAAATCTTAACATGACTCACGTGCTCTTGCAATTGGATTATTCATTGTAGGTGTAGTCACTTTACAGAAGCTTGCCTTGCCTCTCACTTCTGCAAGACCAGATTTTGAAATGGTAATAGTAGTATGTACATGCCAGAAATATTTTATCAGATATTTCAGATTCATGAGAAAATTTAATCTGTTGTAGTATGTCCTAATTGTGTTTAATATTTTAAAGCTTTTGATCTTTTTATTTCATATCAAGGTTCCAAAAAAATAATTTGTAAACTCCTCTGGGGTTTTAAATATTAGATCTGAAAGCTCTCACATATGTTTACTAAAAGAACATCAGACAAAGCAGGATCAGTGACTCCTGAATTACTTTATTTTTCTCTCACAGATGCAATTTTATTCACAGCTCAGGAGGGTCTACCTAGACCTACTCACGTAGAACCGCCAATATATGTTTTCCTGTTAATTATGACTAACAATTTTGGACTAACTACAAACCTTTTACAATATATGCATGAGATCAAGATAGATACATGCTTTGGAAAAACTGTCATGAAATTCCCATTAAAATAGCAATCTTATTTCCCAGTTGCTAACCATGAAGTCACTTCTCATTAATCAGTGGAAGTAAACAACCTGGTAAACAGTCTATGCAAAGAACTTATTTGAAAGAAAACCTACCTTCTGGCAACAGCTTCTTTAAGATAGAAATCTTTTTTTAAAATTTCATGCACATTGAAGTACAATAGTTTGAAAATAACAGGTGAGTTTTCTTCTAATTCATATGGTCCTAGCCATTTTCAAGGGAAAGTGAGGGAGTATTTTCTAGACTATTTAAATATTTCCTTTTAAGATGTTTGCTCGCTTCTATCTCCCATTGTCTTACTGCTTCAATGTCAGAGTTTTTAGTCCTAATTCCGCACCTATCAAACATGAAGGACTGCCTTTATTCCTTTGGCTTTGTGAAGTCTGAAGCTAACTGAAGCTAATTGAAGCTTCAGACTGAGTCACAAGTTCAATATGTTTCATATGTAGCCTTAAGAAGACATAGTAAGGCAACTTTCCTTAAAAATGTTTCTGATATATGTTATGTTATTGCCATTATGTTCGAGGTACAGGTTGCTTTTCAAATTTTACATTCACAGAAACACACGTCACCCCCAAACCTAAACACAGCTTTCCCACATTGTCACAAAACTGTACACAGGAAAAAGCAGTAACTGAAATGTCCAGGTTTCTTTGTGTAACACTGGCAACAGTCCGCTGTCTCTCTGTCCCTCTCCTTCTTCCCAGCTTGCAGGGTTTTGTGTTCATCTGCTAACTCAGCCCCTTGTGCCCCCAGCTCCCCTGGAAGTCCACCCTGAGATCCTTGTTTTGACCGGAATCAGGCTCCCCTCTAGTGAGCCAGAAAAGAGGTGACAGAAAGTGATGCCATCTCCTGGCTTTTGCCTATAGCGATTATCCCTGTTCCCTGGGTCACTGTGTCGGAAATTGTGCATCTCTCTTTCCCTACTTCCTGGGTGTGTTAAAAAATAAAGGCTTAGCGTGGGAAAAACAGAGAGCAACATGGGTATATGGGAAAGTCCTGGAAATGTAGGGGTTCACCATGCTCAGCTGTTTGCTTTACGGAGGGAGCCCAGCGTTGCAGGCCTTATTCAGGCCTGTAGGGATGGGCCCCAACTATGGAGACTTGGTGCCTTTCCATTTTCTAAGAAACGGTACGTTTGGGTGATTAAAAGAGAGACTCTTTTGCAGGATCACATGAAGCATATTATTTATACATAAGTATAAAATCAGAGTTCAGTCTGGGTTACAAAGTGACTGGGAGAAACAACGTGCAGGCAAGCGCTGTGTTTCTTGGCATGGGAGCTGAGCTCAGCACAGAAGGTGACACTTCCATTCGTGGTTTTTATTTTTTGCTAATTGCATACATGGGAAATAAGCTCGAGCCCATTAAAGTCTGTTTTAAAAACAGCTTGTGTGGTTAAACTAAATATAGATAATGCTTGATTATCTGCTTTTATGGCTACTTTGTCAATGAGTGATTTATTAGACCGTTTGCTCTCGCTTCTCTACTACAGACTTGCAGAAATGGCTTCGGTTCTCAAGGGAGAGAGCCAGGCTGGGTCAGAGTGCAGTAAGGACATTTAAGGCCACTTCTCAGAACTGGGGCGTATGCTGCAGCTGTGCTTGCTCCTCCTTAGCCCTGTGTTTGAAGCACTGTCTCTGCCAGCTCCATAGCTTCGCAGGATTATGCTCTGGGGCTGTCTTGGCTTGTTTCGTTTTGCTCAGGGGAAGAGACTCTACTTGTCATTTGGCAACCTGGGGCTTGTTTGTCTTCGTTTCCAGAGCCATTGATTGAATCCTGTATTTTTTCAGCATTTCTTCTTCACTTTTCATCCTCTTTTTATTTTTTTCTGGTCTGATTTGAAATACCAACTAGTTCCTTTGAAAATCTGAAAAAAAATAAAATTAGTTAGTTCCACTCCACAATTCATTTTTTTCTACACACACAGTATATTGTGGGAAATGCAAATGTTTACTAGGTTATATTCCCTTCCTTTCATTGGCTGCAGTGTGAAGTAAACACATTTCATGTGTGTCTTTGTGTATCCTCTGAAGTATATAGACTGAGTGATGTGCTGTTGGTCATCCTAAATTATTTCTTTGTTGTTTTGTTTTTCACATGAATACTGAACTATAACAAAGAATAAATCTCTATAATTATTAACTGAAATACCAGCTTTCCACCTGTGGTCTGAGTGGCATCAGAGAAGCACAATTTATAAAACATCTTTGTAGGTTTTCCTTTTTTTTTCCTTCTGCTTTCATAGATTATTTTTTGTTTCCTTTTCATCTGTGTCCTTTTGAAGACAAGTGTGTTAAAATGCTTAATTTAACAGGTTCCTACTTGCTTTCTTGACACTAACTGCCTTTCAGTCATGACAACTTTTCGTAAGGGTTAAGCTTTATATTGATGCCCGTGATTTACAGTTATACTGTTTCATAATGTATTTCTTTCAAAGTATTTAAAGAAAACAATACTAAAAATCAAAAGCAAAGACTGCAATTGTATCTTGTAATCTAGTGCACTGTTCAACATAGCATACTCTTCACCCAACTTGTAAATGTAAGTCATTAACATGATAGGTATGAGCTTCTGCATGCATTTTTTCCACTTCTCATATGTTTCCAACAAAATACATTTCAGGGCATTCATTATTGTAGTTCAGCATTTCCCTGAACTAGGGGATTTCCTTTCTTAATATCTCTGTACACATTTAAAATTAACCTAAATGACTCCATTCTTCGTGTAAAATTAGTTTTCTAATAAAAATTAAAAAGTGAAACGATACTGTCAAACTAGCAAGCTACATATTTTCTTTTCGATGTTACGCAACACTTTTGGCACTGACCCACCTGACGTGTTTATTGCTGCTACTGCAAGTTTCTTGCAGTTTACCTAAAAAAAAAAAAATAAAAAAATTAAAAAAAATTAAAATAAATCAGAAAAAACAGAAAAAAAAAATCACAGGTTTAGATTTTTTTACATAGATTTATTAAATGGGGTTATAAGAGAAAACTGGAAAACAATACTGTAAAGGAAAACATTGTAACACAAACAGCAGGAATTGTGGTCAACATTATATTTTGAGGTGAAAAAGTGATTTATAGATGTTGTATAAGCTTTAAATGTTTAGGAACAAGTTCTAGCTGCTGCAGCAGACAACACGTGGCTGTGCATGTCCCGTCTGCATCTTGGTGGCCTTGGGAGCACGTGTAGGTTTGCAGAGTCCCTTGTCCGAGTTGTTCAGCAGATCCTCTCTGACAAAACCCAACGACACCTGAAGCATCACGTGGCCTTTGGTGTGTTCTGTACACTCCCCAGTGTGCCCTACTGGCCACCAGACACAGCCTACCCTCTTCTAAGTGGGGACAGGGAATGAATTCACAGAATAAATAAAGCTACAACAAAGGCTAGGGAGCATGCAAACCCCATTGCGCACTTGTTGAGTAAAGAGCTGTTTTAGGACTGCTCTGCAATTTTAGTCTTTCATTTCTGAGAGAAGAGGATGGAAAAGTGTGGTTTCTCTGCAATTACCCAAATTTGGCCTGCAGGCTGTAAACAGAAATGGTTAGAGCAAATTAAAACTGTAATCGTGCAATCCTTATTAGTTTTTAGCATGGTAAAAGCTATAAACTCAGGAACTACTTTGCCAGTCCAGTTGCAAGCAAAAATGAAAGACTTTTAGGTCACAGAAAATCATTGGGCTTAGATACAGAATCATAGAAACATAGGAACTGCTCATATGCACATCACTCCTCGTCTCTCTTATTTGTGAAGGTCAATGGGTCTGGCCTCCCCAGACCTCTCAAACATTCATAATTCAAAATTCTTTCAGAATAAGATTTTGAATAAGTTTTGTATAGCAGTATTTCTGCTTGGAACAAGTTTGCTCTACCTGTGAGCCAGTGATCTTTAAATCTCCTATTAAATCCCACCTCCTTCAGTTCACCTTTTTGACCTCCTCTGTCTCTTCGCATTTATTCCTGTGCCTAATCCCTAAATTGTTAGTGTTGTGGTTGTTCAAAATAGGCTGCAAATTTCTCAGGGCGGGAACCTTGTTTAAATTTGTATTTATAAAGCACCATCTACACACTCTGCACCTGGGGCACTATATGGATGGTAAATGATCATGAATCTTATCTTAGTGAATAACAGATGTGTCTAAAAACTCTTTTTCAGTGTACCTATTTGAAAGAAAAAAACAAGTTTTAAATTTTGCAGTAGAAGTTATGATTGGGACACAAAAATTACCGATACTAAAGATATTTACATGTCATTTCTTATATCAATAATAAATGGAATTCAAATTTAATAACTGCAAGCAGACTTCACTATAATTGTCATTTATCTTTCAAAAGTATTAATTTTTCTAATTGTGCTATTACTACCATAAAGTAAGGCAGTATTGTCATAAAAATGTCATCTTTTTAAACATAATTTGAACTTCACAAGGACAGGAAGATATTTAAATCAAGTGGTTTGCCTGGGCCTACAGAAAAAAAAACTATACACCTACCATTGTTGGTTGTATACCCTTATAACTCCACAAAATTTCAATGCAATTACTCTTGATTTGCACTCTGCTGTAAGAAACAAGCATGTCACGTTTTTCCTCAGGAAATTGCTGCACAAGATTGCTGTAGGCTGTATGAGCTCACTAGGAACGTGCCACTATATACCTGCCTTGTTCATATACACTTCCCTGGATCCATTATTGGCCACTATCAGTGAGAGGGAACTGGGCCAGCTGTGGTTTGATTTGATACAGCTGTTTTTATAGCCTTAGATGTCTCTGGAGGACTTAAGCTATAAGATACAGACCAAACAAGTAAAACTAAGGCAATGCAACTGTTGTTTAATAATCATTCGTGATACTTTTGCAAGAACCAACATGATTTATAAGACTTGTTTTCATAGACAAAAGCCTGGAGATGCTCTTTCAGTCTTATCTGACCTTCTGCAGCAAACCCCATTGGATTTGATTCTAATCTCACTTTGCAAATGAGAAGCAAACTTCAGGGAAATGAATGGAATGTCATAAAACTGGATTCTAAATCAGAATTGGGCCAATAACAATGTTTTAGAGGACTGTAACACAATTGGCTTCAAAGAGCTCTTAATGACCTAAACATGAAGATAAAGAGAACTTGCTTTATTGACTTCACTTGAGATTTTAGCTTGACATTACTCAGAATTTAGCTTCTTATCCTGACTTCTAATGCAGATTTTAAAACCACCCAGTTCCATCCTATAAAGATGTGAAAAATTTTATGAAAATCACAAAGGTAGATTGAACATGCCAGCACAGAGGGAAAGCCAAGTTTTACCAGTGTTGTTAAAAGGCACAGCGTTCATATTTCATGGGATTTACCAGATCATACAGAGTTTGGCAAAGTTTATGTAGCTTTGGTGAACATCTGCTGTGAGCTATAATCTGGGGACAATGTGACTGCCAGAGTCCAATTTCCAACTTGTCCTGAGGCCTTTTTATGCTTATATATGCCCCACCTACAAATGTGCTTAACTAAAAGACTAGTACTTAGGAGTGACGTTCAGTCAGCATTTTCACACGATTAACTTGCCAATTAAAAATGGGCTTGGTACTGAGTTTAGAAGTTAACTTAGATACTCCTAGCTTGGGCAGAGAGTTGCTTTCAGGCAGGGTGAGGCCAAGTCTGATTTTGTAGGAGATGTCACGCCTGCTTGGAGAGAGACGCCATGACTCGCCAGGGAGTTGGCGTGGCCTTGGCCGGAGCACTCGCCCCCTTCGGCTCCTTTCCCTGGATCACAGCCAGGGGCCAGAGCACTGCTATGGGAGAGGAACGTGACTTTTGTCCAAAGAGTAGCTTCAACTTTGCCCAGTGCCTCTTTTTTGTTTACTGTGGTTTCTTTCACATCCTCGATATTACTGCCGTACTTTGGCATACTCTACTACATATGACGGTTTCAGAAAAAAAAAAAATTCCGTCATCAGTTAAAATTCTTTAAAATAATTGCTCTGGGCATAGCCTAATTACACGTTGCTTCCACTGTAAGAGGAAAACCATATGTGTCTGGAATTTGATGACTCTAGAGTGCAAGAAAGAGGATTTACAGTTTTAAACACATTAATTATGTATATTTTATACTGAGAGAGAAGATAGAAGATGCCATAAAGATGTCTTTCCTCTAGGTGACATACAGACAGAACAAAACAACAGCTGTTTGTCTTTGGAAATGTACCTGTGGAGGGTTTTTGGTTTGTTTGGTTTTTTTGAGAGGAAAATCCTTATCTTGGAGATCAAAACCATGAAAATATCTGGAAAATAAATTCTTCAGATGTGGTGTTGCATATGGAAAATGCACACTTCAATCAGGAAACAAATTGGTTATTGAATGGTTATACATATGTATGTGACATTATTCAATTTGTGCAAATAATTGTGATAACTAAATACAAATTAGATGTCTGTCATTTACACGTATTGTGTCTCATATTTGGCTTATGTATTTACACAGTAAGACGTGAGATGTTGCAACATAAGGGGTTACCTTCTTCTTGACTTTCCCATGTAATAAACACAAAAAAGTTTGGATAATCAGAAAACAGAGCTTGATTATTTTAAATAATTGCAACAATTACTTTTGGTCTGTACTAATATTCTGAATTAGTCTGAATAATAACGAAGAAAATTATATTTCCCTATCACTGTCCAAATCAAATAGCAATACAAGTTCTCCCAGTGGCACTCGTGTAGCTATCTCTTGTCAACACCTCCTACTGTTTGCGATCGCTTCAAGGGACTTATCTTCTGTACAAGATGGAACTTGATTTATTTACAGTTTCCCTTTTCAAAGCAACTAGTAGTAAAAGCCAGAAACTCTCTGAAACCTACATTTTTTCACGTGTTCCCTGTCACTGTCATTCATGCCCTCTTACTTAAGTTGCCATGAAAAGCCTGTTTTCCAAAGGAAATAAATAACACTCTGAAGAAACTCCCCACAGATTTGTCTCTGACCATCTTGCTAACATTTCTTTGCGTAGCAATGTGTTCCAAGCTTTTCAGTGGAGGTATCATGGGGTTTTTTATGGTGTTATGGCATTTTCTGCATTATTGGTGCTTCCGTAATACAAAAAACCAATGATGTTAATGAGAATCAAATGTCAGCAGACAAACTCTAGTACCTACTCCAAACAGTAATTTTATTAGTGTCATAGGCTTTTTTTTTTTTTATTCCAAAGACTGCATGCTGTTATTCTTAATCAAACTGTGGAAAAGGTCCATACCATTGTTTAAATAGGATTCTCATTTTGCATATCATGCCTGAAAGGTTTTTTTGCCATTTTAAAATAATGCAGATAATTCCTAGAGACAGAGAGCTAACAGCTGCAAATAGCATTCAGTGTCAATTCATACAGATTAACTGGTGTAGACAGAAACAAAAATGAAAAGGTATATGTAAAACTTCCATGGTGAGACAGGCTCCCTGCCTACCAAACTTCTCAGCTCTGATGATCGTATGATGGTTTAGGAAAAAAAAAGTTTTTTCTTTGTTGATAATAAAATTTGGGAGCCTATTTCTTTCTATTCATTACATTGACTCTGTTCACCAGTAAACTACAGAAGGCAAATGAACCCCATCAAATGCAATTTCTTCAGCCAGCATCTATTGGCAGGCATCTCTGAAGTGAATGGCACTGTGCCTGGTTTGTCACTCAGCATAAACACTTTACCAGCCTTCTTCAGCACAGCAGGATTTTTAAATTGATTGTAGTTAACCATCCCTTCATGTAGAACATTTCTCCTTCTATCAATATTTGTGATGTTATCTTTCTTCACACAGTCTCATTCTGAAAAACTCATTCACCGGCCAGTGTCAATCACATATATTCAATTTGTGTATCCCATGATGTATCCAAGGCTGTGCTGGCTTGAATATTTTATTGGTTTGCAAGACTATGTAATGATGTCTCAGAGATCTGTCCTGATCAGGAATTATACTTGTATTGCTTCATACTTCAGCGTTTTTAATTTTAAAACACTTGTAATAGGAACATTAGTCTTGTAAACCATCCTACACTAGCTTCAGACCATCAGCTCACTCCAAAGGAGCACCAGTTGTACTCCTGCCACATATAACAAATGTGGATTTAAGATCATATAAACTTGACTACTGACTTTTGTTTCTAAAATGTATTAGTAGGCCTGGAAATTAACAATAATGTGGGAAAAGGAGAGCACAATGAGGATAATATTGATTTGTTTTCAGTGTTTAAGTAGCCTGATAAAACTATTGAATTCTGTTCATAAGAGCCCAAGTGTGCCAGGTACTTAATAAGCACTTAATATCTGCTTGACATTCAAAAGGCTGACATATTCAAACAGATCTTTGTCCTCATTGTCTCCAGTCTGACTAAATGACGATAAAATGATCAGAACAGAGTTGACTTTCATAATATTAGGCTATAAAACACCTTTACAGGGTCATTGAGTCCAGTTCCTTGTTGTTGTAAGCAAAACGTCAGAGATGTCCTTTACCCAAAGTTATCAAGTTCCCATCTCCTAATAATTAGATGTGTTGTTCACTGTCCTTTAATTATAACCTCAGTGACACTGCAGAAAACTGATCCCTTCTTTGTTTACTTTGCTTTAATTCATTGAAAAGTAGTACACCTTTGGGTGGAACATGCACAGGTTCATCTTCTCCAGTTACTGTAACAAACCTCTCCTATTACTTACTATAACAAGAGGTAGTTAAAGTGTGTATTAAAAGACCATAGAATTTCTGCTATAATTTGTGGGAACGGTGTATGCTCAGCAATTAGAATATTTTTGTAATAGGACACTGATTCATTGTAATACACCTTTATAAAGAAATACAAACAAGAAAAAAAATAATGACGTTTTATTCTTAATATTAAATATTTTCTTCACAAATAATTGAAGCTTTTTACAAGAAAACTGTCCTTACCAGAGGTAAAATAGTCATCTTTAAAAGGAGGCAGTCTTTGCAGATGAGAGGGAAGGTGTTGTTTAGAGGGTCACTGTCACAGAGATCAGCATGACAGTCCTTGGAGAAGTTCAGTCTCCTGGGCGAACATTAGATTTTGTTTGTCTATTTGATTTTCCTCTAAAAACGTGGTTTCTGACTGTGAGGTTAAACAGAGGTTTGGATTTCAGAAATCAGAGATTCTTAAAGAAAAAATTGCTGTTTCCAATTTCAATGAGGCTGGCTTGGTAGGTGTGTTACATTCTGAAGACTTGACTGGCCTGGAGTAGCAGTCTTGCAGTCTTCGGCTGTGTGATGGAAATGACAAAAAGCCTGACAACTGTTAGGTGCCTCAAAGTGACCAGAAGAGGACAGAGGCAAAGATTTCCCACTTCTGGCTTCCATGGTTTGGCGCTATTTCAGGGATCTTTCTTAAATAGAAATTAAATGGTCTGGCTTGTCTTCTAGTTGTTAGCACTTTGTTTTGAATTTACCTCTTCCTTTTCTCTTCACCCATTCTTAGCTGAATCTGAGACAGAGGGGCAGTTTCCATACCAGTATTAGTGTTATGTATAATCAGGCACATTTATTCCTCATTTCAAACTTTCAGGTAGGTTTGGTCACATATTTCACTACTTTCCAAAGTTCTCTTCTTGAATAGTTGTTGCTGTTTTCCTTTCTCTCAACAACATTTTATGGCTCCCTTTTCCACAGTATGTTAAACTCAGGCTCCTTCAGTGCTAACATAATTACCCATCTGATTGCAGGTCTGGTTCCCTTCACCCCCATTCCGCACACTTGCTCTGCCTCACTTAATAACCTGTCTCCTAATTGATCATCTCTTCATGCCACCTGCTACTAGCAACATCTTTTACTGTTTTCCACCAAACTTCCCCAAAGAGAGCAAGGCCCATCCTGCCTTCAGATGATTCTTTCACCTTCTCTTTTCCCACTACCCCAAAAGTCACTGATTTCTCATAAACTAGTGCTTTTACCTTCTGATTTGTGACTTTTTTAGAATAATGAAACATCTTTCTTGGTTGAAAAAGAGGCTTTGATGTTATAACTTTTGGTAGGAGATTTTTTTTTTATTTTTTTTTATGGGCAATATACCTCACACAAAATAAGAGATCGCTCTGTTGCTGGGGTTTATTTTGATGACAGCAGTTTTTTCTGCCTGACAGTTTGAGGCAGGGTGCTGTATTACACCTGGCCCATTTTTTTGTTTCCTTCAATTTTGACATGACAACTAAACACAGAAACACAGAAAATGGTGAGGTAATGTAGAAAAAATAATTTTATTAGAAAATGTTGTTAATTACAATTTTTATGTCTAATCATTCCTTTTTTGCAGAGGGTGAAATATCCCTGTCAGGTGGAACCGTGCATTAATCCATCACTCTGTGTCGCTTATTAAATATTATTGGTGAGACTAAAACAAAGGTCATTTTCTGAGTTGCACAGGTCACTCAGTCTAGGATTAAAATCAGAAAGTAAAACTATTGCTGGATATATGTACTAATATCAAAAAAAGCCACCTGTATCTCAGATTCCTTGATGCATTTTTGAGTTTTATGCTATCATTAGAGTTGCTGGTGTACAAGTCTGCATGCAAGCAGGTAAATTGCAACCTAACACAAGGTACTGGGAAGCTGGCTGTTACTTTTTGATTCTCTCTCATGTTAATTTTTGTTATTTTGTTGCAAATGGCCTGGATCTTGACTTATGCTTATCGTCAGATAGCATGAGCAAACTACTAGAAAAGAAAAGGCTCATTACAGAAGTGACTCTGTACCAAAGTGAGCTTTCTTTGGGCAGTGAACAACCCTTCCCCTCCAGCACCTCCCAAAGAGGTGGATTCACGGTCTTGTCCCACTTACTGCCCTCTGGAGCACTCAGGAATCTCTCATTAGTCCAGTCAGATTTATTTTATTCTTCCCCCTGGGTCATTCTGGGACCTGTGCTATGTGGCCCAATGGTGGAAGAAGTGCCAGGAAAGGAACTGCTGTTGATTGCGTAGCAAAGTGCCGGAATGCTCAGCTGAAATCTAGTTTTACGTATTCCATTACTATTGAATAAATGTCCTTGCCCGTCTGTTACTCTTGATTTTTTTTTGTCACTGTTAACTGAGAAAAATACTTCCCTCTTCCTCAAGGAAAGTAAGAAGCAAAGGAGGCATGAGCCCTTTGGGGATTTTTTATGCAAAAGTGTCATAACATTCCTGTTGACACCTGTGGGTTTTGCTGGCTGGATTCACATGTCCTTTACAAACCCACTTAGTGTGGCAGTGAGCCCACACCAACAACCCACTTACATTACTCAGAAAATGTCCACTTAGTCTGTCCCCTCTTCCATCCCAAATCTGAAAAAATATGAAACCATCAGATCATAGACATGGCGTTAACCATGAGTTTAAAACTACTATTGACTTTGCAGTCTGTCTGAGCACTCCAGCTTTCTGCTTACAACTGAGGGGTTTTTTCACTTAGCAGAGAAATAAAGTGAATCCACCAAAACCAAATAAATACTTCTTTATACAGTGTTTCATTGATGTCTGTCAATGGCATACCTAAATTTCCATTTTTTTATCACAAAATTGTTGAGTAAATCATACATAACTGCCATATTTAATTATTTGGACCGTGTTCAATTACAAAGTATCTCTCACTAGATTTTCAAGCAGACTAATAATGTAAAAGAGGTCCATATAAAAATTAACAATACTACCTGTATTACAGGTCAAATTCTTCAACCTGTAATTGTCTGCCTTCCCAGTCCTTATTACATACTTAGCGCATTTCTTTCAGTTTTAAATAGATAAGTGCATGGTTATAAGCAGGTAATGAATTTCAAAAATATATTTTAGCACTTAATTTCACTGATGGTGAAAGATAATCCTGTATGTATTTTCATAGCTGTATTAAAATCTCTGAAATGTTTTAAACAATAATGGAAGACTTGCTAAAAATATGTTTAAGCTACAAATATTTCTACTACTATTTTATGTTTTCTTTCATTTTTAGATGCAAATCATGCCATATTAATTCATATTACATATATATATTCTGAGAGATTTCCTGCAATGTTCTTTGGGAACTAATCTTGAGAGATAAGCTTACAGTTACTGGGTATGTACACAAAAAATACAGATGCGCTATATAAATAATCACAATGGTAGTTAATAAACAAAAAACATGATGATAACTGTGCTGGATCAGACCAAGATGATGGACAAAACAGGATACCAAGTGAAAAATTACAAAAACAGGACAAGTGAATAGTGATACCTCTCCCAAGCATTGCAACAGACTGATTATTTGCAGCTTGGGGAGTTCATGAGCACTGTATATTTTGTGACTACAGATTTTTCTTCCATGAACTCGTCCAGTTTGTCCTTCAACTGAGCAAACTTTCACAAAACGCTTTCACAAGTAGTGCTTAGCTTTAATACATGCTGAATGAAAGACCTTCTTTATTTTGTTTCGAACTAACCACCTTTAGATTCATCTGATGTCACTACTTCTGCTCAAGACAAAGAACAAGTGATGCCTATTCACCCTTCCCATGCCACTCCCCATTTTTTATGACTTTATCATATATCCCCTCAGTTGTCTGTTTTCCAAGTTGAAGTTTCCTAGCCTGTGTAATTGCTCCTCCCATGGAAGTCATTCATACCTTTGATCATCTTTATTGTTGTTCTCTGGATCTGCTACAGGTCTTCCATATCCTTTCCTGAGGTGGGAGGATAAGGACTGCACAGAACACTTATTATGTAGGACAAAACATCACCCTGATAACCTGAAGAACCTATTTCTCAGATAATTTTAGTGTTTATATTTATTAAAACATTTAATTCTCTCAATTTCCTATTACAAGTCAGGATTTGAAATTCAAGATTGACTAATGAATACTGCTCTTGACATAGCAAATTCAAGTTTGTTTTTAAGTGATACAGCTCCAGGCAAGCATATGTTTGCAAGCTGAATTTGACTATGCTGAAACCAGACAACATAGATCCAGTTCTACCTTTGAATGTTTAGATAATAATGAGTCATGCTAATATAGGCTGTCTAGAACAGTTCAACTCCAGCTCATGAAAGAATTTATTATAAAATATATTAAACAGGGGCATAGACACAAGTGAGTCATAGATGTTAATAGACCAGAACAGCCCAACATACTAACAAACAGTGCAAGTGCTTTGTAAAGGTGTCCACGTTCTGGTGATAGCCCAACCAGGACCACTTGTCATATGGTACAAATGCGGAAGGTATACAGTGAAAGACCACACCCTGAAAAGGGACACCAACCCTGCCCCTTTCTCATATTCTGCTGCAGTCATTAAAAAAATTATTTAGTGGAATTTCATCCCAGACACCTGAAAAGTCATTTAGGAATGTAGACAGGTGATAAACTAGCCTTAATCAGCTCCTCCTGTATGACTGTGGTGGGAGAATTTGACTCTCATTTTTAACTTGCTGTAATTCTCTTAGAATTATATCTTACAGGCATAGTTTATCCTCTTTTAGTGCTATAATTATAATTCTGTTTCAGCTTTTTCTTTAAGGAACAGAGATTTCTCCCATAAGTTACAATATTCTTTTGAAATTAAATATTTTATCAGGTTATTCTAAACAAAGTACTTTAAACAATTTATTCATTCTTGATCATAGTATCACATGACTTACTCAGCAGTACAGAGAAGTTTCAACAGATCATAGATCAGTTCAGGTTGGAAGGGACCTTAAAGATCATCGAGTTCCAACCCCCCTGCCATGGGCAGGGACACCTCCCACTAGACCAGGTTGCTCAAAGCCCCATCCAGCCTGGCTTTGAACACTTCCAGGGATGAGGGATCCACAACTTCCCTGGGCAACTTGTTCCAGTGTCTCACCACCCTCACAGTAAAGAATTTCTTCCTAGTATCCAACCTAAATCTCCCCTCTTTCAATTTAAAACCATTACCCCTTGTCCTATCACTCCACTCCCTGACAAAGGGTCCCTCCCCATCTCTCCTGTAACCCCCCTTCATGTACTGGAAGGCTGTGCTATTTCTCAGATAAAGCCTTTTCTTCTCCAGGCTGAACAACCCCAGCTCTCTCAACCTGTCTTCATAGGAGAGGTGCTCCAGCCCTCTGATCACCTTTGTGGCCCTCCACTGGACCTGTTCCAACAGGTCCATGTCCTTCCTGTGCTGAGAACTCCAGAACTGCACACAATACTCCAGGTGCAGTCTCACAAGAGCAAAGTAGAGGGGAGAATCACCTCCCTTGACCTTCTGGGCATTCTTCTTCTGATGCAGCCCAGATGATAGGCATGTCTTTCTTGAATAAAACCAATTGCCACTTATATTTTACAGGAGTGTTTTTACTTTACGGAATCATTTGCTAGAAAGCAATGAGAATCTTGTTCCTTGGCTTCTCCAAGGAATCTGTGGAGATGGAGGGTAGGGCTGTGTTGTGCACTTGCCAAATGCAGCAAGGGGTCAGGACATGGCAACTGATGGACCATGCCACGAATTCACAGATTCACAGAGTCACGGAATTGTCAGAGTTGGAAGGGACCTCTAGAGATCATCTAGTCCGACTCCCCTGCTAAAGCAGGATTGCCTAGAGGACATTACTCAGGACTGCATCAAGGCGGGTCTTGAAAACCTCCAGAGAAGGGGACTCCACGACCTCCCTGGGCAGCCTGTTCCAGGGCTCTGTCACCCTCCCCATAAAGAAGTTTTTCCTCCGATTTGAATGGAACTTCCTATGTTCCAGTTTGTGCCCATTGCCCCTCGTCATGTTGCCGAAAACAACAACAGGAGTAAGAGTCCAGCTCCATCATTCTTCAACCCACCCTTTAGGTACTTGTAAACATAGATAAGGTCTCCCCTCAGCCTTCTCTTCTCGAGGCTAAAAAGCCCCAGCTCTTCGAGCCTTTCCTCGTAAGGGAGGTGCTCCAATCCCTTAATCATCTTTGTTGCCCTGTGTTGGACTCTCTCCAGTAGTTCTCTGTATCTCTTAAACTGGGGAGTCCAAAACTGGACGCAGTATTCCAGTTGTGGCCTCACCAGTGCAGAGTAGAGAGGAAGAATGACTTTAGGCCTTATTGTGTTTGTTGGATTTATTACTGGGCTGTTTTGCAAACTTAAATCTATGGAAACTATTTTTTTTACTGTTTTCCTTTTAATTTTGCCTAAGTTGTAGTTCCACAATAAGCTTAAAAAATCATTCAGGGAGTCCAAAGTGAATACGTATTTTAATGAGCACTTATTTATTTCTATGCATTACCTAGAAAATTAAAGTAATGAGAAAAAATGTTGTCCGTTCAGCATTATGACTGAAAATTTGAATAGCTCAATGTAAAGATGCTTCAGGTTCACAATTCTGACCATATGAATTTCTAATTTGGAGTATTTGTGTCTTTTGTCACACTGCTGAGACAACTAAAATATTTCTCGCAACGTGTACATTCAGCAAGAAATAAATTAATTAGACAATGTAACAAAAGCTTGAATTTCCTTATTCAGACCTGTGAAGTAACCAGATACAGCAATCTCAGTATAATAGACTGTATGCTGTGCCTGAGAAAACTTTACCAAATCGGGACATTTCTTCAAAAATATCTAGACTCAATGAAAGAAAATTCTCCAAATAAAGGTTTAATGAAAAATTACTCCTGAAATCACTCTGAAACTCAAGAATGCATCATCACTTATGATTTTTAAATGTGTAATATAGGCTTGTACATCTTCTATGCAGTAGTTTCTTTCTTGTTGAACAAGTTTGCCATGAGTACTCCACCCATGCATATGTGAAAGATTAACAGTGAAAAGAATTGTTGAAAAATATAAGCTAGAAATGAATTGGTAAGTGTCTGTCGTACAAGTCCACTTTGCTTTGGGAGGAAACAATGCAAAATACTCTGTACTGAATCAGCAAAAAAAGCACTACATTATTCCTCTGCGCTTTGAGGATGGGGCTAGTGTTATACAGAGTTCAGTAGTCACACTACACTCCTCAGGCATGTCTGGCCTCCCAAGATAGACATAAATATGACTAAATGGAATCAGGATTACGTTTACTTCCCAACTTGCATACAAGTTGCATCTGTTTAGAGGGAGATAACACTAAAGGAAGAAGAGCTGCTGAAGGTATTTCAAGCATATTTTGCAAGATATGGGCATCGTGCTGGAAAAGCCTGTGATAAGACAGGACCTACACAGAGGGTGGTTCCCAGGGAAGAGCTGATAACAGTTGCCAGCTGCATGTGACACATGGGTCAACAAAGAGAGAGGCTGCCTTGATGTGCTCCAAAACTTGAGACATCACCACCATGTGACAGGCCAAAAGGGGGACCAAAAGGGTGAGCAAGCCTTTACTCACCATATGTGACTTGACAGGGCTGGACAGGCTGTAGATGAATCCTTCGAAACCGTAATTCCTTGTTAAGGAATGAACAAATGATAATGAATGTATGGGAGATACCATGTTGAAATCACACCTCTTTTCCTTGTAACCACTTTGCTGTGTGACCCAGGAAAGGGCTAACTACAATCCAGTTTTATCTAGTGAATGACTAGACACATCATCTCTTGAAGTTACCCAGCTGTGTATTGTATGAGGGCCATGAGGATATTTACAATTAAATCTGTAGCACAGAAACACAGAAATAATTATATGATATACTGATACTCCACATAGGGCTCAATGCTGAAGTTATGTTTCACACAGTCCAGCTTTGTTCATCCAATAGCAGGAATATGAGTGGTGTCAACACTAAGACAGAAAAATATAAGAGATGAGCTGAAGTGAGGGCAATAAAAAAGCTTCTTCAAAGGTCTGTAGCCTGCAGTATAGCTCCCACTCTCACAGGTCCTTGTTCTGTGTCAGAGCTGAGGCGACAGCACTGCAGTGTCTACTGGAAGTAAAACAGAGCTGATCAGGCCTTTGAACTGTTCAGTGAAGCTGGTCTGTGGGAAACGGATTCTTTTTATCAAGAGTTAGTGATTTATGATGCCTTTTAATTATAAAATTAAAATGTTGCTCCGTAAAATATTTAACTTTATTGTGCCCCTTTTTGTTTTCCTCTATTACACTATAGTGATTGATGATCACCTGTCTTAATCTTCTATTACTTCTTCAAGAAGGGATCATTTGAGGTAACTGCAAAGATTCCTATAGTCAGCAATCACAGAAATTTATATGAAACTAAGTAGAAGACCTTTCCTGCCTTCTGGTTGATATAGCTAGTGCACAATCTGTAATAAAGCTTTTAGTCAAATGAGGCTCAACTAGCCCTCTCATTAGAGAGGAGCACTTGATGAGTGAAGTTCATTTGCTCTTTCTATACTTTGTGATCTCTGTTGGCTAAATCCTCAAGACTCCATGGGCCCTGAGTCCTCTGTTATTCATAGTCTCCATGAAGGTATTTCTCACCTCAGGACATGCTCCATCAATGGAGAACTCTGATGATGGGACTTGATTCTGCACCACTGCAGTCAGTATGGGTTCGGCAGCTGACTTCAGCAGAGTTAGGAACAGTTCCTAGACACTGGTAGAAATATGCTCACGTAACACAAGCTGTGTAAGGGTGCTAAGGTTCAGTTTTAGCCATTTCACTAGCAATGTATGACGCAGTCCTTAAATTCAATGCCAAATCTTCCTGTAGCATGCAGGTACAAAGCTTAAGATCTTATGTGAGGATCCTGAAAAACTGGGGAGCAACTTAAACTGACTACTCAGCAGTATTAAGGGGGGAAACTTAGTGGATAATCCATGGCTATAAAGAGGACTAAGAAACCATCTATTTGCTAGTTGAATCTCCTGTCCGAGTTAGATCCTTAAATCAGTCCTTTCTCATAAAACATAGGAAGACAGAGTTTAATCCAACAGCCTGTAGTACTTGGGCTGTAGTACTTACTCTATTTGTGGGGCATATGCATTTAAATTAATCTTCTGCCTCATTTCTGCACTACTCATGGGAGTGCCCAAGGTTATTAAATATTAACTGTCTATGGAGAGAGGTTAAACACAGCTCTCCAGGAGCCTGTTGGTTTTCCCACTAGACTGGGAGTTGGGAGGCTCAGCATTGTATCCCTGTTCCAAAGAAGACAATGTAACATATTTAAAGTTTATTGGTAAATGGAGAATATCCACTGCTCTTCCAAATCTGTGGTTTGTGTGCCAAGAAATCTCTTATAGGGATCTCAAATAGGACCTCACAGAGCCATCTCAGAGTTTCTCAGGCCTGGATCTTGTCCTAATAACTTGCTTTTCCATATCCAGACTAGCTTTCCTCAAACCCCAATGACAATGTCAGGAGTTCAAACAACTTTTCATCACATATGTTGTTAGATTTGAAGCACTGTAGACCGAATACCACGAAAATATTGACCTACATCTGAACATTTATTTTTATTAAGCCATTTCCAATGCCCTGTGGCTATCAAGGTTCTTGCACTGTTGCTGCTGCTTCACAAACTGCTGGATAAACACAGACCTCAGCAGGAGTTCTTACAGTGTAAACTGAACCATGGTGCAGCTAAACAATAGGGGGGAAAGAAAGCAATAGCACAGCTATGCTGCATCTGCTGTTCGAGTTACCGTATTGGGCCTGCTGGAAGTCAGTGAACAAGAGAAGAGAAGGGGAAGGACAGTGACAATGAGAATAATGCAGCCCTATTGTTGTTTTGCTGGCTATCACCCAGCTCAGCGTGAGCCAGTACTTCTAAGTGATGTGAAATCTCTGCATATTTTTTTGTTCTACATTCCATCACGTCTTTATGATCAAGTGTCCTATCCCTGGAGCTAAACCCTGCACTGATTACAGCTCATGTATCAGCTGAGACACTGTCCAGCACTTCTGAAATGACTGTCTAAACCCTAGGGAGCTTCCTCTGGAGAGAAGATTCCATCAGTGGGTCTTCCCATACCTCTGGAAGAACTCAGGCCTGACCTTAGCAATTCATATAAACAGGACATATGGAAACGCATGCCTTTGTAACCTTTTGCCCTCCAGAGCACAGTGTAACGAATGCCATGAGAAGGATGGATTTGTCTACATTGAAACTTGGAATTGACCCTGAAGGGCAGATTTCACTTGGACCAAGTCACATGAATTACTTTCCCTGTCTCTGTCTTATCTAGAAAGTAGTCTCATCTCCTCTTTTCAACTTTGCTCCTGATAGAAAATAGAAGAAGTGGGTGTATGTGTAGAAGGGAAAGGAGTGAAGAAGTCTGGGAAACAAAGTGATGGATTGCTGAGCGTGGATTTCCTATGTTCTAGGTGTGTCTTTGCAGTGATTGCTATGAGCCCTGCAGGATACATCTGAGCAAGGACAAGACACCGAAATTCGCTGGTACTTCTAAGCACGGACCGGATGGTTATTAGAGTGAGAGTGGAGAACAAGCTAATGGATTTTATTAATATGGATACCTAGAGCAAGTCTGTGTTTGAGAATTGATCAGAAGTGTCAGTAAAACTTCTTTTTTCTGGTCATATGAAATATGGGATTCCTTAGGAAGAATTTATTTTCTCTCCTCTCCTCTTTCTGTTTGTTGATCAATTATTCATCAATAACTTTCAGACATATAGAAATATTAAGTACTATTTAGTATGTTTTTATTGTCAGTTTTCATTCAGCTGAATCTGGAAGCAACATGCTCGGTATTAATGTTTTTAGATAAAGAAAATTGCATCCTAGATACATTGGCAAGTTACTTACAGCTTCAGCCAGAAAAGGATGTAGGGAAATAATTAACACTGTAGGTATATATGCAGGATCTCCAAAGCCTCTCCACCTCTCCATCACTTGGTGTCTCCACTGATAGTAGTTGCATTCCTTCATCATTACGTTACCACCAGCAAAGACCCATCGGCACCTAAAAGTCTGATGCGAGGACTGCTTGTAATGCCACTGAGCTTTTGTCATCCCTGCGCCTCCCACTGTTTGCCAAACTGTGGATCCAGGGATGGCTTTAGGCTTAGGCAAAACAGGAAACCATCTAGGTCAGTAGGCTGACAAGTAATCACAGTGCCGGTGGAGGCACCACTGCCAGCAGCAGCTTTGCGTGGGCACCAGGGGAAGGCCATCAGCTTTTCCAGAGGCTGGTATAGCTCTAGTGGCTGATCCCTGACTTTTCCTTGGAGCACTTCCCATTGCTGCTCCAGCTGACCTGATGATAGCCCAAAATGAGAGCAATTGCCTGTCTCTTTTCCCCAGGAGCCATGAGGCTTTAACTCCTGAATTCCAGGAGTGGGTAAGAGAGAGACATAACGACCCCAACAAAATATACTAGTCACATGTATATCAGAAACATTGAAAAAACTCAGTTTTTATAGTGAAATATCAGATAGTAATTAAGAACCAGTTAGAAGATTGTGTGACAATTATAGAGGGATCAGTAATGAGCAAAAGGCCGTAAAGGAATGGTAAGAAGAAATGCAGAAGAAAATCTACAGCTAACTCAGTGGATGAAGAATATTGTAGGAAAGTGCTTTCACTCTGTGCTAGGATCTTTTTGCCTTTGGAGTTCTTTTTGCACTGTTAAACAAACAGGAGGCGAAGAGTCTGGTAATGTTCACCATGATTTAGTAGAGAAGATGGAGCAGATAGAAATATTCATTGATACATAAGAGACAACCAACAGTGCCTTGAGCATGCAACTGAGATGGCAAAGGCCAGACCTAAATGATTTTGGTAGATTTCAAGCTCATTGCCACATGGAGAGAAGTCTGAGAATAGTATTTTGATCAAAGCACTTCTGATTATTGCCAGTGTCGAATAAAATTTGTCCTTCACAGAAAGAGTTCTAGGAGGAGGTAGGTTGGGAAGCAACCAATGTCTCATGTTTGTAGAGCCCAAAATACACCGTCAGAAATAATCTTTGTTTTTAATTTCTCACAGATCTTAAGATCTCATACAAAAATGAGATTCTACATACTTACTACCAAATGGTTTACCTTCTATCATATAGACTATGTTGTACATTTTCTGCTTACGATACTCTATATATATAGTACAAAAAACAGTAAGTTTTCATATGTTCTAAATGTTGTGTGTTCAATATGTTTGTCCTACCTACCCTTTTCTTTTGTGCCCCAAATATATATAACTGTAAAGAAATAACATATGTTGCTAAAAAATAAACAACACTGTATCCACTTCTAAAAAATAAATTTTACTAATACTACTATTTTTTGGGGAAAAAAAATCATTCTTTTAGAATTACTGAGCAATTTAATTTTACATAAAAGAATATCTGTCTCATTTTTTTTCTCAACATTTCTATGAAGAATGAATATTTCTGAATGTATGTACACATATAAATATTTAGAAGGACGTATATTACAAAATTAGGTGAAAGTTTATTTTAGTATTTCCTCTGTTGTGAATGAAACCTGATTTCCAGAGAGTGCTTTTCAAAGTCGGGGAAAACATGATGATACTTTTCAAAAAATTCACACTGCAAGGAAAAAAAAGGGGAAAAGCAAACAAAATTTTGATATTAATATTAAGACATAAATTTCATATTCGTTTCATAGAGAATGATCTTGTATTTGTTTCTTACATGGAAAAGTGGTACCCTCTTGTACAGTAGGATGGATTAAAGCAATGATTTAAAAAAAATCTGAAGTGAGAACTCACTAAACTTACTAAAAAAATAGAATAAATTATTAACATAAAATAAATGAAAATGAATAGTTGAGGTCAATATGCTAAAGAAATGGTATCACTGACTTGCAGATAATAGTCCAATTTGCAATTAGCTGCCCTTGGGCCACTCTGCTTGATAGTCAAAACCATATATGCCTGTGAACTTATTTATGGGAAAACAATGTGTTTGTCCCAATATTATCTTTCAATGGAGTAATAGCAATTAATCTCATTCTTTTGCCATGAGTTATACCATGAACATTTTCATTCCACGTAGCTGATTTTTACACCACTTCTCTTCCATTCACTGATGCTGGTTTCAGTCCAACATCATTTTGGAATATTATTGTATGTTCATTGGTATAACGTTTACTTCATGTGTTTCTCTGGAGAGAGCACACTTTTTATAATTTTGCTGGTGTCTTTATGGTTAATAACTACTGATACTACAGCAGCACACCCTCTAAAATGTCTCTTTCTATTTAATGCTTTGTAGTCTCTTCACAGTTGTTTAACAGGGTAAATTTACTAACTTTTACTAGCCACTCTATCTCTTACAAGGCTTTGAAGCATATGGGACAGTCTTCTATCTCCTGTTTGAAGACATGTGAACACTGAAAACAGTCAGTGCTTCTGCATGGTCAAGGTCATACAACCTTATGAGATGACCTTGTCATTTTTGTTCTTCTCAAGGCTTATTTGAGTTTTCTGGATTTTTTATGGGCAAAGTGAAAGATCAGTGGCACATCACTTGCTCTGGACCTTCTCTGCCCAGCTTGAGTGATCACAGTGTCATGCTGGCACCATCATTGCTATTGGAGTAGCTGCAGACCATGGGAACACATGAGCTTTTCCACCACATCAAGGTCAAGCACTCGCTAAATGTTTGTGTTTTCTTGTTTTGGGAGAGTTTTGTTGTTGTTTCTAATATCAGTAAGTTAATTTTGAACTTGAATAGCTCACTATTAAAGCTCATGGGTAGATCACAGAGTGTCACTAACTCATTGCTATTTATGTAATAAATGTATACATAGGAGGGGCAGATAGGCATAGAATAGCATAAGCAAAAGAAGCGGTGTGCAGACACAGTGAGATGCATGCATAGCCTAGCGGCTTTATTGGAAAAGAAGCAGAGGGCCCAGTAGTGATAAACATCAAGAAATACTGCATGTTTTCTCACTGGTGTGTTCCCAGACCCCAAATCAATTATTGCTAGATCAGGTTGGCTTGTTTTTTTTTCATTTCATTTTTATATCCAAGCAGACAAAATAAAGAGGGCAATTGTTTTGAACAAAGAAAGAATGGTTAAAAGTGCCAGGGTGATGCTGGCTTGTTGAAAGGAAAGTGAAAGCAGTCCTAAAGACAGACATTATTGCACTAGTCACACCGAATATTGTGATGGTGATTGATGGGCAGCCATTAAATTCAATACGAGGTTATTTACTGCGGCTGTTCATAAATAGCATCCTTCTCCTGAAATTCCTTGAAACAACTCACAGAGTAAGAATGTCTGTAACCAGTTCTACAGGGAGGGAAACCAAAGTACAGAGCTGTGAAGTGACCTGTCCAAGATGCAGACTCCTCTGGAAGGGTCCAGAAGAAGATTCACATCAGCTGGGTCCTAGTATGGCCTTCCACCTTTGGCTGATTTGTCTTTCTTAAAATATTGGCTGAAGATTAACTCAAGCCAATTGACTGTATTTTATATTGCAGTCATCATTAAAATATTTTTCAGAGGGTGAAGCAGATGGAAGCCCCACTGTAGAGTTTGCTGGGGATCTGGAGCATTAGGTAGGTTACTGAGGAAAGCATTTTAAAAGCCAGCATCAAGGAAATACTAGTATGGTTTTATAGTCAATATCCCTTTCACAGCTTACTTCTCCACCTCTGGTATGCAGTGCTGTCACTTCGGGAAATGCTATCCCTCCTCTTGGGTTTTCTGTCTCACGGGTGGTCAGGCATGTCCCTTTTGTGGTTGGATTGCAGTTCAATTGCCAGGATTGCTCTACAAGACGAATGACAGCAAAGTGATGCTACTGTGGCAATTGCTGTTGTCTACCTAAAAGCCCTGGTAAAGGGAGAAAACAAAGGAACCATTGCTGCTGGGGCAGCTCCCCCTTGGGCCCAGCTTCCCATTGGGTCCTTCCTTGTCTCATGTTGGGGTAACATGACTCGTAGAAAAACACTGTGGTCTCTGCCAGGAGCTAGCCAGTGCACCTTGATCCTTCACCTCTCTCACGTTTGTGTTAAAAGCCTTGTGGGCTTGGTACAGTTTGCAGGGCCAGCAAAGCTGGCTACAGGAGCTTGAGTCCTTGCTGAGCCTTGGGGTCACCTCTGGTGAGGGAACCAAACGGGAAAGAAAAGTTTGACATCTAGGGTTTCACTTCAAGTCACAAGAGAGCGTGCTGAGCCTGCCCATGCTCAAACCATGGACAGTAACAGGAAATTTGTTTTCTGTTATTTCTTCCACTTTCCAGCTCATCCTCCAATGAGGGAGTAAGGTAAAGGTACAAAATATGAACTCTCTGGGGTTATCACCCCAATACTTAAACTTGGTTTCTGCAAGCAAATTTTCTTAGACCAAGAAACAGATCTAAAATTAACCAATTTATTTCGCACATATTCCAGATGCTTTACACAAACTCTATTTTTCCTATTATTCCATGTGAATCTGCTTGAGGCATATGAAATTGTATGTACAACCAGGAAACTCATAAAAGTACCTAAATAATGTGACATACATAACATTACAGGGAAGTCTGTGCTGTGCAAGGGAGCGGAAATCTCTGGACTAGTACTGAGCTAGCACTGCTAACTGCGTCAGTGTGACATTGTACTCAGACTAATTAGCTGAAAAGCTGCTATGCAATTTCAAAACCCTACCTGGAGCTTCTTCATGGTGCTATTACATGCTTATGACCACAGCTACTACTTCAGGTATCAGTACACACACTACACAGCATCATATAGATGCTCTCCGAGGCAGGTTTGTTTTTAAAATTTTAAACAATACGGCATCCTTGTGCTGAACAGGTTTTGTGGAACATTCTGATACATAAAACAAAGAAGTTACTGACTTCTGTAAGGATCAATTCATTGTTCTGTATTCTAGGTACAGAATACTTTAAAGAAATAGCATCAGTAATTATTTCTGATGGCAGATGATGGGCATTTAAGGTGTCCTATTTTCACTGTGTAAGGAGAATGCTGAGAAGCAAGGTTTTGGCCTTTTGGAAGAACTGAGAAATTATTTGTTACTTGTGAATAAAGCAATACTGATGACAAAATAGTAGGGGGTCTTTTTACATGTTTTTCTGAATGTCAAATGTGACTGGTTTGATTCTGTTTCATTTCTATATTTGTCAAGAATAATAAATTCATCTAACTCATATTATCCAACTCACGTCTCTCCAACGAAAAGAGCTTTGGTTTCAAGGTGCTATAGAGCTGCAAAGTCTTGTTTGTTTGTTTGTTTATTTTCTACACAGGCTTTTTGTTTGTTTGAAACAATAAATTATCCCTGCCATTCTTCTTCATTGCAACCTTTTCTGATCCATCCATTCCTTCTTCAAACACTAATGAATACTTGAATCACTGCAATTCTTTAATGGTTTCCATTAACTTTGGGCCCCAAAGTGAAGGATGAAGGAATCAACCTACATCAGCATGATGATCTGGGTGGAAGCAAGTCAGCATGGACTTCTGGGTCACCTTGCAGGTCAGCTGCACACCCATACCAGCTGTACACAAAAGGGGACAGTGGGCATCTGAGACTATCGCATCCTGACTCCTTCTGCCTCTCAGATACTCAGGCTTCATTATGCATGTCCTCTGCTCTTCAGCCGCATGCCAAGCTTCAAAAGTCAGCAGTAGAATCTCTGTCTTACTGCCTAATGGATAAATCTGGATAGTTTTCTAAGCATTTGTAATGGTACTTTCATATTTAAAATACTGACCCAGAAAGGATGACAAATGATATTTGCTGTGAACTTTGAAAGGGCAGATGATGCATCCTTCCTAACATTCCCCTATAACTACCAATCTTACAGGGAGTTAAATAGATAGTAGATCTAATACTAGGGAATGTTTTCTTGATAGAGTAGCTAGCATAAGTCTAGGTCATAGGCAATGTGCTGTAAGTGACCCTGCCTGAGCATTGTTGGACTAGGCAATCTCCAGAGGTCCCTTGCTAGTTCAACCACTTTGTGCTTCTGTAACTAGAAAAGGATTCTCCTTTTCATGTTTTTATCACTTGGGCACCTGCCTCTTTCCTTCCCTCTTCTTTTTCACTCACACTTTTAATAACTCACTTATTAATAACTAAAAATAGTTATTAATGAAATCCAAATAATTCTTTGTTATCTTGCCTGAGACAATGCTCGTCATTTAGAGAAGCCTAGCTGAAATATGTATAGACATATGTGCTAGTCATATGTCATGATTTACAACCTCCACTACGGGAATAAAATTTATTTAAATACTGACTCAATTTTATTCTGATAATCTTATAATATTAGGCCAGTAATGGTAGGAACACTTAAGAGTCACTTTCTCCTCATCATATGAGCCTTACTGTCCTAATGGGATATTAAATTTAAGGTGGAGTCTGTCATGTAGTGACCGTGGGGTTTCACAAATATGACGAGAGAAATCATTAAATACATAAGTAACAGTTATGTTTATCTTCTAGCTAAATGGGAATAATAAGGACATGTGTGAATACACTATTCTTTTCCGCTGTTGAAATGTGACCTTTGATCTTTGGTAACTAGTCCCACATGAACAGCACAGTGCAAACATACCACAAAGGATGGTGTAAAGTTTCTCCCTCCTACTGCTTTGATGCCTAAAAAGCCCCTTGCTTACCTGCACAAATATTTTTGACATGTTTCATGTAGTTGCTCTGGCATCCATTTTGCATATCTTTGGTAGCAATATGGCTGTTTGTCCTTATGCTTTAGCGAGGATATTCAGAGCTTATTTAGGGCAGGTAAACAGGTTTAAAACCACTAATCTCAAAACATTTTATACCAAGTTGCTGTGCATGGTCCTAGGGGATCCACTGGGCATCTGCTTGCCTGAGCAAATCTCTGGGCCTTACTATGGTCACCTGCTCAGCACAGACTCCTGCCTGCTGCAGATTTAGGGATATAGGACTGCCCAAACCCACCAGATTAAGCTCGATGCAGTTCCAGAATCCTTGCCCTTTCTCATAACCTCAGTCGTAAAGGCTCTCAAGCTGTATAGCTTGTCTTTACAAGGAAAATACTGATTTGAGTCACACAGGTATTTTTTTGGCAAGGGCTCAAAACTTCTTCAATCTTTATGAAGCATAATGAAGAGCTACGTAGCCAGACAAAAAAACAGCCAGGAAGTGCTTTCCTGCCTTAGCTGATTGCTGGGCAGTCACATAGGTCCAAGGGATATAAAAACACTTCCCTCTCTCTCTGTTACAAACCTTTTCGCAAAACACAGAGCCTCATTCCAGCAGCAGACATTATACTTTCTCTCACCTTCAGTTACCAGTGAGACACCACCAGTATAATCATCGTCTATTCCCTTTACAGTCACACTCCAGCATCAGTCATGTCAGAAACCTCCCCCAGGTAAATGCATTTAGTTTCCTATCCTTTGCTAGGGTTCAAACTAGAGAAATGTGTGTATCCCACACTGAAGCCAAATCATTAAAGGGAGTCTTCTTTGGCTTCTTACAAATAAAAACATTAGTAGAATGCAAAGAAAAAACCCCATAATTTCCCTGAGGAGAAATGTATACAAAGAAGCCGCACGTGAACCTGGTACTCATGTTGCTTAATGTAACTTTGGAAAACAATTAGACAGGCACAACACTTAAACATGAGAAGAATATGATAGTTTTTAAAATTGTCAAATACATGAAATGCAAAAGATGCTTAAATTCTAATCTAATTAACTTTTCTGGAGGTGCTGTATTGGAAGGACAGATTTATTTTAGTTCCAGTGGAAAAAAAGCATTATGTCAGTTTTACTTAGAAAGACACTCCCTAATTTATCATACCATAACCAAATTAAGCTTGAGAACTACTAATCAGTAGGTGCCTATTATACAGAAAAGCATTAGCCTTAGCATGTACAATGCCTTCGGCATTCAACAGGGCATACACTGGAAATAAGAATTCCTTTGTCATTTGGCCAGGGAAGTAATTATCTTCGTAGTTCATTATTTGTATAATAATCAGTTAAAATCAGGTGTGTCATCTGCAGAAGCTCATGAAAAAATTAACGTTCTCGTTCTTATTTAGCAACTTTAACTTCTTAAGTACTTGCAAAATTCCTGAAAAAACTGACTGCGTGTTCATATAAACCAGTTTCTCTTTCTGTAGTGATTCTTTTCCCTCCTCTTCCCTCCAAAATACACAACTTTAAAAGAAAATTAGAAATCTCCAGTCACATTTAGTCTACAAAATTGCTCACGTTCTAATTTTCTGTCTCCAATTCCATGTGTGCACAGGTGAACTACACATGTTCACATGTTTATGCATGACATCAGTTCCTTGCCGCTATTTCTATACTGGCATTACAAACATTCCAGGTCAGATCTATAAGCCAGGCATGGCCAGTGAGCTCCAAATCACCTCTGGGTACCCTCAGGAGGCACTGTGTCCCTGAGAGAGCTCTCTGCTGCCTCTTCCTCTCCCTCCTTTCCCTTTTCCCAGAGGAAGAAATGATACACATGCTGCGGACAACATCACTAGCAAATTGTGTCATCTTTTTATGCTGTTTTATATGCTGTATATTTACAGTTATTTACACTAAATAATGTATAAGCTATTATAAACACTATTTACTTAATCCCCACCCATCTAAGTGGAGTTACCAGGTATGCAATCTGTGATAGTCCACATGTATTTGAGTCTAAGGTCACGTAGCTTATATCTAACTTCCTTACATAGCATGTGCTACACATTAAACCAACCTTTTGCCATTAGGTAATTGCAAAAAAGGCTTCACTAATGGTGTGACATCAAGTGACAGACTACTCCTATACACTTTTTTCAGTTACTCGGTTTTACCGAACAAAAAACTACTGATATTTAATATAAAATAACTAATAGTCTGTGATCAAATTTCAGACCACTATCCATATGCTTTCTTCACAAGACTTTGCATTTTTCCCATTTGGGATTGCAGGTGGTCGTCAAAATCCATATTAACAGTCTACATTGTTGCTAGGAGACCTCCTGATTGCTCTAATTATTACCATTTTAAGCATCACATCACTCACAGTTCTCACATCGCAGGCAAGACCCAAGTACTTAAAATCAAGTAAATGATATCACAATCAGGTGTTTAAAGTATTTAAAGATCTTATTCATTTCAAATAACATTATTTCTTCATCTATGCCAAGACTGTGTTTGTCAGGGTCTCACACACCCTCAGATCCCAGGTAACTTCTACTTCCTCCTCCAAGTTGCTGTCACTTATAAAAGTTGTCCTGATGACATAATGAAGAATTCTTTTGAACTTACTGTTTTTTGTAGGACAAGAAAACTCTACTCTTGGAAAAAGCCAGTGAGGGGAGCGTGTACAGAAATACAAAAGTAAAGACAGCAGGAAGATTAAGCTACTTACACTATTATTATTTGAATTCTTCTACTGTTGTAGAAGTCTTGTACTGTTGAACTGAAAAAAAAAAAAAAAAGATACATTAGTCTGCTCAGAAAGTGACAGAAAGTGTTGTCCAAAATACAGCGATACAATATTTTTCCAATTACACAGCTCATACATGGTAACTAATGGAGAAATGAGTTCAGCAGTTTAAATGAAGTAAAGGATCTTTGTGATCTCCTGATTTGATATAAATAGCCAAGACCATGAAGAAACTAAGCAAAGAGGAGAATCACACCTGGAATCAGAATTTCCTGAAAAAGTGTTATTTAACTTATTACAACTTTTTTCTGCTAAAAAAGTCATACAAAGCTTTCTCATTGATATCAGAAGTATTAAATGTATTGATATTTCAACACAGGTTCCATCTTCCTGAAAGGCTGAATCCTGTGAAGCCACAAAACACATAAATGGTTTCAGTTTACCTATTCATAGGAGTTATAAACACCTAATAAAGTTAATTGACTAAAATATTGTTTTTACAGAAGGAAAGAGGATATTTGCCTACCAACCTTAAAAAGGAAGCCAGTGTTTGGTGGCCTGTGGCCATACCGGAGCATCCTGTCCAGTGACCCAGTCAGCCTCTCTCTATGCAGGGATAGCCCTTAATAAGTGGATGCAATATTTTATGGCAGGTGTAGTATAATGGGCTAAACACAGCACTGAAAACTCATCCTTCCTGATCCCAGTAAGAGCGCACATAATCATTCATATATCTTTCTCTTTCCTCTAATAAAGTACCTACATCCCCAAACATGCTTAATGACATCTTCCTTATCAAAGTATTATATTGATTTGTTGATGTTTGTAATATTATTGGGATAGGAGAAGTTCTTCAGATGTCCTCTTGTGTGAAATTGTTACCCATTCCTGAGTCAGATGGAAATTATATTGTCTTCCAGGAGAATTTTTAACAAGTAAGAATCTCAGCTTTATTGTTAAAGTTAAATATTCATGCAAATTGACTGCTAAGCTTCCTTACCTCTTGAAAACTCTGTATGTGACAGATGCTGGTACTTTTCAGTACTATCAAGACATTTCTAACAGGTTGATATAGAAATACCAGGGCAGAGAGGAGAAAAAAAAAACTAGCTAAAAAAGAATAGAAGCAGGCAGAACCATTGTCCCCATAATTCAGCTGTTAGGGAAAAGTAGTTTGTTTAGATAAGATATTGGTAACCATTTTAATAAATGAGCTGCAATTACTGAGAAATAAGGTTAATGTTTTCTATAGAGCTTTTGCTAAGATAATTGTAAGGCTCCTGAACGATCCAGCTCTACCATTAAAAACAAATCCAGAAGAAAACATTGAACAGATTCAGAGCACTGCAACAAGAAACAGGATTGTCTCTGCTTCTTTAGGTTTAACTTGGTACCCAGGACAGAGTTATTGTCTCTATAAAAGTGCTATTTTTGTTTTTCTCTGCTAATCCTCCTTGTAGCTATGGCAAAGACAGATGACTGTGATAAATCTCCTGGTTTTTTGAGACAGACTGGAACAGTCTTGATCACAGTTGATGCCTCCTAAGCAAGTAAAGTAGAGTCTGTCTTTAAAAAAGGTCTCTAACAGTCATTTTTTAAACTATCATGATAGTGGGCGTATTCTTAATTGAGTTATTTTGTTGTGTGTAATGTAATGTTTCACACATTTTGATCATGTTCAGAGTAAGTGGTTTTAGTAGGTTTGCTCTTTATGAAGTTAAAAGTTTCAGCAGTCTTTATGGCATATGCTTTTGTCTGCTCACTGAAATTGGTTTTAAATAGAGCTCAGCATGAGCTGAAACTCTTGGAAACTCCTGTCTGATTCTGGGAGACAAAACTACATTCACGTGTAATCTGCACTTCGTCAAAGCTCTCACAAAATCTGTAAAATTGGTTTGAATGCTGTAGCCTGTCATACAAAATAGCTGAGCTTAGGTAGTGTCTTCTCTAAAATGTCTACCAGCCAAAAGATAAACCTGTTAGACAACTCTCTAGGGTGGGGACTTTTTGTGAATAATTAGCCTTGAGCAATGAAACTCTGGAGCCACACCTGGGCTGAATCTTTGATCTGTTTTTATACAGCTAGAACCACGTTATAGAGTTTATGCATTATCCTGATGTTGCAGGCGATAAAATCTTCAGTCTTGCATACATACTGCAACAGATATATATGTATGCATGTATTCATTTATATATTTCTCATATATATATGGTAACAATGGATGTTAAGGTTCACCATTCAATTATGTTTCCTCATAGTTCATTCTGGTTTAATCACTTTTAGGATTTGTTATTTTTTTCTTTCTTTCACATAAAAGATGAAACTCAATGACACATTCTTTCCTGATGCCATCAGAACAATATGTACAGCAACGAGTGTGCTGACAGGGCAGAATCTTTACCTGACCTATTTAGTAGGCACACTTGTCAAAGACTGTAAAATAAAACTAATTAATCATTTATGGCACGTGTGTTTATTTTTTTTACACATAATTCCATTTTTATAGATGGGTTTTATGAAATAAAAGAGAAGGTCAAGTATTCTCATGTATTCTCTGGCTGCATACGGTCTTTCCTGGACAGTCTAGAAGACCTGTGGACTGAATGATAATCCATTTGTCCTCCATTTTAATCCTTGATGCATTTCCAGCTCTTCCTGTGGCCTTGGGCAAATCCCTGAACTTCTCCATCTATCTTATACATGTAATAAGAATTATGATAATATAGAATTAATTGGTTATTTGTTTGCCATTTTGAAGATTTAGCCACATTCTTCTCTTGTTTATACTAATGTAACATCCCAAGTGAATGAATTTGTGACTGTCTAATTTAGAAAAATTGAAACAGTTTCTACCCTCATACGTAATGTTGTAGATTTCTTCTTTCATTAAATTCTGCAAATTCACATGGTAAAGGCCAAGGTTATGAAAACGTTCAAGAAATAATACTTTGCTTCTTGCACCCTGTGTAGCAATAATGGCTTTTGATTTTTTTTTTTATTAAAAAAAAATAAAAAAAGAATTTCATGCCAACTATGTATTAAACCTCTAGGACAATTAGAAAAATTATTCTCATACAAAATTATTATGAACTTGGTCTCCTTACCCACTGAACTGAAAAGTTCACCAGACCATTGTCTATTTGGTTAATAAAATAGACCAAATACACTGCTGTGAGTGCTAACTTTTTGCTATCTGTAGTTCTTCAATAACATCAACCTGTATTTCTATGGCTGGGCTGTTGAACTTGCTTCAGTCACACTCCTCACATGAATATTCAGATTTACTGAAGGGATGCTGTTGGTACCACTAAGAGGTAACCACCTGACTGGTGGATAAATCATCAGGCAGGTACCCGTGAATTCTAATTCTTTCATATTCTTGGAGTGTTGAAGAAGTTACGTTAACTTGCACATCCAAAGAGAAATTCAAGATGAGGGCACTTCAGTTTTATTTTGCTCCCAGTATTGACATATTCAAAAAGTAATATTTTTTACACATTCTGATATATTTTTGAAATTAAAGTACTTAAAAAATAAAATCTTTATGTACTAGATTAATTTAGAAGGATAAATATCCCTTCCATTCTATATTTTGCAGGAATTTCAGTGAAAGGAGTGCTTTATAGGGAGGTAGAAACAGCCTTTTAGCAACTTTCTGATCACTTTGTAATGACCACATCATACTGCATCTGATAAAAATACACTAATATTTTCCCTTACACACAAAAATATAGTGGCAATTATTATATAGATATATGTATATTATTTCCAGATATAAGACATGAATATGCATGTATTTCTTTTCACTTAAGCTTTTATGCAGCTGTATCAGAAACACAGCATGTTTTATTCTCTAATGTCAGCTCTAGAGAGTTCCATACTAGATTTGGACCAAATGTCTAAAAAATGGTGAAAAAAATACAGCTGCTTTAACACATTAAAGTTCGCCTTTGTTTAATAGAACATTTTAAAATTAATTCAATTGTTTTGTTCATTTGTATCTAAAAAAAAAAAAAAAAAAAAAAAAAACCAAAAAGCGCATTTCTAAGGAGAAAAAAAATGCTGATTTTCTGATCCTGTGGATACCAGGAGGCTCTGAACAGAAGACTTTGCAAAAAAATAAGCAGTGAACCCTTCTTCTTGTACCTTCTAATCAGCAGCGATGGCTCCACCCCACAGAGTCCCAGGTGTGCGACTTGCCTGGGACAACTGGAGCAACAGAGACACCCCAGGTTGGGGGCATTCCCCCACCTCTCTCCACGAGGGAGAAGCCTGCACAGCTTTTCAGCTCCCGCAGCATGATACTTGGACTCTGTCATCACCCAGGCTTGTTTTTGTGCTCAGACTCACGGCTGATTGTCTGAGACAGTCCAATGAATCTCACAGCTGAGTGAGGTTTCAGTCCAAACCTCAAATAGCGTTTGTTAATAATGTTTATAGTGCTGTGGTTTCAACTTCAGGCTGAGAAAACAAACATTTAATGGCCAATAAAACTTTTAAGAGACTTGAAAAGTAGGGGAATGTGGTTTTGCTTGGCTACATGCTGTCTCTTATGCAGAGATACCAAGTAACATGTTCAGTGCGCGGTTTCTTTAATACCCATGTAAAACTTTTTTGGTAAGCTGTTACAGGGCTAAAATTCCCTTCAGCTAGCATTTCAGTTTGGGATTCATATTTTCAAGCACTCTAAAAGTTTGGCCAACAGGGTTGGTGGCAACAAAGCTGGAAGTTTTTGTCCAATGTACTGCTCAGAGGTGGAGTGTTGGCCACTCTCCTCCTTAGCCTTATTTCCCATCACACCACACAGCTCTTTCCATGGTCTTCTGTTCCTGCTGGGGGTGCAGTGTGCTTCCCGGTTTCTCAAGTATGGTTTCTAAAAGCTGTGACTCTAACATGAACTCTGTACTCGTGTGCTCAAGAATCGCTATTTATTTTTTTGTTCCTTCTCCCTCATATGCCCTGTTCTGGTAAACCTCATCCTACAAAATTCTGTGTTAGGATGGCAAATGCTCCAGCATGAACCCGGGACAGCACGCAATTTCCACTCTGTTACAGGTTCGAGAATGACGGTGCCCATCAGCAAAAAAACATGGTGGCAAAAGATGAGAAACCTCTATGTCCTATAAGGAATGAGATAACAGAAGGAGTAAGAATTTCTTCTCCCCTCAGATTTCTCACAGAGTCAGCAAGATCAGGCCAGCATTCGGCTGCTGTACTTCATGGTCGGGCGCATTAACCAACATCAACATTGGTTTACGTTAACACACCAGGCTGCGAGCTGCCGTGCTTGAGGAACTGGTTCACATCCACTTCTGTGACCCGGCTGTGGGGAGGCGACACCCAGCAGAGAGGTGGGGCAGACGTCCCCAGCGCTATCTTTTTAAAATGTCTTGGTATTTATTTTAGTATGAGCTGCTTGTAATTCTACAACCGGCATAAAACTACAGAGCATAATAGGACTGAGAAAATACAGGAAAAGAAGATTAAGCTTTTATGCTTGCGTGTAAACTTTACTTTTCACTCTAAATGGAATGGAACTAGTTAAACGAGTTAAGCTGTTACTTTATCCCAGCTGGTTTGTCCGTAAGAGTCTGAAACAAGATTCACTTTAGAAAGATGAGAGTGTACCTAACTTACTGTGGTTAGCTAGGCCACACTCCACGGATCTTCCTTATGTATCCTCTTTCACTTAATGCTGTGATTACCTCTTTAAAGAAGGAGGCAGAGCAGATTTCCAGGCTGTGCTGATGGTTGCAGATGCAGGATTCTTCACACTCACAGGAGGCTCATGTTTCACCTCTGTGGTGTTAAAAACAGTTCAAACTTGCCAAGGGGGAAATATTTTAGGACTCTGCGATGTTTTGTTTCCTTATGTGGTTATCACCTTCAGACAGTAAATACAGTGCACTGGTCACCTAAGTTACGTAAAATAAGAAATATTTTTTAATTTGTTTCAAAATGCGTCTTGCACATATGGATTTTGTCTGCATATGTACAACATATATGCAACATACATGCAATACATATGTGAATAAATATAAAAAACACAACCATCATTATAAGTAAAAGATTTCCTGCACTGGTAATCACACTTCCATTTAAAAAAAAATCTGCATTAATTAGTGAGAAAGAATGATTTATTCCGGAAGAATTTCCAAGCAGTTTTTTTCATGAACAAGAATGATTTCTTGGGGAAGTATTTCTATATAGTGAAGCAAACAAAAGGTCTTTGTTGGTAATGCCGTTTTATTGGGCTACTTAAGATTGATCATGTAAGTAGAACATATACTAACACCCCTCCCACACCGTTCCTCAGGGTAGACTCAATCTCCATGTTTACACTAGGCGAAGAACCTGGATCCATGGTCAGCTGCTGGCAATGCTGGGCTTGTTCTAGCTCACCTGAGGTGCCAGAGTGGGGCTTGGGGCATGTTTGCTGCTCTGTCACCTAAGGTGTTACATAGTCCTAGGAGGACAGAAGACTACAGCTCTGCATCGAATGTGCAGAGGGTGAGATACTCTGGAGTGAGAACCAGGAAAAATCAGAGAAAAAATAACTCAGTATGATACCGGCTTTTGTAAAAATTAAAGTCCACACGAATAGTAGGAAACGTAGTTATTTTTCAAAGAATGAATAATTCAGATAACAAAAATATCATATCCCTTCAGCCAGCAAATGAAAATTCAGTGTTTCTATAAATGCAAAAATTATAATACTGTAACTTTTTTACAGCATTTTGGATTGCTCATGTAGTTTACAAATGTGTTCTGTTTTCTCAATATATCTGATGCCCATCAAATTCTCTGTGTTTTCTTCCTCCAAAGAAAATGGAATGTAACCTAAATTTACTATTGGTAATAAAAACACATGGCAAACTATTTTTTACTCATTCTGTTGCTCAATAGGTAATGAACATAGAAACAAGCTCACAGTTGCAGTCCCTTGTGCAGCCATTTCACTACTTCATAAACTGTTTTATGCTATAGTTAATATTTTTATCTGATCATTTAGAGTGGATATTTCTTTGTTGATCTATAGCACCATTTGGAAACAATTTTTTTGTTGTATGAGAGATTAGCAGTCAATGTATTTATACAAAAATTTGAAAACAGTTAATTGGGCCTGCATTTCCTGCAGAAAATCTGTCACTTTCTTTTATGTTTAATAATTGGTTCTTACCAGGTATTGAAAAGATAAACATGTTTGTCAAAAATTCATTTTAGTGTTTTTCTGCTTACCAGCCAGTGGTATTTCAGTCCTTATCTGTTGCTTGATTGTTCTTTGTCAGCCATTAAGTAAGTTTTTTCTCAGCTGAGTCTCCTGGGACAGTTCTGAGGCTCATTGTTCTCTCTCTTACAGTTCCAGTCATATTAATAAACAAAACGTTTTTCTCCAAGTGTGACAGCACATTCTCTACAAACTAAAGCCAAAAATGGCTGATGGCACATACATGATTAAAGAAGAAGCCTCTCAAGGTATGACTGATCTTTAGAATAGAATAGAACAGAACAGAACAAAATAGACTAGTTCAGTTGAAAAGGATCTACAGTGACCATCTAGTCTGAACAAATCAGGGCTGACCAAAAGTTAAAGCACGTTATTAAGGACATTGTCCAAATGTCTCTTAAACACTGACAGGCTTGGGGCATTGACCACCTCCCTAGGAAGCCTGTTCCAGTGTTTTACCACACTTTTGGTAAAGAAATGCTTCCCAATGTCCAGTCTAAACCTCCCCTGCTGCTGCTTTGAATATTTTCTTAGGAGATAAACAAACCGTTAAAGTGTAGTATTATAAATTTAATATTTCATTCAGTTATGGTCCAAAAAGATATTTTATTTCCAACCAAGAAATTACTCTTAGAAAAGAGTTATTACATCTAAGATCTCAATAACACATTTTATATGATAAATATTAGCTACTTTTGTCCTTACTTTTAGTATCATTATTCAGCGTAATGCATAATGAACAATTTTTGACCCAACCAAGAGAACTGTCTTTCACCCCTACTTTATAAGTATGATCATGTTGTATGTCATTGGGCACAGTAGTCTTTCAGACAGGAAAAGCTTTCAAGAATAAAAAGGAACATGTCTTCAGAACAATTTAACACCCTTTGCAGTCCTCCAAAATATTTTGATTAACACTCAAATGCTATAGTCTTTACTCAGTCAAAATGACCTTCAGAATCAAGCACTGTAGGTTAGGTAGTCATCTTTTCCTGTGGAAAGTGGGCAGAAAATAATTATAGTTACAAACACTTGTAATATGAAATATATAATTGCTACTTCTCGCTTTATAAATGACTGTACAAGGAAAGATGTAGAGAGAGTAATGGAGTAGAGAGAAACTACTTAATTGCACCTTCTGTGAACAACGGTAAGCACAGTGGGCCTTGTTTCCTAACTGATTGCACATTTTTGCATCTACATAATACTGTTGATTCTTTTTGGAACAGCTCTTGATAGCATTGACAGTAATGAAGTGAACTGAGAAACAAGCCTGCTCACTATTCTTCAAAAATATTAATATGCATGATGAAACACATTGGATTGCATGCCAATTAAGCAGAGTAACTTGTCAAGACTATTTTTCTGGTGTTTTCTTGGACTGTGTTATTCAGCCAAAGCTAAGCAACAGGCCGTGTCTTGTTCTCTTTTTTAAGTGTGCGTATCATAAGGTTCTGCACAATCTCTGAAGTTCTCCAGAGCTCGTTGGTACATTTCTTCACAATTTACCATATTTACACCATGTCAAACCACATCAAACCTGAAGAAGACAGCTTGCCCTTTCCACTGTTTATGTTTTCCTGGTGTGTTTATCACTTTCATGATAACAATTCCCTCAAAGATCATATAAAGTCCAACTCAGATCTGAAACACTCAGTTGTCCTTTCTGCAGTTAGATGAAATCCAGGAGGAATGATTTAGCAAACTAAATCTACCTCCAGCCAATTTTGCCCACCTTTACTTATATTTCTTTTTGCAAAAAGCCAGATGAGAACAATATTCTGTAAATGAACATTAAACAGCAAATGCATTCTTTCTTATCAGTTTAGGCTTTCTTTTCCTTCTTTTTTTTTCATAGGTGTGCAGACGTGTTGTACTCCTAAACAAGGGTAATAGGTACTGAAAAGAGCAAGGAATGCTCTGATCTGTGTTAGTGGAATGCTACGTGAACCAAGTTGCAACAGTTATGTTGATGTACAAATGCTAGTAACGATTTATCAACATGATTTCCTCATACCTAAGCACTCCATTCAACCCACATCAACACATGGAAACACAAAATACACATACAGTTTTTAGAAATTTTATCTATGGGAATGAACTATGTAACAATAGAGAGTTTATCTTTAACATTTTCAGTAATACATGTAGTTTCTAAATTTTAAAAGAGGAAGTAATTCCTCCTGGGTGAATGTCGTGGTTTGGGCCAGACTGACTACTGAAACAAATGAGAAATACTGTCTTTTACTTCTCACCTCTTCAGTGGATTATGTCAAAAATACACTGCTTCTGTATAAAAATACTTAGCTGAATTGGATCCAAGGTTTTTAACTGCTGCAGAAAAACAGGCTATAGGAACAACAGAAGTATTATTATCCTGATAATCTTCATATATAAACAGAAACACTGTTTGTAAAACATACAACCCAACTTTTTGACCTCCTAATCTCTGATAAGGCTTATTTAATGTGTAAGATGCCTAAAAGGGAGCTACAAGGTTGATCAAAGACCTGAGAAACTTGGCCTATTAAAACAGTTTGAAAGAACTTGTATTGCTTAGTCCAAAGAAGAGAGACCTAGAAAGGAATCATAACTTCTTCAAAGCTGCTGCAGAAAGAAAGCGGAAGAGGTTGGAAGCAATTTCAGGATAAGTGAAACTGTGGGAGGATCTGTGGGAGGATCTCCACAGGGAGGTAAGGTGGTCTGAGACAAAACAAAGGACGACACTTTTTTGTACCATTTATAGAATCATAGAATGGTGAGAGTTGGAAGGGACCTTAAAGATCATCCAGTTTTAATCCCCCTGCCATGGGCAGGGACACCTCCCACTAGACCAGGTTGCCCAAAGCCCCATCCAGCCTGGCCTTGAACACTTCCAGAGATGGGACATCCACAGCCTCCCTGGGCAACCTGTTCCAGTGTCTCATCACCATCACAATCAAGAATTTCTAATCTAAATCTTCCCTCTTTCATTTTAAAACCATTACCCCTGTCCTATCACTGCACTCCATGATAGCATCCTTCTCCGTCTTTCCCGTAGGCCCCCTTTAAATACTGGAAGGCTGCTACAAGGTGCCCTTGGAACCTTCTCCAGGCTGAACAGGCCCAACCCTCTCAGCCTGTCTTCATAAGAGATGTGCTTCAATGAACATCTATGAGCACCTCCCAGCCCCTCAACTTGGAATTGTGCCTACCTTGATTTCTTTCCTTACCTTCACTCTCCTGAACCATCTCTCCAATTCCTATCTCCCAGAGAGGCAGAGCTCTCCAAGAGCACTGCTAGTCACCTCTGACACAGAAACAGCCTCCTAGTGCTAGTCCCTTTTGCTTCCCTTGTGCCTTGCTCAGCCACCCCCACTCCAGAAATTAAGCATGTACTTCCAAAGAGCCTTGAACAGGCTTTATGTGAAGTCCCACAAGGATTTCATGACTGCCAAATAGTGAAGTTCTATATCAGTTACAGGATACCATAAATTGCAAGTCTGGTTTTGGGGAAGTCTAAAGCATTGCAGAAACAGTAACTGCTTGAGTGCTTGGCTTTTTAAATAGTCATATGGTCCATTTGTTTTTCAGAGGGAAAAAAAAGATCCTGGGAAGTGGTGTGTCTTGCCACTCTTCTTCAATTGCAGAAGTAGTGACATCAGGGGAGACAATAAAAGATGGGAACTCCTGGGCCCTGGGCTTAGACCTCTAAACTCATAACAGTAAATTATTATTAGAGAAAAGAAGTATTTTATTATTTTGTAGACTTACACTCAGGCAATACCTCTATATCGCTGAAAACTGATCTGAAATGCATATAAAAGACTTACTTATAGTGCCCTTTCTAAGAAGACTTACTTTCAGTGTTAACTGTCTCATTCCGCCTATATTTGAATTGTCTGTTCATAATAAGTTATTTTCTCCCTACTGGAAAACAGGTTCATTTGTTATTTTGTGAACTCACCACTCATTTTTTCAAAGGCTCAAAACCAGGCCCCACATTCCTCTGTTATCAGATGCTTGTTAAACTGCAGCTCATCCACATGCTTTCTGAGCTCCAGAAACTTAAAGTCCTATTGCACTTCTGTGTGATATCATGTTGTAAATTTTGAATTGTTTTAACTTACCAGGCATAGTTGCTGATTTATATTAAGACTGAATGCATTTTGTTAACTTCCTGAGAGGTATATTGCAGCCAGAAAACAAAAATGCAAAAAACACAGCTGGGGTTTTTTGTTGTTTGTTTGTTTGTTTGCATGTTTAGTGGATGCAAGAATGAATACTGTTTCACATTTTGAATAAAACACACATTTCGGCTGCAATTATCTGTACCTTAAACTTAAACTGCTGTAAAAAGCAAAATCTCCCCTGACAAAAATCTTTATTCTTCGTTCTAATGTTTTTATTTATAGGGAATGTGATTACTGCTTTTCTTGCAAAGGCAGAAGTAAAGAACTAAAAGAAAAGAAATATTTATATTCTGAATATGATAGACTGGAGATGGCATTTCACCAAACCTTTGAAACATTAGGTTTTGCATACAGTGATGATATTGGGATGATGAAATCATGTTGTTGAGGTAACCCACTACACTGGAAAGCACCTTGTAGGTATATTTGATTTTCTAATGGACATAGAAATTAGCCCTTCCCATAGTAAAATTATTATTATTGTACGTAATTGTGAAACCAAAGGGCCATATTCCATGAGCTAACTCAAATCCAAGGTTTTTAGCACAACGTTCAGATTCTTAACAGAAAAAAAAATGTAATTATAAAAATGCACATAACTTTGTCATTGTAAGTTTTTATGAATTCTTTGTCATTTGTCTTTATTTGTATTTATTTCTTTTTCCATGAATTCTTGTACAAAATATAGTGACTTAGAAAAGTGCAATCAACCAAAATTTCTTTTGGTTTTGGAGAAGACAAAATCATTGCCCTGTAACTACAAAATGTTTCTTCCTATTAGAAGACACTAAACCAAAAATTGTTATTATTCCACAGGATTTAAAACTGATTGGATCCCTCTGCCATTTCCACCTACATTCACACTCTTTTTCTTAAATTCACACATCAAAAAGAATCCACGATTGCTGTTATACCTGAGGTGTGATACTGCCACAACAGAAGTTGCGGTCAAATGATAAAGGAAAGGGCAATATTTGAAAACTTATTCTGCAACCCATTTATTTCAGATTCAGAAGGGGGAGTATTTGAGGGTGAGGCTGCAAACATGTATTTACACCATCAAGGCTTTTCCCTTGCTGTTGAAAGTAACTCTCCAAAAACTTACCTGTCTCAGGTTCCTATCGAGACAAAGCGGTTGATGCCTGATAGCATCCTCTGTTTCTTTTCTGGGTCCAGGCGAATTCCTACTGAAGTCACTAGAAAGAATCCCTCTGGCTTGAGCAAGAAGTTAAATTGGGCTTTCTTGGGTTTGTGGTATAGCCTTGGGCAAGTCAGAAACCCTCTGTCCCATAATTAATCTGCATGCTACCTTCCAATGTCATAGCCAGCCAAGTTAATACTGCATTTGGAGTGTGTAGTTCTTTTATGTTGCATTTCAAGCAGTTCAAAGCAAAGTCTTATTTTAGGTACCTATATATAATTATAAAACTGAGATCATCAGATAGTAGAAGCAGATAAAATCTGTAGGGTACACAAGGATATTACAGAGTTGTTGGGGTGTTTTTTCTTCCTCTAAGATAATTAAATTTCTGTTTACTATATTATCTGGAAAAGGGACAGCATAAGATAGGACTGGTTAACAAAGAATAATAATGATTTTCATGGTATTTACATTTTTTACCATTATATTTATGGTTTTTTACCTTATGATAACTTTAAACTTAATGATACATGGATGCCATAATACTGCATTACATGAAATCTTGAAAAAGTGAAAGGAAGGATGAATTCTACTTCTGGTACGAGAAAAGATACCTTTCATAAGATGTAAGCTTTTTTTTATGTCATACATTGTTTTAGGCAGGAAATTTTCAATTTCTGAGCAAATTTGTGGGAAAATTAAGTCATAAAATGTATTTATGCAATTTTTTTATTTCACCTGAAACATGGTTTAAAGGACAGAAAAAGAATTGGGACAATACTCACTTACAAAACCAAGTTGAAGCTATATCCTACAAAAAATCAGATCAAACAGAATCAGGCTTGCTGACCAAAAAATGTTTAATTGTTTTTACAAAGTGGACCAGGTCTGACAGGTTAGCAGGATGTGAGAAAATTAGTAAAGGAAACATTTAACCTTTGTTCCCAAACACCCAAGGCAAGTATCATAACTAATCCCTGAAATTTAGTTGATGTGGGGAATTGTGTGAGACTCATCTGACTAGATGAATGTTTACTACACCAACACAAACATCTGAGCTTTGGCTTTTTTATAGTCGGCAGAGATCTGGCCAATAGTTGATGGATATGTCTCATCCAAAACTAGATGTCTACATTTAGTCAGATTATTTTTGACCTATGTGGCACTGATCATGTTTACTCTACTTCCACTGACTACAGATGGTGACTCAGATGTAGACATCTACATTGCAGACACCAAAAGTTCACATAAATTAGTATTGGCCCTTGTGATACTGTGAACATAGTTTTTGTAAGATTCACTCATATTTTAAACAGATATAATAGAAGAGCCTGTGCAAGGCAGAGTTTAAAATAGCCACCTGATTAGGTGACTTTCTTGGAATAGGAAAGACCTTGGGACAAATCTTTGTTTTTAATTATTCAAAGCAAGGACTGAAATCATCATATTTTACATCCTATTAAAATCTACTAAATATAGGGCTATGATAGTTAACTGTTCTGATATGAATGGCATTTAAAACTCTGGAAGATCCCCTTTTCATTCCAGTGATATACAGGATTCATTTGAAAATCTCTAATAGTTCAAAGGGATGGTAAAAATATCTTTTGCTCATTTCAGTTCCACACCTTTTTTTGCTAGTCTGTGCCTCCAAGGCACATTTGAACATCTAACCCTTTTGATCTATCTGGTGGAATATATACACAGAGTGGGAGCAATTTAAAAGACGAGTTGATTTACTTTAATTTACACAATCATATAGCTTTTTGCTATCTGCTTAACATGGCACACCCTTACCCAGTCCCTTGGCACAATAACTGAACCAGCCTTAGATCGCCTTCAAATTTCTTAGCCTTAGACTATGAAGGCTAAATTCAGAGATGATCTATCAGATGAACAGGGAATCCAGTGTGGATCTAAAGTGGTTAACATACCTAGCAAATTAAATAAACTTAGATTACCGCTAGAGTTATTTCATCTCACAGCTACAGTTACTTTAAATTTACATAAAACTTAATTCCTGAAGGTGGCGGCATCATGAGCAAATCGATATACAGCCTTCAATGCATGCAAAAACCCAGAATATGACCGTGCAATTATAAGTGTTAATTTAGCAGCAGAGCCACATATGGCTTTTAACATTTATAACTGAGAGTAAGTTCTTTGCCAGCAGTTGGTTGGAGATTTGCACTGAGTATTTCCCATGTTTTTCTCTTGAGCTGTAAAACTTTAAAAGAACATCCTTTCCCTTAGATGCCTTTTAGCATTTTATGCTACTGGACTTCATGAATTATTAGAAGCATTACATACCAGAAATGGTGAATTTTGAACATTTTTGGCCTGATTCTTTGTTTCACAAAGGTCATTTTACATAACACAGGCACTGTAAAAGGACTCGCATTATAGATGGACTGTCTTCTCCGTCCACTTCAAAGCCCTCTTCATAACCTCTTCATAATGTGAACACTGTAGGAGCCTACAATTTATTTTTTTTTTTACTTTATTCTTTGAAGTTACTTTCTATGTAGAGTGGCTGGTTACAGAAAAAGGAGGGGATAAGGGTTTCACCCACCATTGTCCCTATGTATACAGAGACATGAATCACCCATTTTTACTTAAGCAAATTCTTTTTAAACTGCCTTTTGTAGCAAGCACATGAGATCATACTGAAATCAGGGGGAAAAAAGTTCCATTAAGCTTAAAGATTATGAGATAAAACTTCCCTTTAACTAGACTTAAATCCAAAAAAAGCAAAGAAGAAGTACAGGTCATTCTTGCATAGTCCCTGGGACAGCCAAAGGGAATCCCACTCTGGCCCCAGAGGAACGCAAACTTTATTCCATCCACAGTTCCTTGGAAGAAAAAAACCAGGCTTCTCAGAGAGGGCAAGTCCAGCCTTTCCCGCTTGCATGAGCAGGGCGAACCACCCAATGCAGGGTGGCATAGCTACGGGAAGGTAAAGCACGTTCCCCAGCGCTTCCTCCTGGAAGAAAGAATTTGCATCATGCCTCAATAATGGCAACACCTAAATCTTGCAAACTAGCTCTTAGTTCTTCCTTAGCCATCTTCTGGTATGCAGAGCACATTTTCCAGTCCAACAGGACTCTCTCTCTCCTCTGTAGTGCAGGCCTCTGGTTGCCAGGTTCCTGGAGCAGAAACCTCCAGACCAATGTTTTTGTGTCTGGGTCTCGGTCAGGTGGCAAGGGTGTCCTATGGCTTCCCTGCACCTCTCCTGGGTGCTACTCTCTCAGAGGCACCCAGCTGGCTCCATAAAGCACAGACTATTTAACTATTAAAAGCATTAGAAGAGAAAAAAAATGTCTTAAAAACCTTGAAATAGCATGAATAATATTTAGCTTACCTGCTTGTCACACCTTTTTTTTCCATATTGAAATCCTTCAGAGGGTTTGTCTCTGTCTTGCTCAGTTTTACGTCTGTCAGTGATGAGATGGGTAAAGTGCCTTTTCTCTCTTGTCAGAACTGAGATTCTCCTCATTTTCAGATCCTCTGTCTTCCAGTGCTTCCCAAACCTGACCGAACTAGTCTAAGCTAGTCCCACAGGGCAATACTTCAAAAGGCTTTTTTTCTGCTTAATTTTAGTATTGCAATTCATCCTCATTATTTTTAGTTCCTGCAGAAACTAAAAATTCCCTGCATTAATAGATGAGCCAGGAAGACTTCAACGAACAGCTCTGTACAAATGTGTATATAACCTCTATAAAGTCAGGATAGTTGCTTTTGAATATTCTGTGCTCCTATCACATCTGCAATATTAACACAGATGAAATGTGCCGACAGCGTTTTATTTGTGTTGGGGAGTTCCTGATGCAGCTTCTTTAGAATTTCACTCCAAAAAAAAAATTTTTATCAGTTCTCTCTGGCAAAAATACAGCTCTCAGAAATCCCCTGCATTGCCTCTGGCCCCAGCTCTGCCAAGGCAGAATTAGCTCATCTCTGGTGCGGTTGCACTGTCGTCAGTATTATAGCTGTGGTTTTGTTTTCACCTAGGCCGCTTTGCGCTCCAGACGTGCTTGTAGACTGAGCTGTGAAGACAACATGTCGGACTCTATCATCGCAAAGAAAACTGGAATGGCTGAGCGGTATTGCCTCAACTAATAGCGAGTGTTACTGACTTGTCATACTGAATAATCAGAATAAAAAATAATAATTACAGTCAGATTTTAAAAAATAGTTATAAAACAAAGGGCAAAAGTTAAACTGAGTGGAAATGAGGCCTGTGACTTCTTTCTGTTTCTGAAATAAAGGTAGACTTCTAGAGGAGCCCTGAGTGCATTAGGGTGTATAAACTAGACTGTGCCCAGACACGGCAGGGTCCCTCTCTAGAACACAGTCCTTCCTGTGCACCCTTCTTGCAATGGCAGTTTGTCTGTCTTCTACCTTTGTATTCACTTATTTCTGGTGATTGTCACACAAAGAAGGCAAGAAACCTGGATCTCTATTCCTCCTTTTACTCCATTTTCTCTAAAGAACAATTCTTTCAGAAGTCTATTTTCCCAACTTCTACCCTGAGCTTTCACCCAGGTTATGACTAGATAAGCCATAAATACTTTACAGACCATTCAGATCTAGCTGAATGATAAGAAAGGTCATCCAACTAGCTGCTGCTAAAAAGCTTTTCCAATGAGTAATTCATATCCTTGAATTTTTAAATTAATGTAAAGTTTTGCTTGTTTTACATGCCAGATGAAAGTGTATCACACATTTTGATGAGAGGAAATGAATCTGTACTAGAGGAAAAAAAAGTCAATGTAATTTCACAATGAGAGCCTTGGAGCCTTCCCAGCGTTCACAGGTTGAAGGTGTCCAAGGGTGTTTTATAAAAAGGTAAATAGAAAAGTACTTGGTCTCCTAATCATAAATAGATAGTTTTACCATTACATCTGGTTGCTGTGCCTTCAAAAAATGTTCACTATATTTTTGTGACTATGTGAAAGCCTCTGGAATTCATTGCAGAGATATTCTCCAGTTAAAATTATAAACCACAACGCCTAATGTGCAAAGATATTAGAAGTACAATGAAGCCTTCATATAAAAAACGTATTTTTAATGCACATGTCTGTGCTTGCTCTTCTAATACATATAAACAGATACCTTCAATTTGTAAATATTTCCTTTCATTAACCTAGAACAACCAAAGTGTGCTGTGTAAGGATTTGTGTGTTTGAAAGCACCTTTGTGCTTCTGCTTTTACAGACTTTACTCAGAGAAAGCCTCCAAATGAAGTGTTTCAATTGTATCTGAATCTCCAGATATTAAATAGCTATCAGGCTTTCATGGGAACCGAGAGCTTCAGAAAATGGTTTTTTAATCAGGCTGACTTGGCTTGGGAGTTTACATTGGCTTCTGTCCAAGCAGAAAGATCCAAAAGAGCAAGTTACACCTCCACACCCAGTTAGAAAGTCTGCAGGTATTAAGTTGTTTGTTAAGTAGAGTCATTGCGTTAGTAATTTTAGCTGTGTTTGTTCTTTGTGGAAGGCAACAGGCTCTTCCAGATAGTTTCAAAACACAGCAGGGCAAAACTTGATCTTATTAAAACTAAGTTTCTACACGAACTGTTGTTTCTTGCTTCTTGCTTCACAGGTTTCTTCTGCTCTTCTCAGCCAAAATTATTGCTAATGCTTTTTCCTCTGTGAAGCCTTTTTTTTTTTTTTACAGGTATTTATTTTAGAAATGACACTGAAATCCTTTGCTTTAGGGAAAACAAGCAAAATCACAATGTTCACAGCAGACTCCTTTGCCTCTTGGGCCTGTCTTCTAATGCTTGTTACTTTCTTTTTCTCCTAATTGGAAGAAAAACTGTACCTTTCTCTTGCAGAAAAGTTCTGCTACCTTTTTTTTTAAATTTAAATTAAAACATGCTTCCACAAGGTCAGTAAATCAGTTAAATGCTTTGTACGCTTCCTTAGACTTCTGAATTTCAGGATTACTTAAAACTGTAGCTCAATTCTGATCAACGAATGCTGCCTTATAGAAAGCTGGTCAGAAATATTTATTTTTCTGAATAGATTTGGCTTCAGAAAGCAAGAATGACCAAACGATTACAGTAATAATCATATGTTTTACTTGGCCCTTTGATGTTGTACTAGGAAATTGCTCTTGGAACTTCAAAATGAGTGAAAAGGTCTAGAGCTGTCATCTTTCCTCCGCTACAGCAGTGAAACATCCCAGCTAGTTTCAGCAAAGTGCAAGACTTACTCCAGTTCACAGAGGTGTAACTGAAGGTAGAGTTTAGTTCAAAGGCTGCTATACATGTAACCTACAAGCCCAGCTAGTTCCTCTGGCTCAGTGGGACTACTCACAGGAGGAGGAAAAGCAGGATTGTGTTTTGAAGAGGGGAACATTGCTTTAACTCTTGCTGTATTAAACCACAATGCAACCCAGAGGAAGTCTGTTACGCAGTCTACAGTCCCTAGCGAAGATAACCTTTCAAGCAAAGGACTCCAGTGCAATGCAGCGCCCTCAATTACCCATATGTCTTTAGGGTGTCTGCAGGCTACTGGGATAACCTTATAGCTGTGGCAACCAGACATGCAGGAATTGCAGGCACAACCCTCTGAAACTTCCTTTGCCGTGCATACCGCTGCAAAATTGCTGTGCAGACTCCTGTCCTCTCACCGAGGAGCTCGGCTGTCCCTCCAGCTCAGTGACTACTGCTGACAGCGGCTAGGGTGGTTTGAATTATGCCAGCTCTCAGAGGTGATTCATGCTTCTTGTGCCCATGTCCCCAGGAATGCTCAAAATCAGCATATTTCAACTTATATATGGTTTGTAGGCTGAAAAAAAGGTTCAGCTGCCATTGCTGTGATGGCATGGTTAATTTCTGAGTTTAAGAGGCACGAATGCCTCCTTGTTGGCTGAATTTGGAATCTGCAAATGATAGGATAGGTTTTCTTTTGCCTTCTCATACCTCTGTGGAATTTCTTGTAAATACAGCTGCAGCACAGACACCGGAGCTTGTTTTGCAAGCTGTGCAGAAGTGGGCTGGTAACATATCTAAACAGAGTATAAGCCTTGAGGCTTCTTTTCCAGCCAGTTGTCAAAGCTTTGAAACTATCATATGTTTAAGGCACTGAAAGGACTGTGGAACATGAGCCTGATGGAATGTGTGGTATTCCTACAATTTAGGAAGTTTACGTGAAGTTTACGTGTCCTGCTTGACGAATTAGAGCTACAAAGTGACGAAGTGAAAGATGAAAGAAGCTGCAAAGGAGTAAGAGTCTCTGCAGTTAAAAAAAACTGCTTGAAAGCTTGAGTTCACCAAGCAAAATGTTATTGAAAGAACTTTCAGGAATGAACAGTTGATCTTCTACCTGGACAGATAGCACCTTGATGGTGCTTGACTCCGGTATAGTTTATAAAAACTGCTCTAGAAAAGGACAGTGTTTTCCATTTAATGGATAATTTGAGCACTGAAGCAGAAACATGAGTCGATGCCTGACCCTGTGTCACAGAGAAAGTGACAGGAGAGGGAATGAGCCACATGTGCACTCTAATCACAAAACCATCCTTCTCTCTTTTTAGGAGTCAGCTTTAGCTTTGTGCAAGTGTCCACAAAGATCTGCAGATGACTGTGTGATCAATTTGCAACTAACACCGTACGTAAACAGTTCGTATTGCATACTACGTAGGAGTTAAGAGAAGTTTATTATTTTATATATTTCCTTTGAATTTAGCCAAAATGGCAATGTGATGCTGCAACGCCACTGCAAAAGCTGCTGAAGAATTCATTTAAACATCCAAAAGACAAAGTTTAGCATTAAACCTGCAATGCACCTCACCTAAGCCATACAGTATTCTTTCTGTAGTCACACCATGCAGAATAACTCCTGTATGTGCAGAAATATCTGTGCAGGGATTTCTTCAGAGGGGTGGAAGCCCAACTCCCTGTAGTTCTCCAGTTGATGCTCTGACATGTTAAATGTCATCATCCTGTGCTCCCTCTGTAGTCACTGGGAGGAGATAAGCGTCTCCAGCTAGTAATAATTGAGATCTTGGACGCTCTGATTCATCTTCTACAGGTGTCTTCCTCTCCACTGACTGCACGGGGAGACTGTCCTCCTATTTTATGTACCCAAGTTAGGTGCATAAAGTTAAATGATCAAAAGGCTACTGTAGAATAGCCAAGGGAATTCCAGTGTATTCTTCCCTTTTAGTCTCCTTTTTTGTCCTGGAAAGCAAGTTACACAGAATTTGTATTTAAAATACTCCCTTCTGCATATGAGAAAGACATATATAGACTGGGCATGACACTGTTTTATCACAGAAATAATTAGGGTTTTTTTATTGTCCTCAACTGCACTAAGACTTTACGCCAAAGATTTTGGGAATGGTTCGGGACCACTCAGCTCCTTTCGTCTTTAGCCATAAATCTTATGTTCTTGCAACTGGAGTTTCCAGTCTTACTGGTGGACCCAGTTTAGGGAGTGGAAAGAGCCAAAAATCCTCATCCTCCTCCTCAGATATGCTTCTTGCTTTTCTGGATACTTCCTTCTGGGACAAGGAAGCTCTCTGAGGGATCCTTTTGCCAGTGAATGAGGAGGAAAGGTGAAGGGAGAACAAAGCAGACCGCGGCCTGGTGTGTGTGGGAATTATGGTGGATAGAAAGGAAATGGCAGACGAGCATTTGGATACAGTCTAACATCCCCTCATCAATGACAGCCAGTTACTAGGAGTTTTTGAATGGCTGTTGCCCATCTCTCTCACTTCTCTCAGAGTCTGCTGTTGGTAGTATGTAATCGGCCATCTACATATTTAAATCTAATTGCATAGTTCAGATGTAAAGAGAAGGAAAATAAAGAGCTCTTGATTAAAAGATGGAGGCTGCTTTTGTAAATGGAGACTGAGGAAAAGATCTCGCAGCTCATGATGTCTTCTTCTAGGAGGAAAAAGGAGTTGTGACTGTTGCTGATGTTACCACTTGTGACTGGGAGCGGAGAGGTCCATAGGAATTACGTATGTATGTCTTATGAGTAGAAGATTTTGGCATTAGAGGGCTCTTTGACTTCAGTAAACTAAGCCATAGCAAGACTCAGAATCGGGAATCTGTACACTAGAGAAATACAAGCTGTAAATGTAGTCCCAGTTTTTCAGGTGGAAGTATAATAAATATTAAACAAATAATCAGGGGAAGCCATCGAATCTCCAGCATATAAAGGCTTTAAGTCAAGACCAGATATACTTCTGAATTATGTACTCTGTTCTAGCGCATGGCAAGGAAAATTATTGTAATGGTCCCCTCTAGCCTTAAAACATATGAACTGCTTCCTCAGGTGTAGCAACCTAATGCAGTGGGCTGAGGGGAGAAGGAGTTTATTACACTAACTGCTGCTGCTCTTCTGAAAACCACACCCCAAAGGAAAGGTACTTGAGAGGAAATTGGTGCAGTACGTTAATGAAAGGCAACAGTGACCAACACAAAGAGGATTCATCTATACTACTCTCTGTAAGAGTACCATTTGCCCCAGCAGGGGCAGGAGGACCAGGAGAAGCATCTGGGAAATTGCAACTAAGGGTGAAAACCAGGATTTAGGAATCTTCTTCCATTGGTGCTGGTGGTCCAACCTCTTTGCTTGCTATGTCTGTAAAGAGACACTAGCCAAGTCCCACCTTTCTTGAAGGTGGTACCTTTCTTTTCCAGGAAAAAAATAAGTGCAAATTCAGCTCACTGTACTCACCAGAAACTACTGATTTGCATATTCCTCAAAGTTTTCCAGATGGCCTCCTCCTATTCAAAAACTGGTTGAACCTGCACTGTGTACCTTTCTAAGGTAAAGAATCAAATCTGAAGTGATCCAGAAAAATAGGAAGGTTTTCATGACCTTTCCTCAAATCATTTCAACTTTCTGGTAAAATCAGACTTCAAAATGTTAACTCTTTTCCAGAAAATGAGAAATTCCAAGATTGTGCCAACAGGAATAAATACAACAGATAATATTTTTCAGCCATCTCTAGTGAAAGCAAAAATAGTGTCTATGGTGGGAGCTGGATTTCGTGGGTGTTTGTTTTTTAAGGATTGGCTTTTTATTGATGATAAATCATGACTGATCTTAAACAGGATCTTAGAAAAATTTTCTGCCCCCCTAATCTATGGATTTGGTGTAAGCTGAGCGAGCTACACTCACTGAAGAGAATAACACCCTGCTTTTTTGCTGTCTTAGCAATTTCCATACCAAACTACCTGCTGTGTCACTGTCTTTCTCAGCAGTTTCCTAAATCCAGTTGTACCAGTAGAGTGAGGTTGATTTATTACACCTCTTTTAGTTTTTTTGACAACTGTTAGGAAAAAGACTATTAGGTTATTTTAGAAGATCATGTGCTTTACATAGAGAGAACCATTAGCCTTCATAATATACAAAGTTCTCCTATAAGCTTATTATTATAGGCACCTAGTCCCATTATTCAAAATATTCAGCATTCCTTTATTTTAACAGTTTTTTCCCTTTTTAATTCTTATAGATTCTTTACATTTCTAGTTTTGTTTGCTGTTCCTTCCAAGTCTGAAACATCTAAGCAATCACTTAGAGGGTAAAAACCAAATATTTCTTTTCAAGAAAGATTCTGCTGCACACCACACAAAAGTTTTCTTGTTTCCCCATTGTTATTACCATTAGTAATACCATTACTACTAATACAAAACATTTATACTGTGCTGTAATTTTTATAAACGTGACTTAAACCAACTTATCTTTCCCAAAGAGGGTTGCCACTAATTAACAAAATGGACAGACACAGTTACAGTCAGATCATAGTCCAAAGATGGGAGGGCAAAAAGAATATATATATATATATGTATATGGCTAGTAGAGTGGCATATTCTTGCACAACATGCAGCATCCTGTGCGTTGCTTCCTGAAGCTGTGCCCTCCCAGTTGACCCAAAGTCCGTGCTCTGCTGACGTACATCCAGGGTTCACACACCTCTCTAAAGCCAGTTTGGCAGAGCTGCACTTCTCAGGTACATGGCTGACAGAGTGAATGAAGCGTTCTGCCTCGCTGGAGTTCTGCTTATCGCCTTGGATGTGGGGTATAGAAACTGTTTATCAGTTTCCTGAGTGACTGGCTGTTTTCTTAGGTGTGTGCCTGTACTCAGTGCACTGTAAAGCCACACCTCTCCATTTTCACCACTCTCATTCCCTGTCTAATTACATGTGCACTGTCATACTCTTGAGAAACCAAGTGGATAGCTTGCTAATGTCATGACAACTCTTTTTTTTTTTCTTTTTTTTTGTTGAGGCATTAGTTTTATATCTAACATTGACTAAGACATTTTTAGTGTTTAATCTTTGCTTCTTCTGACAACATCCTTTATTCATCACAGCCATAAAGACATAAACTGCCGGTAATGATTTACTTCTTTCATAACAAAGCATAGTGTGAAATCCAGTATTTGAAGACTTATCCTTGTTCTTAATACTTGCTTTTCTCTTGTTGGCTTCACTTTCTCAACACTTGTCTATGTACACGAAGAAAACCAAATGGTTTAAAGGTATCTTAGAAGCTCAAAGATGGCAATCTGTGGGTCAGTGGCATGTGAGTTTTTCTAAATTTGCTACAAGAGGCAGCTTTCTCTCAAAGTCAAAGTTTGGTACATCCCTAGCTGAAGAATATATACAGGGGGGAGGTGAAGAGGGGGTGAGTGTGAATTCAGCCAAATGGCAGACAAATTAATATTGTCTGAAGTTACACAGGTATCTCATCATCTTTTGGCAGATGCAAGGTGTTTATACATTCCCATTACATTCATTAATTTGTGAATGTGTGTTCAAGTATACTGTCATATTTCATGCATGCATTAGATACACAAAATGACCAGAAATAGCACCTGGAATAACTTTTGTATCTTCCATAGAAGTGAGGGAGCTCTTCTTGGAGAGGACAACACAAGAAGAAGATGGTGGGGGATATAAATGTCTGGAAGTTGAAGATCCTCAACTGTGTGTGCCAGGGAAGGACCTATCACGGTGACAAGGTCTGCTTTCCTGAGGGAGACCCTTGAGACACCCCCCGAGATGCCATGGGGCTCAGCATCAGTCCCTGCAAGTATGTGCTGCCACTGGGGGTGTGTAGGAGGCACTAATAAAAAATGATCACTTTTAGATTTGTATAGCTCAGGTCTGAACATTTTTACCCAAAATTCAATGTAAGCAAAATTAGAAAACTAAATATCTGCTGGTTTAAAAGGGTTTTCTAGAGGCACTTTTTCCACATAAACCACCAGAAGGGGGAAAATAACAAAAAAAAGAAAATAGTCAATAGGGAGAATACACGTTTCTCTAAATTTTCTAGTAAACTTAGAATGACTGTTCAAATGATTTAAAGTAACCACGACTTAAATGTGTCCTTTAGAAGACATACACAGGGTGAGTGAGCACATGGCATCAGTTTTTGCAGTCCCATTGGCTCCCCCCGTGTACAGAGGCCACTCTGTCATCACTGTGCACCTGGGAAGCTGCAGCTGGTGTGGTGGGCTGTACCCGGGAAAACTGAAATAAGACAACAAAGAGCACGGAGTTTTAAGAAGCATAGTATAAGATGCATTAATTCAACTGGAGAGCAATAGGAACAGAAACTTTGCAGAAGGACAATGCCTTTCCTCTATGTCATGGTGACCAAACTAGAAAATTAATCTCTTGAGATTCCAAAAGAAACAAAACCAGGTTGATTTTTGAGAAACACATGGATAAAATGCAGAACTTGACAACACATCTAAATCTCTGCATTGATTGTATACACAATTAATGGAAATTAAGACAAATGTTTTTGTAACAAGTATTTTAAGAGAAACTTCAATAAATGCCAAAGTGGATATTTGGTTGCACAGAATCTCAGCTGTACATGTAATCCCAGTAATTGCTTCCTTCTAATTAGACTTGTAATAAGTACCCAACCCAGTCTAGATGTTCTTCAGCAACTTGTCCAAGATGTCCATGGGCCAGATTGCAACAGAAGCTGACAGAGGAATGATGGAGCAATGTACAGTGAGCCTGTCCACTATTATTAAGTGACCAGTGCAAGGCTCGGCCACATCTTCAGTTCATACACAACTTGGAACAGGTGGGTAAATCCCATCTGCCTGACTAAGTGCCCATCCGTGAAAGGCGTAATGTTAGAAGCACAGTCACTTTGACTTTCTAAATCATCAGAAAGAGCCATCTCTGGAGGCCCACCTTTGAGTTGTCTTGAGCAGGTGACATTCTATTGAGTATAGATGTATTTATGGTGCTTACATTAGGCAGATGATACAAATCCAGACTTTGGAGGGACATAAAGGAAAGCTGGTCCACAGAGCAGGTGTGATAAGCTATGGGAAACAGGCTCTATCGTACCAATCGCAAACACACAACTTACTAAATGCTACTCAGCCTCTGCTGAACCACTTTAGGCCCTGTGGGGACTTATTTCTTGGATTTAGGGATGTGAGAAATTGCCACCATCTGTTCTTCAGCAAAGCGTTTGCAAAGCCTGGCAAGGGTGGCTGTTTCAGGTTTCTGGTACAGTGTTCAAATGCATGTGTGTCAGGAGAATAAATTAAAAGCATGATTCACATAATTTAGGACTCTGGCTTCATGGATCTGTATTCAAGCTTCCCATAGAGGCATTTCTTGCTCTCCTTGATTACATAAATTAGGGAAACCCATTTCACCTACAGAAGCAGATTTTCCCTCATGGAACCTGTTCCAATGTTCAGTGAACTCAAAGACATCCTTCTCCGTGAATTCAATAGTTTCTGGGTCAGTCACTTCCCAGAGATGAAAGACAGAATCCAGAACAACTGGAGAGATAAAACAAGCTGATCTTTATTTGCAGCAACACACCATGTTCATCCTTAATGGTGCATAATGACTGTTATTTACAGGGAAGGCTGACTCTTGATTAAAAGAGAAGTTTAGTAGTCATTCTTAGAAGGTATGCACTTTATTTTGTTGTGTAAGTCCTCATTGTTCAGTAGGATGCCACTGAATGACCTGTAGAAGGTGACTAATGAACAACTACTTGGTGCTTCTCATAACAGAGTACATTCAGTGAAATAATAAGTTCTCATGTTTAAAACAACAGAAGGAAATGCTTTTTCACATTGCATGTAGCTAAATCCAAGGAACTCATTGCCAGAGGATGTTTTGGTTGTATAAAAGTGTTAAAACAAATTAATGGAAGAAAGGTGCATCAAATACTATTAGGCATAGCTGTACAGATGCAATTTCCAGCTTATGAAGTTCCTAACCACCAATGACCCTTTTCTGGGAGTTCCTTTCTGAACTTGGCCTTTACACTAAGCAAGTGCTGTTGGCCACTCTCAAAGGCAAGCTGTTAGGCTAGAGGAAACTTTGGTCTGATGTTTATGGCTAGTGATGTGATACATTCTTATGTCATTATCTCCACTTCATATTTTTATGAAAACACCTTCTCACAAATTCAGTATACAAGCATACAATATGCAAAGATCCTTGCCCAGATATAATGCTTTATAGGCTTTATCTGAAACATAGAAGCAGTTCAGATGCCTATGCTACCAGTGCTCATATAAAGAGAGAAAATAACAATGTTATGCTTTAAAGAGGATGATGTATAATATGTTATGTAAATAAAATGTAAACCAGAAATATTACATTATGGAAAACACTGAAATACATATTTCAGGCCCAAGCCTAGGCATTTGCTTTACCCCCAAGAAAATAAATAAAAAATCTGACATCTTAAAATATTTTGGGGGGGTGATGTGGAAATTTGTGATCATTTCACAAAAGATAGTTGCTGAAATGGAAAGAATGGGGGTCACTACTTAGGCATTCAGTATTTTCTATTAGTCACAGAGTATTGAAATACCATGGGTCTCCATCTTCAAAGGAAAAAGAAAATAACCTTAATTTTACTCAGTGATTTCCATGTCTAATTACTAATTTTTAATAAAGTGCTGTATTAGAGAGGTGGTTTTGACTTTACTAGTTACTGTTGCCAATGGTGATATTTTAATGATGATTGCTGAGCCATATGACTTCCACTTTCTCATTGCCTCAACACTCAGATGCAGGCTACACCACAAAGATCTGCTCTGAAAAAAAGGCATGGGTATCCATACACCAAAAGAATCTGGAGGTGCAGGGCAGCACGTGAAGTCATTATCAATGTAGTGATGACTAAGACAATGAAAACATCCAATATACTTCTTCAGGGGCCCAGTTCATACTTGAATAAGGCTGGATTCAGAATGTTTCTGTGCTATTAGTCATGCAATTCAAACAGCAATCACTGCCTGAGCAGTCAGATCAGACAAGAAACTGCATGCTTTGCTTGTGGCTCACATATCTGCTCTATACAGTCAGCTGAAAAGAAGCGATCACACTCCCAGTAGAGTCACGACAGCTGGTTTGTTAGTTCTGTGGAAGTGTAAATGCTCCCTGAGCCTCAGCAAAGGCAGCAGATGAAGACTGCTGACCACTGACCATGCCCTGCAGCAGAGTATACAAATACCTCGTCGTTGCTATCTAAAGCCTGTGTTGGGCTTTCTATAATCACCTTCAAGCATACTGCATTAATTAGAGTTGCTCTAAGGGCTAGAAGGAAAGGCACTGGTTTCCTTTCTCTCATTCATCTTTCCTTTCTTCCCGGGAAGAAGGGGCAGTTAAGAGATTAGGTTTCTTCCCACCACCTGTGAAGGCATTGCCAGGAGCATCTGCCCAGCAAAACTCCTGCTACCTCTCCTCTAGCTCCATTGCAATGAGAGCTGGAGGGAGAGCAGGCCCGTCTGTCTGTCTTTCTCTCACATGACTTGCAGGTGGAAAAAGACAGCCAGGGCATGCATAGGCTGGGAGGAACAGATATTCTCAAATGATGATAGAAATAGAGGTTGCACAGGGTACCATACCAGATAGCCTAATCTGGTATTTCATTGCTAATTAAAACCAGAAATGAATGAGTATCTACGAAGGGCTAAGATTGACAAAGAGTCTGTTCTGAGATATGTCTGATGCTAGCCAATGAAGATTAGGATGGGAAAAGCTCATTAAAATGCCCTGCCTTTTTAAACCCACAGGTGAAAAAACCTCAAGATGTCTCTTCTAAGCTGCTATCCAGAGTTAGGCAAAGCGTGCCAATGCCATTGCAGGTGACTGGGTCTAGTGTCACTCTTAACACACAGCCCTCCTCATAGCCATCATCTTCACCAGTTCTTGCCTTCAGCACCCTCTCGTCTGCCCATCCTGCTCCACAGCTTTCAGGGGGAAGGATCCAGATGCAGAGCTTGTGCAGGCTGTCTGAGATAACACAGTTATCCAGACAACCAGGACTTAGCTTGAGTCAGGAAGGGAATGTGACTTGCAATCACATTCTCTTGGCAAGAGTGGAAAAAAATTGAAAGTAAAACTAGGATGAGAGCACTATGCTTCAGGGGTTTACTTGCCTTTGGGTACTGAAAGCAGTAAGACTGGATAACAACATAACATTGCTCAGGGTTTTGACTCCATGGATGTTTTATATTTAAATAGAGATGGTGACGTTGCTTGTGTGAGTTTAGACGTACATTCCTGGCTCACTTGGGGCTGATCATGGACTTCAAATATATATATAAAAATATATATATGAATATTTATCTTAAAAATCCAAATTACCCCATCACGAATGTTGAGCTTTTCAAACTTATACACAGACCTTATCTTTGCTGTTTACTTCTCCAGTTCTTAAGTGGTATGTGTCCTGGCATGCCCTCCACCTGTGAAGACAGAGCTTCTGCAGCATGCATGAAGAAGCATTGCCATTCAGAAAATAGCTTATTTTGAGGCAAGATGGGAAACTGTAGTTGCAAGTGATATCTACAGGCCAAACACACATATCTTTGTGTCTTACTAACATTCTAGAAATTTGAAATGTCAGAGTAGGATTTTCTTTTTAGTTGAGAGAACAAACGGCAAAATTGAATCAAGTACTCCACATTTTAACAACACTGAAAGTTAGTGAAATTATTCCTAAAGCCCAGAAAAAATTCTCCTTACCATGTGCAAAATGTTATCAAGTCAGCTGCGGGAGGCACACTGAGAGAGTGAAGGGGCTCCAGACACAGTTTTATAACTTTATGCCCAGGCATGCTTCTCTCTTCCACTTGCTTATCTGAAGTCAAACCTGGTGAAAGTAATACCTAACTTTGCACCATCTAAAGTGAATTCACCTTTAAATCATGTAACAGTAGGGATTCATGCTCTAGGTTGCCAAACCAAGATTTTCTGGTCAGGGTTTTTTTTTTTCTTTTGGTGGCTGCTGAAGTTATAGTCTTAAAACCATCTTGTTTTGAAGTGCTGTCGTGATGCTGTTACACAACTCAGTTTTCTAATTAACAGGCCTGATTTTAGCGGCACTAATGTGGTGATGGTTGACATGCTTGAAAGTCATGTCACTTGGATGTGACTTTACAAGCCTGTTAGTTGGTACGAACTTTTAGAAATGTTGCTTGAAGTTGAGCCCCCACTTGTCACAGAATTGGTCTTGGGTAGCTACAGATTGTTCCTATTGCTCCTAAAGCTTCTTTCTTTTCTTGCTTCTTTGGCTTTTTTTCTCCCTTAAAACTGGGATTAAAATTGTTCTTTGTCACAATACAGAGGTTCTCTTCTTTCTCTGTAAGCAGGATAGCCCATGAGATTTCTAATGCATTGTCAGTTAAACAAAAAATATGGTAAAACAAATTTTCCAAATGAATATTAGTGGTTTACTCTTCAGCCACCGAAAAGCCTGATCAAAACAGTAAAATATAGAACACAATTCAAACATTAGAACTGAGTTTTATTTATCCTCATTCGTTTGGCCACCCTACTATTCCCAAAACCTACTTTTAACTTCCCTTGCACACACTTCCCACTTTCTTTTTTTTGGCTTCTGTGGATACAAGCTTTTGGCATTATTTAAATTCCAGAAATGTAATCAGATACCACTAATTAGTTTTCACATAACACTGTTGATTCAAAAAACTGAAATAAATAATTGAAGAGATAATAATGTTAAAATATTTGCAGTTTAATATAAATAGTAGATTTTTTTTTTTGTTGTTTTATAAGTTTTAACAGCTGCAAGACGTTTCAAACCAAATGTATATAGATATTTTATTATAGAGATAAGACAAAAGCCTTTGGAAAGTATCACACACTGTCTGAGGGAAGTAGAGGGATGATGTTCCTAAGATGTCATTCTTTCTCTGCTCTGCTTCTTTGCACACACCACATACATACCCATGTATGTACATGGATACAGGGGACATAATATCACCTGAATAATTATAAACTTGGTTTACAGCATCCATATAGTGAATATATAATTCATTCAGAAACCGTGGTATTATACTGACATATAAAAATAATTAAATTGCATCCTTAATTCAGAGGACAGAGAGGAAAGCAGGATTACAAGTGAAGAAGTGGAGTTCTGACTGGTTCAAAATATCGACTTGAGATTGAAACCTCTTTTTTAAAAATGTAAATTCCTTTTCTGCACTGCAAGCTCCTCAGAAGGGAGACCTTGTCAATGTGAGTTACTCAGCAACAGACACAACTGGGCTAGATGCTGAGGGCAGCTTCTGGGCAGTCTCTTTGTGCTACTGCAACACGCAGGTTCAATCATACGAGTTATGATGCGACTTGAGTTTGATTTTGATGTTCAATATAATACCAAATATAACATTGCCCTCTAATAAAATACACATTTCATGGCTTCTGATGGATGTTTCGACTAATGTTACAGTCTCTTTAATTCTGATAATCTTTTATTATTTATCTAGCTGCCTATATATATGTCACAGGTACTGGAAAGACCAACTTTTCAACATCTTTTAATGAAGCATGATATTTTATGAAATAATTCCAGAAACATAGTGGGTTTTCTTCATGTATTTTTTTACAAACCTGTTTTTTACTTTTTCATACATTTTAAAGTGAGATACTGGTTGCTCTTCAGTGTTTCTGAAGTCAAAGAAATAACAGTGTACTCTTTATTCCCAAATCTATGTATCTGTACTGTGAGTTTGCTGCTTTGTTTCCAACCCTACATGAGAATAGAAACTGGCAGTGGATTATGTCCAGAAGCTTCAAAATGCTGACAAGCATGTGTTGGCATGGCACAGGAAAGTACATCATCTTCACCCATGCCGAAAGCTAGTCAGGCAAATTATCAGCTGACATAGATTTATAAATTAATCAGTCTTCAAATAAAATGGTTAAGCCAATGTATTAGATTAAGAAGAAGGAAGTTAATTAAACATTGCAAATGATGTTTTAACTGTCGTGAATATTTAAAAAAAACAGTAATATAAACCATTTTTTTTGCCCTCACGTAACCTTTGCTTACTATCCAAATTAAACAGGTTTTCTTTTTCCTGTATCAGAACATTTTATAATTTCTTTATTTAATAAACTAAGAGAAAAAGACCACTATACAGGCAGGTTTGTTCTTTCATGCAGCATCCCAGGTATTAGTAACCTGCAGTGAAGCAGCACAAATGTCCTGTCACTGACCTGCCTAACCTTCTCGTACTAAGACCATTTCCTCTCTCAGCTCAGCAATAGGTACACCTCTCCTCTGGTTTCAGTTCCCTGTTCCAAAGCTACTTGTCTTCATACCTGAACATCTCCAACACAGCAGCTCTAAAATCAGGCTCAAGTTAGTGAAGATATGGATTCATAATGACTTTGCTAATCCCGCCAGGAATACAAAATGTTATCTTTCATTAATATGAATCATAAGTCTCTAGCATTATTATTTTCTGCAATACCTGAGTAAAGACTGTGCAGAAGTTATTGAGTGTTGCCTTTCTTTTGTTTGACTTTGCAATAAAAGATAGGCTAAGCTTTGTTTATGATGGACGCATTTAGAACTTCTCTCCGTGCCAAGAGGCATTTGCCTTCACCTTCCTCCAGTATTACTGACTCCTTTTCAGAGCTATGATCCTGGTCCTCTGTTAGTCGCTGGTGAAAGTGAGATAGAGGCAACGCATAGTTCATTCCCTACAAACAGACACTCTTTCACCAGCCACAAAAGCCAAATCTAGTCTGGACAAATACCAGAAATCTCTCATACACAACTGCAGCTATTGCTTTGGAGACTCATATGCTACAAGGCCAAGGCCTAGATCTCACAGGAAGTTGTGGGAGATGCTGCATCTGAGGTGTTTCGGAAAATCAAACACAGAAAGCATTAATCAGCAGTAAAACCTAGAAAAAGAAATCAATGCTTTCATCATGGATACCCCATCCCTGGAGGTGTTCAAGGCCAGGCTGGATGGGGCTTTGAGCAACCTGGTCTGGTGGGAGGTGTCCCTGGCCGTGGCAGGGGGGTTGAAACTAGATGGTCTTTAAGGTCTCTAACCATTCAATGATTCTATGATTCTGTGATGATCATCATCCTTTAGAGGAATAACTTGTGAGACTGGCCACTGCATATGAATCTTGCCACCTGAGCAAAGATCTCTTTGATCTTTACTGCTCCTGGGTCGCTTCTGCTTTCTCAGGCCTATTTGATGTCTATTACACTGCCTTCAGTTCTTTCTTTCTAGACACTGAAGATAGTCTAAGTAAACTCAATGAGAGGGAAAAAAAATCTGCATATCCTCTTTTCCTCTAAGAGGAACAGTGGCAGAAAGTGAGGAAGCTTGCAATGATTCAGTAATAAGTGAACCCAAACACATACCCACAGATATATTATCTCTTCACAGGTCTACCCATGCCCATATTGACCAATCATAGTCAAGATGGGGCAAGATTAATTCTGCTTCCAGAATTAACTCTTCCTCAGGAGATAGTGGATAAGAGACGATAACTTTGGGATTTGAGAGGCATGGGTAGTGCTACATGCCTCTAAGACTTTCTTGACTTTCCACCATGATACTTCTCTGAAGAACTTCAGCGGCCGGCACCTGATGTGTTCTCTGATATCACCTCCCAGCTGCTGCCACCATGGGGTTGTGCCAGTGAATTTTCAGAAGTCTGTTTTGTGGCTGCAGGCTTGCCTTACACAGAAAACTCAAGGGAGTCGCTTAACTTGCAGATGGATCTTGGAGAGTTCCTGGGCCATGCAGCCAGGCCCAGGAGCTGGGAAGTCCTCCTATGCTTGTCATAGCAGAGAGACAGCAAGAGCATTAATACTGAGTTTCAATGATGGGACTCGGCATTGAGAGGGAGTCATGACACTAACTCATGCAGGCAATGTTAATCTGCGCATAAGCTTAGATCTTACTGCAAAGCCTAGTCTCAATGAATTTGGCTTCACCAGGAGATAAATCTCGCTAGCTGTTCATTATAAATAAAAGGGAAAATTTACTCCAGATTGGGAGAATAAGAAGGCAGCCAGGAGATGCTAACTGCTTGAAACAGTAGCAGGTGACTGTTACCTAGGGCACTTAAGAATCTGAGCATTTTTCTGTTGCTGTTGACTCCAAAGTTTTGACAGAGAAGTCAGGCATCATCTCAGAGTAAGCAATTTCATGATTGCATTGCTCTAATCATTCTAATTCCCACAGACTTTATTTTTCTTCCTGACCTTCAATTCCTTGCATCATGTTTAACTTTTCTAGTTTTGTTGCAAGGCTGTCTTTTTGATTATGTTCCTAGGTTTACCCTGCACCAACTCAGAAATGACAATGTTATCATCACGATTATTATTGTCAACAGTTACTAACTCAGCAGTGAGCTGAGTGAAATGAATAGGCTGCAAAAATCAACTATTCTGAGGAAACTGAAAAATTACCTTTAACATTCAATTTTATATCCAGAGAGATGATAACAGAATGCATGGTGGTGTTAATCAGGCTGATAACAAGAGATACTACCCATCTCTTTTTGTTACTCTTTTGGACTGAAACGACGCTTAGCAGTCTGAAATAATCCTGACAGGAGAAGACCATACTCCGTAAAAGTTTTAACAGCAGCAACAGTGATCCTTCTGACATTCGATTGAGATTCCAAAAATATCAAAACATAAATATATGACAAAACATAGACCTGTATCTCATAAGCATCATGAAGTGTATCTGTGTGCCCTACCTGTCAAGTAATTCCCAGGAGCTCCAGCTCCACAAACGCAAAATAAGATATCAGAGGTGAGTGCATTTTCATATGCCAGCTGTAAGATATCTTAAAGTGCAGCAGATGAGACACAGTCCTGTCCCTGCTTTGCTGAGGTGACTTTCTCAGACAAGTCACTTCATCTTGCTGTGCCTTGGGCTCCTCATATTAAAATCGGGTGAATGGTGCCAGCTTCATAATACGCTGCTTTGATAGAGCTAATGGCATTTCCCATTTGCCTTCTCTTCCTGTTACAGAAGCTCTCTTTTTCTGCCCTCCACGTAGGTCTGAATATAGCATTTAAACCTGCATTCCTGGCTGCTTGCCAGAAAACAGATAGTTTAGGAAAGTCTTAGGCTGGCTTCCTTTTTCAGAACAGAGGTCTGTATTAATTTAGGAATGGCAGATCCTCCAGGTAACTGCTGAGGAATCATGCTTCCTTTAATCAAGAAGGTAAGGCTAAAGGAGAAAAGTTTAATTATTTAGGTTGTTGGGGTTTTTCACTTCCCACACAGGAGACTTTCACTCAAGGCTAAGTCTGAGACTGCAGTATTAGGAGGTTTGTTCATGGTTATCTCATGGAGATCTAAGCCCTTGCTACAGCCCAAAGGGGCTGTCCTACCCATCCTCTACCTCTGGCCTGGCACCCTCAGCTCTTCCTCACTGCTATCATCTGCTCTGGATGTTTTGAAAAATAGGAAATCTGAAAATTTTATGCAGCCTCTCACACAATTGAGTATATGCATGTTTTTTACAATTGTGGGTAATATAAAATTGTATAAATATGTATTTTTAGTTAAGAGATAGAAACTGTGAAAACATTTAACATAAACTTCTAGAAATAATAAACAAAAAATCAGAATGAAACTCCCCCTAAAAAATACTAAACTGAAACAAAGCAAGCAAGAAAAAAAAAGTTAGACAGAAAAATAAATATTACTGAAAAAAAAAAAACTTCACAAAATGTGATGGATTTTATGAAATTGAAGAACTAAAAGGAATACATTAAAAGTTATAAATCTTTTAATTTAAAAACTGAATTAAGACATCCACATTAGCCTGCTCTGTAGCAGTCTAATACAATCATGATAAATTTATTAATAAATCAGTCCTGGGTTTATCAGCCCATACTGTACTATGGGTACTTTTAAATGCACACTTAGTTTCTTCCATGTGTTTTCTCCTTATAGCACAACTCTTGATTTAAGATTGTGAGCTTTAGCCTACAGGAACATTAGCGCTAGCCATGTATGAAAATACTGGCAACATACATCTGATTGAGATATCCTGTCTGCCACCCCACTTCCCAGAGTCTTTTAGCACTCACAATTTGTAATCCTGTCACTCGTCCTGAAGGGAAGGGTCCTTGGTTTAGCTCTTGGGGATTAGGTGTCCTTGAGCAAAGCTTTTCAACAGCCTCCACACTGAAGCAAGTGCTGGAGACAGATTTATGCCAGTAGGAATTTCTTATCCGCAACTCAGTTCTCTCTTCACCATCAGTGACTGCCTCCTCCTTCACCTGTGACATGAACAAGCCAAAGATATCATGAAGCCTTTCCTCTTGTAATCATATCACAGTGCAGGATGACACTGATTCTTCAACCCATCCGTAGCCAGAACAGGCTTATGGGTAACTTCAGATCGTATTGTTTTCATTTGCATGCATTTTGCAAATGACAGACAATGTGTTGGTCAGTTTTGTTCGATGAAGAGCACTAATTTAGAGATGCAATTAACAATTAGAGACTGTTGCTAGAAATCTTACCAAGTGGAAAATTTTATCGTGTTTTGCCATCTAGATGGGACACGAAAGTTGTATACTTAGCCATCTAAACATAGTTTCTGTCGACATTAAATGCACAGAGCAGCACTGTATTATTTTTATTACTGCTTTTATATTTCTCTTACACCACTAACTTTTCTGCATGTATCCCTCTCACTGGATATCTTACTGATTCTGAGAAAAAATCAGCCTTTTTTTCCATGAGATCTGGCCACTTTATGGAAAAGCTACCCTAGCATATTACCTAAATTGTTATTAGAACATAAAAAAATACGAAGAGTACCAAATTTTTATCGGAATACATAAATATCCCTAGATTTTTCTGTAATTAAAGTATTTATTCGTACTTCATCATGTCATTCTTTGTTATTTCCTGGTCTTTTTTTCTAAGTCTCGTGAAATTTTTTTCCTTCTGGATATTGTGCACCAGGGGAAATATTGAAAAAGAATGTCTCTCCAATGTCTTTCAGTATGAAAACAATATAGGTAGATAGCAAAGCAGCCTTTCTGAGTGGGAAGCAGATTCATTTATTTATTTTGAATTTCAGAAAGGCACTGAGTGGGCACTGACCCGGTGAGGACAGCAACTGACACTCAACTGAGGGACCTGCTCGTTGCTGACCTGGGACAAAAGGTCCCTCTCCAAGCCCCACAACAGGAACAGGCATAAATCTTATTGGGGACTGTGCCAGGACAGGTGCAGGAACAAACTTTTTCCTGTGAGATGCTCAGAAATTTGATTTGTGTGTGTATATATATACATAGATATATATATACATGTTTGTGTGAAAGTAGCTGCCTCAAACATGGATGAAGCAGGTTCAAAATCAGCTGCAGGCTTGGGCTGATGATGCAGTATAGGAGGCTTAAAAGCATAGCCCCCATTCTGAAAAAACAACTCAAGAACAATGTTTTAAAAATAATGAGACCACTGCAATAGGAACAGGGTGCTTTCTGAAGCACTCAAACATGTTAGTTACCTCACACAAATGGAAGTCATTGGGAATTGGACTCTTAGCTGCCTTTGCAATACCAGTAGGTGACTGGCTGAATTTTAAGACACCGAAATATGTTTGCAAAATCTTTCCATGGTAAAAAAGTGAAATTTTAATCAACTGCATTAAATGACACTTATGTTCTGAATTATACAGCTCTGTTTACGCAATGATCCAAGGCCCTTTCAGCTGCTGTTCTGTAAAGTCCTGACAGGGTTAAGAGGAAAAACATGGAAATTTTTGTACAAAATGTCAGTGAGAGAAAAACTCCAAGAACACAAACTAACTGTTAGGTAGGTGCCACTACTTCTGTCCTATTAACTCTAGTATTGCCAAAGGATAATGGCCAGTGGTTTAGGATTTCTCCTTCAAATTAGATCAAACTACTGTACCTTTTTTGGTTTGAGAATTCCTTATTCTGAAGCCATATTTGCCCTTGTTCTATGTATTTCCCTATGTAGAAGGTACAGATCTAGCTCTGAAATGTCAAAATACTGGCCCACTTCAACAACTGACTATTGCATTTAGTAATATGGAAATTTTATATGTTACTGCAATAATGATGATACCAGTATGGTATGAAACATTTAAAAACATACAACAGTAACATTAAAAGTTCTGCAAAATAAAACAATAAAACCTCCAAAATAAACATTTGAAAAATCTAGAAGGCAAAATGGTTTAAAATTGGCTTCTTTTGGAATATTTGATTAAGCAAAAGTTCTGAAATAAGATACTTTGGTTCATAAAAGAATATGCATATTTTATATGCGCAACAAATAACTTTTTATTTTTCTTAATCCAAAAGCAAAATTCAGGTTGTTGAATATTTCCCAGAAAAGGGAAAATCTAGATGTGATCCACTTGACATTGCGTGTCCCAGTTTGCCTCTCTGACTCACTGCTGGGCATGTTGAGCTCAGTACCCAAAGCTGAGTGACAGCAGGGACATGCACCACTGGCTTTGGCAGCCCCTGCCAGCTGCAAGGCAGGAAAGCACCCGTGCTCAGCAGCGTGTGGGCATGGCATGCTGCAAAGCTGCTTACCCAGCAGGAGCATGGGGTCTCGTCCTGGGAGGTGCTGAGTAACCCCAGAGGTGCTGAGCCTTCTTTTCCCAGTTGAGCCCCGTCCTGGGAGATGACCAGCACCATGGTGGGCTTGGCAGGCTCAGGAGCATACCAGTCATATTGCGCTTTCAGGGGTGAAGCGTGCACCCTCCTTCCAGGTTCCGTGGCAGAGCAGAAGCTCACTCTATTTTTTTCTTGCCCATTACAGGGCAGTTCAGGTGTCCCACAGGCACAAGGAGGGACTTGCAACGCCTCTGCTGCAGAACTGAGGGACCTATTGCTGAGCAAAGTGGGGAATCCTCTTTGATTTCTCTGTCCCTCACATATTTGTGCTCCGGCCATCCAAAATAAGGCCAGAAATGAGCTGTGCAGCATGATCCCCCCTTTACTGTTGTTTTGAGCAGTTCCACAGTTTTGCTGGCACAGGGCGTGGGTACATCTCCCTCTCCATTGTGTCAGCGAGAGCACAACCCATAGGAAGGGAAAGGTATGGCATAAGGAGGCTTTCCAGTTGGGGAAAGCAGAGACTCATCCCTTTGCTTCAGATATTCTTGTTATCTAATGAATAAAATATTTTTTTTCCTCAAATTAATATGTTACCTCTTCAATGACAAGCCATTGTGCTCCGAGTGCTGCACTTCTGTGAACAATGTGCATGGAACTGACCTCTTCATACCTGGAAGTAAACAACTGGACTTGTGTTTTAATTCCATATTAAGTCCATATTCTTTACAGTAATATTCATTAAGCTCTTATACTAGGTGCAAGGAGAAAACTGGTTAATTGCATTCAAAGCAATGATAAGTTACCATTTTAATGAATCCTTATGTTGTGAGTAATTTATAAATCACTCGGTATCTTCTCAGCAAAGCTTGCCTTCTGTTTTTAAAACGTACCCTTTCGTATCCAACAAAGGGTTTCAGTGCAATAAGAATTAAGGTGTGTCTCCTAGCTTTTACCTGCAAGCAATAATGATGTTGTCAAGCGTTTCAGGTGAGACCAGCCCAGGATTTTGGGGTGGGGAAAGACACTCTGTTATACAGCATCTTCAGTGCTTCCCTCAGAGGGAGGCAGAGACACCGTGAAGGGCTGAGTATAAGGACATCTACCGAGTGTCTTTTTAAATAGACACCAGAGCTGGGGGGGGGGAGGGGAAAAGGAACAGGCTTGTAACCATAACTCAGTTGGACTTGTATCCGAGAAGTCAGATGCCATGGATTGGCTCCCTCACCGAATGGCTGCTTTTCTGTTCCTGTTATTGGTAAGTCAGATTTTAAAACAATATTTGTAAACTCTGTGATTAGGCCAGCTGAGTCTTCCTCAGCAGACCATTACATCAACTAGCCCCCCCTCAAAAAACATCTTATGAAATTTAGCATGAAAAAAAAAAAGCTGTGCTTATTTTAAACTGCACTTCTGAAAGTTCTGTACAAATAATATAGTTTTTCATTAAATGCTGACAAGTGGTTCTTTTGATTATGACTTTCTGCAGTGTGTTGATGTTCGATCTGTGACTTTCTATGTTTAACGCATGACTTTTCAGGTGAATGTTGTCTGTGGCTACCATTTAAGTAGTCACTGCTATTAATAAAAATCTTATGATTATAAAATTCCTAATAACTTGACTGGATATTGTTTGGTTCTATGTCTTTATTTTTTTTTTATCAATTGAAGGATTATGAAGAGCAAATCTCTTCTACATTATCAAAAGCTATTCAGAGCTGCCCAGTTCCTATGGCTATATTTAAGATAAAAACATGAAATTTAGTGAAGACCTTAGCTGAGTAAAAATCAGGACTTGGCCTACTATTTCACATAAGAAAGAATTCCTGGCTTGTGGTGCGTTGGAGTCTGAGCCGCCATGTGCTGAGCAAGTGAATGCATGATGAAAGTGTCCTCGCTCTTTGGGTTTGTTTTTCTCACTGTAAAAGGAAAGTTGCGGCTATGGTCAAGTGGCATAATTGTACAATGCGTTAGTCAAGGCACAGAAAATACCCAGAAAAGACTTAAAAGAATTATGAAGGCCCTTGTACTCCTGCAACCTGATTTTTGTGTGGATTATTTTCACTCATCTATGCTGCTTTTCTAAAATTAGGTAGAGGTTTAAGGACCTGAAGATTGAAAAGAGTACAATTTCTATTATAATTATGTCTTTCTGTGACTTTCATTGTACACAATGTATTAGTGTAAATGTTTGTGAGCTTCTTGTTACTGATCAATCTAGTAATCTTATAGTCAGGGAAAAAGTCTTTGTTTTTATAGGATATGAAATCCTAAAACTTAATTTGAAAAGATAATCCATTGACTTTAGGTGACAGCTCTGCAGTCAGTAAGGTAGAACTAACCAACACAGGGCAGCTGCCAAGCAAACAATGACAAAACTTGGCAAAAGCAAGTTGCGGTTCGGATGAGTTTCTGCTTGTTTAACGCAGCGCAGAGTTCTCTGGATTGGCGTGTTGCACATCACGCTAACACTTCTGGATTTTCCTGTAGCATTAGTGACTATTCATTTTACTCGGTTACCTGGTGATGCATACTCCTGATGTGTTGAAGTTAAAAAAAAAAGTTGAAGTTGACTGTACTGTATCTAAGATCTTTCCATTCAGAAGAGATTGTATTGCTTTACTTCTCTCAGCAACTCTGGAGCCATTTTCATTCTTTCAGTATATTATCTTTACAGTTGTGACGGAAGGATATGTGTTGGGTCAGGAAAATGGAGCAATTGAGAAAACTTCCATTATGTTTTGATGACTATCAAATATTTGAACTTTTACTACCCAGAGGAAGAGATTTTTATTCTTGCTATGCGTCCTTCTGCACAGCAGTGCTCATGGCAGCCTGTATAGCTTAATAGCGTCTCTCAGCACTTTATAGAAATCTGACAGACAAACTGTAGAGATTAAATAAATTATAAATTATGTAGCCAATTTCAGTGTATTCTAAGAAATGGTCTTGGTTTTCAGCTTGATTAATCTTTCATGAAAATCACCTGTCTGAATGGTGTGTCTGGTTAGTATATTGTTAATAAGTTGTATCAAATAAAAATACAGTGGAGTTATACATATTTTAGTACACCACTACTCTTTCAAAATGAGAAAACTTACCAGCCCTGAAACTAATTATTTTCTATATGCATTTCACCATTGGTGGGACAGATTCTGCAACCCTTGCTCATGTGACTTCAAAGGCGTTATTCTCATGAGTAAGGGAGTTCTGTTTGTGATACTTGCACAGACACGTTTTATGGAAATAACCTGTTTGATGGGCTATGACTCTTCTCCTGCCAGCTATCATGTGACAGCTAATAATTTTAAATTCACCACATCTCATATACGAACTTTTGTCTGGCTACATTTTCCCATGTGTTATCTAAGCTTTTATCNTACTCATAACTTGGTTGCACATAAAAATATTAAGGGGTCAAATCCTCTCATAGCATATGCATCCAAAATACCTGCAAGGATGTAGCCAGGAACCTGCAGGCTCTTTTGCCAAAGAATTTTGTTGTAGAAATAGAAACTAAAGCATTCCACATCCAGGAGTTACCACCTAAGATTAGTTTCTTAAGTCTGCAGCTGTACATTCCTAAGTTAAAATGGCCCCTAAACGGATGTGCATGTGCAGCTAGAGCACTCCAAGCCATATTAGAATGCAGGTTTTATTGAGGAGATTTATTGAGGAGACTTCGCATGACTAATTTAAAAACTCAAATTTGAATGATAATGACATACACCCTGTATTGAAATTGCTTTTCTGTTAATTTTTCTAATGGTTAAACTCAGTTACTGTATGGAAATTCATTCTATCTGTATGACTCAGGAGAACAGAAACAACCTCAGTGGAAACTTTCCCAAAGTGGTCAGTTCTTTGAATAATCATATTTTAAAACAAATAAAGTTCGGAATATATTCTTCCGACTGACACAAGTGTTGTCACATTTCTGCTGAAATAGCAATGGATTCTCCATCCTCGACGCAATACAAAATATTGACATCAGTTGCTAACTCAGGAAGCAATAGAAACACCTGACTTCCACAGAATTAGAAAACAAAGTGCCAGAAAAATCATCCTGAAAAACGTCTCCTTTAAATTGGAAGAAGCAAGTTCATTAGTAGCCTATGAAAATGAAAAATATAGATGAAAACACATTCATATTTCAAATTAAAAGTGATTAAATGTCTTCTTTTTAAAATATGAGGTTTTGTCTTATGTTTCAACTCTGCTTCTCATTATTTCATATGCACTGATTTATCATTTTTTAAAGAGACGCAGAATGAATAAAGGGAAGGGTTCGTTATTTCCACCCTTTACTAGTCAGAGCTTTGGCTGAGTAAGAAAGACGTAAAAGTCCCAAAACGCTGACACAACCAGAGCTACCATGGCACCCTGATGACTAATATAATATGTGTAAGTTCTCAGCACTCCTCCCATCCAGGCCAATAACAATACCGCTGTTGACTTCAAAGACAGAGAACCAGATCCAATATGAATAATGCTGGGAAGGTGTTACAGGCGTGTTCAGTCATTTAGATCTCAGTAGGTGGAGGAGGGAGGATTCCATAATTGCGTATAATATTGCTTGGCAGTCAATTAATGATTAGTTAATTCTTGTTTGTAAATTGCTTTGAAGGTGCACAGAACCATACACATCCTATGGGCCTAATTCTGTTGCCAGTTACATCAGAATAAATCCGGAATAACGCCGGTGTGACTCTAAGGCGTTATTTTGGACATAAGGTTCAGGCTCTATGTCATTACAATAAAAGACAAGCTTTCAGGTATGCTGCTGTGCAAATGACAGTCCCCATAAACATGTTTCCTGCCTGCACCTCCCAACCCAAACCAGAAACAGCTTGTGCAATGAGCCTCTAGCTTCTCTGCAGAGTTTCCATTTTTTCACAGTCTTTCAGAGACTAACAGGACAGTAAATTCGGATCATCTGGCCTACTTCGAGGTCCTCAGGATGCATCCCACACATTCCAGTGGCTCCATTTGCTTTAATTATTGTTAATCACTGAATCTGTGGAAAGTGCTGTACTTGGATACTAGTTTAGAAGGGAAATTTGTTCATTACCTAGAAGTGTGCTGGAGTGAGCTGCTAGGAGACAGTACTTCTCTGCTTGAAATAGCACTAGAAAAAAGGTTTGCATCACAGATAGATATTAGAAATAGACAACTGGGGTGGGGGGAGCCTTTTAACTGTTGGTGATAGTGGACAACTGGAAAACATTAGTTGGGGAGGCAGAGGCACCTCCATCCCTGGATCAAGTTGGGTGGATGTCATTCCAGAATTGTTGAAGTTTGGCTGGTGGACTAGACAACTTTTTCTGATGTCTACCTGTCCTCCTTCCTGAGACAGACATACCAAATGCAGACATCAAGTTCATCAGATCAATCTTTTCAAATAATATCACAAGCTGTACTAAGGACTCTGGAATCAAAACCATCAAGATTCTTTCAAGATCTTCCATTAGCAACTCATAGCAGAATGATTTTCTCCTTAGTTAGCACAGGACAAGTGTGCAAACACAAGGACTAAATTTACCATCCCCAGCATTACTGATGAACAAATTCCTGACGTTCCCATTATTGCTGCTCAAGAACAAAGGATTAAACTCCAGTGTTTCACTACTTGAAAACAGAACTCCCCATAGGCTGAAATCAAGTGTTCTAGGAATATTCATGTCCTTAAAGAACAGCATTCTTTGCAGGTATAATTCTTATTTCAGAGACTCTCAAGACATTTTTTCAGTTAGGCCTGCTGAGTATGAGAGCGATGTGGCCAGGCGTGAGATATTAGTTTCACTGTTAAATAACAGAATAGGCCACAGGATGCAGACAGCAGACAAGATTCACTAACATTGCACTGGGAGGTGTATACCCATACTGTTCTGGGTCAAGACAATTGCTCACATGCCAGAAGGGATTTCAGCCCAAGGGTGGAGAGGATTTCCCCGTACTCCCCAAAGCAGGCTCTGCTCTGCTGGTGGGATCAACTGATAATAGACATTGAATCAGAATTATTTCTGGTGGACTTCATCACTCAGCTTCTCTAGTGAGAGTGTAATCTGCCCCTTGTACTCTCCCATGTTTCCCAAGCTCCAAGGGGGATTATAAAAGGATAGGCCTGAGTTCCCACGGGACTGAAAAAAAACACAGTTTAAATGAAGTCTGATATTATCCCTTCTCTGAGATGAATAATGGCTGCACATGAATTTTAACCCCATTCTGCAGCTGAAGATTTAAATAGTCACCAAGATATAAACCCAGAATAAAGATGTATTGATGCTTTTAGCACAACATGAACATATTGTAATGATTTTCCCGCAGAATACTTTTCTTAATCATTTATGTCAATAGCTTGCTAAAAGAAACAAGAAAAGAAAATGTTTACTCCATAAATAGTCAAATAATTTTCAAGGTATATGCACACGGAATGAGCAAATTCTCAGTCTAAATTGCCTCATTCAGAAGCAGATCAGGGCAACCATTATGAGTCTCAAGGAATGTTCTGGGCAAGATCAGATCATTCTAGACATTGCCTTGTAAATGACAGATGGTGGACCTCTTATGGCACATAGGTAAATGTGAGATATAGAGATAGAGAAATAGAAGAGAGAGGAAGGAGGGTGAAGCTGCTGTTCATTAATCTGTTGCATGTAAGGAGTTGTTTTAACATGATGTAAGTGGAAAAAAGTCTTTGCCCATCTTCCAGCCTTGACAGAATAAGGCAATAAATATGAAGTGAGGAAAGTCCCATGAGGTAAAGCTACCATAGAGAAAAAGATTCTAACAGTTTTTATCCAAGTATAACTGACATAAAACCCACCAGATAAAACATCAGACAAAAAAAAAAACAAAACCCACTATTTAACAACTACTGGGAAACGATAAAGAAAGCGGAAAAATTGATAACTAGTCTGTTAACCACATTTGGTGAGAAAAGAGAAACTCTGCAACACTTTTTGAGTCACTTGGATATTTTATTTTTCCCAATGATGAACAAAGCAACCATGCATTCCTGCAAAACCCATATTCTTCACCCTTTATCATCTGAAGAGCAGAGACAGGTCCTAAACCCAAAACAGATGCTCTGAAGAGGTGCATTCACCAAGTGAACTTCATTTTCACACCTTGTTTAGGAACAAGGTTAATTAAACTGTGACTTTTTTTAAATTGTGCTCATCAAGAAATTGAGGATTCTATATTATTTTAATTTTCATTTTAAAGTAATTACATATTGCATCTGATCCTGCCACCTTTATTTACTCAAGACTTTGGTTGCATAGTTAGACCTCAAATCAAAGCCCACTCCACTCCAGAGAAATCTGCCTCATGACTGCAGTTGGCTTTCCATCTTACATTGAAGGTCTTCATCCTCAGTGGGAAGTTTCAAGAAAACATTTTCATTCTTCTTTGTTAAACTACATAGTTAAGTACTCCAGATCTACTGTATACTTTCTAAATCAGAAAAAAAATAAAAGAATAAAGAATAAATTCTTTAGAATAATAAATACTCCTTTCCTAGTTTCCAAGACATAATTTTAATAACAACTCTTGCAGCTACTTCTCTCTTCAGCTAAGGTGTTACAACCTAAAAATCTTTGTGAAAGCTGTATTTTGATGTAAGTATAACTTGAAATTTGCTATGGCACATTCAAATTCAAAGTTTGGCCTTGAAAGACCAAATTCATTTTTAAGGTGTTAACTGTAAAGGAATTCAAGTAATGGATGGAGAAAAAAGAATGAATTGCACAAAGTCATTTATAGCAATCCTGTAGCTACTGCCTAGATAGGCTCTTGCAATAGACTTGAGGAAAAGTACTGCTCCAGTCCTGCAGTATAGCAAAGTCCGGTTTTGCTTACTGCATTTTGTCCTGCATTTTATACACCAATCTTCTTATTGTTCTTGCAGGTACTCTTGGATTTCAGCACAGGATTTCATGTAGAGGTAATATATATTTCTTTAGAAACTATTTTCTGATCAAATGAAATGCAAACATTTACTTATGTAAAAAAAAAAAAAAAAAAAAAGACCAAAAAAGCAAACAACAAAAAAAGATGCAAAAATGAAATGGAAAATACTGAACTAAGATATTTCTGAACTTGAGAATTGAAATCATATTTAAATATTAAAAAGTTGCAGGTAATAACCTGCTCACCCTCTCAAGAGCAGTTCTCCTGAACCTAAATTAGTATCTCATACAGAGGAAAATTTTACAGTAGACATGCACAGTCTTATGAGTTTGGAACTCACAGACATATAAAAAAGCATATAATCTATTAAAATTCCCTTTCTCTTTATTGTTGTAAATTCTAAATATCTGTATTAATTTTAAATGAGTTGAGGTTATTCATCATATGATATTGGAACTCTCTGTCAAAGGTAAAAGAATGGGATGAAAATGGAACGGCAAGATGGAAAACCTTCAGAAGACAAAAACGTGAATGGATCAAATTTGCTGCAGCTTGTAGAGAAGGAGAAGATAATTCCAAGAGGAATCCAATTGCCAAAGTAAGTAGAAAGAAAGAAAAAAGTGCATTTTTTTCTGAAGACAGGCTGATAAAAGCAGAGAGATTTAAAAGTATATTTGCTTAGAGTAGTCCAAGCAAGGAATGTAATGTAAAAGAAAGGTGATGTAATATTTCCGGCTCTGCTGAGACAATCTCACATGGTTGCTGAGTGACCAAAGGCTTCCTGGAGCATTGCCATCCGTCTACTTCCTGGACAGCTCCACCATAGTCTCTTCGTGTGCAGCATCTCTGTACGAGATGGTGATATTTTTCTTTTCTCCTTCACCCTGAGAAACCTCTGAGCACAAGTTCAAGGATAGTGCATGACTCCTGTGGGCAACAGAGCGAAGAAGATGTCTTCCTACCCTCTCACCATGACTGTTACCCTTACTGAGGCCCAGCCACAGCGTGATAACTCTTTGAAGTTTCTCTCTGTGCTTCCCTGCCAGAATATTTAAGAGAAATAGAAAGCCTGTCCAGCACTTAAGGAGAGATGGATCTCTAGGATGACTGCTTTGTAGAAGAGCCTTCCATTGGTTCTGTAATTGAATCTTGTAATATGTGGTTGAAAATCTGAAATTATATAGAATTTTTTACAGGAACTAATAATAGGAAAAAAAGACCTGCAGGTGTCCTCAGTAAACTGGCATAAATTATTATTATCTATTATTGTAGATCCGATCAGATTGTGAGGAAAAACATCCAATCACATACAGCATCTCTGGAGTTGGAATTGATCGTGCCCCCTTCGGAATATTTGTTGTTAACCCAAGAACAGGAGAAATTAACATCACATCAATAGTGGATAGGGAAGTAACCCCAGTATTTGTTGTAAGTATTCCCCTGTTTCTCTGACCTTTATAATGGTGGATCCAGGGTGGGGTAGGGAGAGCAGAAGAAGACAAATTCATTTGCTTCACATTGTTACTTTGCTTACTTCACTTTTGGTTTTAAAACAAGTAAATCTCTTTATCTAGATACGTTGCTTTGCTAAACACTCAGTGACGGGTGTTGATTTGGAACCACCTCTTGAACTTCGAGTCAGAGTTCTGGATATAAATGATAACCCTCCTATATTTGCACAAACTGTATTTACAGGATCTATTGAAGAAAGCAGTATGGACAGTAAGTAACTATGTTATGCCTATTACAGTATAGTAAATGAAGCTCCCAGAATACAGTTAATATAAAACTGGGGTGCTCATTCTATTTTTTCTTAGGCAGTGATACATATTGGCCAGGTCTATTGCAGAGGAAGGAGTGGTAGATGCTTCTCCAAGTGCTATTCGAGCTGGGGCTCAAGCTCCTTGCCTAAAATTAAGCAGTGATTCTTCCTTCTCCCTTTCCTCCCATACATGAACGCTGAATGTTCCAGTTTCTAACCGTACCATCATGCAAATTCTTTAAGATCTGAAAATTTAAAATAACTCAATTAATTCCTTCTCATTAAAAGAATTAACATTACACCTACACTTACTTCCTTTGAAGATATATTAAATATGTTTTTTCCCATTTTTTCTATTTGAAATATTTGTATTTGTAGCCTGAGTATTGCAGTTGCAGTAGAATATTACTAAATAAACCCTTACTTAAACCACTAAAATGGTTCTTTTACCAAAAGTACAGCAATCAACATTAGACAGGCAAATAGCACTGATGCAATGGTGCCACTCATATTCTACTTTCTAGAAATTCTCCTTTAAAGCTGTGGAGACTTCTTACATGAATATCTACAAGCTCAGTATTTACTGCTTTAACATAAACCCTACGGTAACTTAAAGCTCAGTGAAAATCTGCATCACTCCATCTGATTTTAATTTTAAATGCATTTTAAATTCGTGTTACCTTCAGTCAGAATCAGCACTACAAAATTAAACTTCTGTTTTTCTTTGTAAATGTCAATTAATAGATAGCATTCTGTCATTTCTATACACCAAGATTTAGCATTGTTTTGATGAGTTGTTTGCTGGAACAAAACAGATTTTCTGATTTGTTTTTTAATTATTGTTTTTTGATTTTAGATACACTGGTGATGAAAATAATTGCAACAGATGCAGATGAGCCCAATCACTTGAATTCTAAAATTGCCTTCAAGATAGAGAGTCAGGAACCTTCAGGTCCACCCATGTTTATTATGAATAAATATACTGGAGAACTCCATCTTGCAAATTATCTTGACAGAGAGGTATCATTTTCCTTTCCAAAGTTAAATAACATGATGTTGTGGTATATGTGTGTTATGGGGGACGAAAGTGGGAGTGGGTGGGGAAGAGAAAGATTGTGGTTTCTACAAAAATTAAGGGAGAAATGCAGGGGTTTTTTTCCATGTGTTACAATAAAACATCTAAGGCAAATACCTGCATTAGGAAATAGTAGCAAGATGTGAGTATTTATAATGTTTAAGACGTACAGATGGTGCTTCTAACACACTTATTTCTGTTTCTGTGACAGCAACATAGTAGCTACACTCTTGTTGTGAAGGCATCAGACAGGGATGGAGCAGGAGATGGAATATCATCCCTTTGTAGCTGTAACGTTAAAGTTATTGATGTCAATGACAACTTCCCAACTCTCGCTCAAAGCTCTGTAAGTTTTTAATATCAAAAGCAACAGCACTGTTTTAAAACTCTGTTCAAAAACCTTTACTAACTCTTAGAGTGCTTTCATATTTGAATGCTCCCCTCAATTAACAGGGTTGCTTCTTTGAAGCGTGCTCAAAATCCGGTCCACTGCTTGCGTAATAATTCTGATAACATGCACATAGGTTATTTTTGTACTCAGAGAAGTCAATCCTGACACTGAATTCTCTGTATTCAGAGAAATCTAGTCATTCAGGTGTCCTAACCTGTGCAATATGGCCAGATTACATAAATCAACTCAATCTTTGTATGATCTTTTCTTACAGAAAGCACAAATCCATTTCCTCTAAACTGCCTCTGCAAATACTTAAGGTGATGCAGGTCTTCAGATCTGCAACCAGAATCTGGAGGTGGTGAGACACTGGAACAGGTTGCCCAGAGAAGTTGTTGATGCCCCATCCCTGGAAGTGTTCAAAGCCAGGCTGGATGGGGTTTTGAGCAACCTGGACTAGTGGGAGGTGTCCCTGCCCACGGCAGGGGGGGTTGGAACTGGGTGATCTTTAAGGTCCCAACTCTAACCATTCTATGATTCTATGATAATCACAATTTTCCCAGTACATTGGAATGTAAATTGGCATGGACTGGGGGCAGGACATCCTTCAAAAAAATCTCTGCAGTCAGCTGTGTTTTCCTCACATTATTTATTTTAGTGTTGCCTAATAGGTATTTATCTGTCATTCCAGTTTTCAGCAAGTATTTCAGAAAATTCACTCAGTTCAGAACTTATACGAATACAAGCTCTGGATGCTGACGAAGAGTTTACAGACAATTGGTTAGCAGAGTTTTTCTTTATATCCGGTAATGAAGATAACTGTTTCGAAATTGTTACAGATCGAGCTACAAATCAAGGAATCCTTAGAGTAATTAAGGTATGGATAAATATTGTGATTCAGCTGTTGAAGTAATCATCTTAAAATAGTTTTACTTAATTGTTAACAAAATTAAAGGAGTAAAAAAAATGTTACTCACCCATTTAAAATAGAAAATATTTAAATAAAATTAAAGGAACATTTATTTATTATCTGGTTCTTTGTGGTTTGCCTTTTAGGAATTGAATTATGAATATCTCCAAACTCACTCACTGATTATTGGTGTCAGGAACGTAGCTGCCTTCCACCACTCTGTTGCGCATGAGTACCGAATTTCTGGAACACCCCTCACAATAGAAGTGAAAAATGTGATTGAGCCACCCAGATTTCATCCATCTTCAATTGTGTTTTCTGTATCACAAAACACAAGAGTGAATTATGTTGTGGGAACGTACACAGCCTTTGATGAGGACACTGGATCTATTGCATCAAATGTTGTGTAAGCTCTGCTCTGTGTAACTCCCTGGATGGAATAAGTCTTTTAATTGATATTTCAATGGGATGAGGAATAGGTATTTTAAAGGGCGCTTTGAAAAACAACTCTGAAAATATTAATAGGATAACAGCAGAATAATAGCAAGAGAATAGCATATTCTTCAGCCCATTTTTTTATGCTATGATTGCATATGTAGGCATATAAGACCTTCTTTCCTTACCATTGTGCACAAGGCAAAGAAAATCTCATTTCTCTAACAGGTTGTAAATTAAATAAGAACATATGGTTCTTTTAACACAACCTAAGCACACTTTTTCTTGAAATGTTTGCTACAAATAGGGTATTTGTTAGCATCTCTAAAAAAGCAAGTGAAAACCCCAATAATGGGCAATATTATACAATCAAAATACAAGAGGTCACTACCAGCTCATTTGACAGTAAAAAATAAAATTTTTAAAAAATGACATTCATTTCTGCTGATATTAATGATGATTCATGGGACCACAATTTGCTTTTTAATGTATGTGAAATCAATACATCTATCTTACAAAGGTTTGAAAAGCTTTCATAAAACAGAGAAATATGTTAGCAAATCTCTAACCATAATGTTAGAGAAATAGCTGTGGATTTAACCACAAGAACAAGGCTTCTAGTAAAGGTTTATAGGGTCCAGAAAGATTTTACTTTTAGACTATGATACCACTTTCAAAATATGATGGACTTCTACACATTTACTTTATTCTTAATTATTTTTCTGGTCTACATCTTTTGAAGTCTACAGGAATTTGCCTTGAACAGGGTGAAATACAATTGGACCTAGCACAGCCTAAAGAAAAATATTCCAAAGTGACAAATATTATTTTCAATATTAATATGTTAATATTAATAATTCATAACTTAATGCTAAGTATTTTTACTTCACCAAATACAGATATAGTATAGGACGTGATCCAGCTGCCTGGTTCAGAATCAATCAAAACACTGGTCAAATCACACTGAACAAAGTTATAAACCGGGAATCAATCTATGTAATCAATGGGCAGTACAAAGCAGAGGTTCTGGCTATCACCAGAGGTAAGAAGAGACATTAAGTTTTCTGAAACATAATTCTGTTTGTTCCAGATGCATCCCAATGTTTTTTCCTGTTTCTAGTTTTCCCACCTGAACTGCATTATTTATAGTACCAATATTCCCTCCTGACAACAAATATCTTTGTTTTACAGGGGTTCCTCGATATACTGCTACTGGCACCATTGTGCTTACAATAGAAGACACCAATTATAATTGCCCAACTATTAATACTGAAATAAGGAAAGTATGTATGCATTCTCCATCAGTGATTATCACAGCAAAGGGTACGGATGGTGATGCGTATGGTTTCCCCTTTACATTCAGCATACATGGTGAACCTCAAACTACATGGATTATCAGATCAATAAATGGTAAATTAATCTACATTTTATAACAGAATAAGCCATAGTAATAAGCTTTTGTCTAAAATAACAGATTAGGATAACCTTTTAATAAAAAACAAAACAGTTATTAGAATCTATTCTAATCTCACTTAAATGTGATTTTATGCTCATATGAGTCCAAGAAGTTGCTCTGGGTTATATATATACACACATATATGTATATGTATATATATAAAATCATATTAAAACTAGAATCAGAATCTTTACATATGTTTTATCAAAAAAATAGAGCAGCACAACTGTACTTTACTTGAGGGTATCTATGATAAGCGCTTCTATTGGTCTAAACCTAATGAGGTAGTTCCAAAGGAGTAATTTGATACTTTTTTATTTCTATATTATCTAAAAAATTCTAAGAATATGACAAAAACCCCAAATTTATTTATTAGAGTATAAAGTTATTAGTTGCAGTCTCTTATGAAACTCATATGAAAATGGCAAATAAACATTACAGCTTTTGCAATCTATTGTACAAATTGTACTTACTTGTATTTCTAAGAAAAACATTTTAGTCAGTGCTCAGTGGAACTTTTCCATTTTCCTTAAATAGGATGTAACAAATTAATGAATTAATCAAATCTCGTATATTACTAAATGACAGTATTTCCATAAATTACTGTACACATATAAGACTATATTACATGGTAAATATCACAATTAAAACTATTTTTGTTTCTCCTATTTGTACTAAACAGATGCAAATGTCTAGCATTTTAAAACTGCTGAAAAAACTTTTGAAAAATACATGTAAATTCCTTGTGAGAGAATACAAAAAATGATAATTTTTTTTGTTCATAATTGTGCGAATAAAACCCAGGAAAAGCAGCAGTAGATATTAAAAAATGCATTTGCCCCTTTTAAATTTCTCAGGTTAAAAATTGGTAACTATACTGATCTGGCTCAGGTTTTCCGAAAGAAAGAAGTAGCATACATGAATATCCTAAATTTCAGCTTTGAATAAGTACTGCAGACACATAAGTAACTGAAGATCTAGAATGGGAATACATAGTTTTCATTCTGTTCTATTAATATTACCCACAAAAACTATAGATTTGTACAATATTCATAGTCAATACTATAATCTAAATATTTTTCTCTTTTCATTTTTTTTCCCCCAAAGCTTCCTCTGCAGAACTAGTGAGTCAGAACATGGAATTTTACCTTTATAGGATCTATATCAGTGTAACTGATAACCAAGGCCGACGTTGCTCTAGACCACATATAATTCCCGTGCAAGCTTGTCAGTGTGATAGTCGTAATTACTGCACCAATGGGGCCACGACAATAATTATCATTGGTGGTGGCGGTAAAGAAACAGGTCCCGAAGGTGGCGGTACTGGTATGACTACACCTGGAGGACAAGAACCTGTGGACTACACAGATCAAGTTTACACGAATGGATACAGTGAAGGTAGTGAAGGATATACTGGAGTCATTGATTATACTTATAATGGAAACGGAAACATCAGAGTTATCCAGTCTTCTACGACACTTAGCGGTGCTGCCATTGGCTTGATGTTTCTTGGTGGATTAATATTTGTTCGTAAGTATAAAATTAGAAAACAATTCAATTATTTTTCTAAGTGTATTTTTTTTAATTCTGCTACAATAAAGTGACTTTCCTTGTTGGTGGTTAACCTGTTGGCTCCCATAGGACATTTGACAGAGAAAAAAAATGCCTTTAAATTATAATTTCTATATATTTTATATTCTACATATTTATATAAACATTTCATTCAAAATAACTATTTCCTTCCTAAGACTTAGGGGTCCTCTTCCTAAGGTGTTATCCAATTCTCAGATCATCAGACAGGGAAAAAATAGTTAGTAGAAGATTCAGAAGATTTTGGGCAAGAGCTGTGCCTGTCACAAGTTACACTTTGCAATTCATACTTCTGTTACATTAGTAAAAGAAATGGACAAGTATCAGCTCCAAGCTGGGTATAATAAGATGTGAAGAATAAGCTTCCTTTGAACTCAAAGCCAGACTTCAGTAATAGAACAATACATACAATCATCTTAAATTTTGAACCTTTTGGCTATTGCTGCCAATCATTACATCTATAAAAAACAAGTAGCATTAGAGACAACAGGATCAAACCAGATCATTCATTCATATGTCCTAGCATTTTTGAATACCAGGTTCAGGGTTAAGAATTACTTGAGTTAGACTTTACGCAAGCAATTCTCAGACCACCACAATCAGATGTGATCATCTTTCTTTCACATCCTGGACACCAAGCAATCAACATCTAAAATTTCCCAGTGCAGAAATGCTGAGTACAAAACAAGAGGAAATAGATTTTTTCCCTGATTTTTTGAAAAGGGGGGTTTGGTTTGGGTTTTGATCTTTGGTTAGTAGGAATCAACAAACACAAAATTTCCCAGGTGATTACTGGTTACAGGACAGACTTTTTCTGCCTTTTGAAATCTCTTCTCCTAGTTGGTAGTTTGGAGTAAATATGTCCTTAGTCGTGTGAGGTAGTACTTTGTACATGTGTAGCCCTTTGCCCTTTCCTCTTGAAAACTGTTTTAGATGTTTTAGATGCTCTGATTAGTCTGGTGTAGGCAACTGTCTCCATCCACTCCCTAGATAATGAGGTTACTAACTTAGCTATCTAGGTTAAGGACCTAAAGACAGCCAGAATTAATACTTCAGTGCCTTTCTAAAACGAGCAATGTTTTCAATGTTGGCATTTAAAGCATTCAGCAATTTCCAGCACAGTTCTTGAAACAGCTAAGCCTAATACAGCACAGTGGGAAACCCAACTCGCTCTATGTAATCATTTGTTAAAACTGGGTTTTGGGGTTTGCCTCTATTGTTTTTTCAAATCAAGCATTATGTATATGCAATGTGAAAAATGCAACTGGAGCCTTAGCCAAAGATCACTATAGCCAGATGGATATCTCTCCACTGATTCTCATACGTCTATTATTATTAATGTATGCTTCTTTTCAATTAAAATATCTTAGGAGACAAATGTATGCTTATATATCAAGAATGAATATCACTGAATGCTATACATAGCAAGACTGGTTCTGTTTGTTTAATTTTCATATGTATGCAATTTATATTCATTCAGCTGAGGTAGATCAAAGTCTATTCCCAGGTGTATAGGCATAAATTTGGAATAACAGCCCTACTCCACCCCCGCTTTGCTCTGTTATAACTAAAAGTACAAATTATTCTGAATTTCCAAATACATACATTTCCAAAAGCAGCTAATGATTCCAACAGCCGGACTTTCAGGCTGCTTGGTTTGAAGCATTTTAAAAGACATATTTTCAAAAGTTCTTGAGCGCCTGCCCTCTGGGAAAAGCAGCTGTTCCTGGGAGGAAAACATGTCCTAAATCGCTCTCTCCTGTTTCTTTCCTGTTAAGTGATTCCAATTTTGATGTCAATGAGTGACTGTTGTGGCTGTGGACCTGGCGCTGCAGGTGGAGTTGGAACTGGATTTGAACCTGTACCTGACTGCACAGAAGGAGCTATTCATCCATGGGGAATAGAAGGCGCACAGCCTGAAGACAGGGTCAGTATATCCCATGTTTCTAGAACCCGCAATAACTCCTATTTACAGAAAAGACTGCATTTAACTAGAAGCACAAAAGTGATTGTAGAACTGTGTCTTCTTCTGAAAGAAGCCTGGCACTGCCAGCAATTGCCAGGCAGATGTGAAAGGTGATTCTTAATTAGCACTGGCAGATGGACTTTGTGTGTTTTCAGTTGTGTTCAGTTAGCTTAGCCCAACAGTTTGGTATTACTATCCCTTCAGCTGAAACACAATAACTAGCAAGCTTTTTGAGTGCAAAGTAGGACAAGGAAACACAAACCCTTCTCACTGATCACCTTTTGTGTTGACAATGAAAAAAACTTAAATAGATCTTTTTTTCTCTTTTTTTTTTTTTTTTTAATGGGGATGGTAATTAATAGCTATCGTTAAAAGTTTAGACTGCTAATTCCTTAACTTGATTCACAAAGTCTTAGTCTTCATATGGGAATTTCAAAGTCATCATTAAAGGAGTCAAAATGTTGTTTTCTAGGACGTCTCACACATTCTTGCTCCAACAACAGCTGCAGGAGGTGATTTTGGTGAACCCTCTGGTAAGCAGATCCTAAAATTTTCTATGTGTGTTGTTATAAAGCTGTCTTTATATAGAGCTTCATGTCTTCTGATTCAAGGAGCACTTTGGTTTCACAGCTATAACCCAACACTTCCAATCTTACACATGCAGATAGTCAATCCAGCATCAATAAAGGATCTGAGGTCTGAGCCTTTGAGCAGATTCATTTCTGCAAACTGCATTTATTTTGAAATATCTGCCAAGGCTTTCAAATCTCAGGCAATTTTTCTTTATCATTCCAGCTAGTGAATGGGAGGTCTTTTCAAGACACCAGTTTTAGTACAAATCAATCTTGAGGCCAGAATAAGGAATTTTTCTTTCATAACTCAGTGGTGAAAGGTTCAGTTCCTCCCAGTTTCCAGGCTCTGCTTTCCACAAGGGAGAGTAGTACCTGTCAAGTAGCCAGTTAATTACTGAGCTAGTGCACTAGCCTAGACAGAAAATGGGTACATAGCACAATAAATTAATGTTTGTGAGGTAAGGTTCTCCTAGGAATTCAATGGCCATAGAGAGTAAGTCAAGCTGTGCAGTCCCACTTTCTCTTTTTCCCCATTCCTTACTTCACAACAGGAAGGAAGGAAGGATGCTGGCACAGATCCATTTTCACTAGCTTCCGACAGGAAGAAATGTCACTCTGAAGGACAACTTCTCTGATGACTATTGATTATTCTAAATGTTCTCACCCTTAAGGTAAAATCAAACGAGAACATTTTGGGACATACACATGAATTTCGAGTCTTCATTGTCAGGGAAGTTCTGCCGACATGACAATTGAAAAGTTTAATATATTTGATTTACTTCATTTCCACTGTTCAGTACCGTTATGGTGAAAGCCCTTGGTTCAAATTCTATAAACTGAGACTAATGAGACTAAATGAATATAAATGAATATAAACCAATATAATATAGCCTATGTCTCTTAATGTAATCATAGTCAAGACTACCGTATGCAATTGGTTTATTATATTACATGTTGATATTTAAGACCGCTCATCCTTTGTTATCATATATGAAAAAATCTGGAGAAGATAAAATCATGTAAGTTTGACTTTATAATTTATTGTAAAGGTCATTTTTATTCTGCATTATGAACACTCCCAAATCCCCCTTAACAATTTAACAACTAGAAAATCTGAAAGCACTTATAAAGTTAGTTCTTTTAGAAATTAGTTTAAGGCAAAACAATTTTAACCCTGATGTGATCATAAATATACATTTATGTATTTGCATAAATATCCATAAGCATTATCTAATTTTCAAATGCAAATCTCATGACAGCTTTTATGTACACCAGATAGAGGAATCTCACCAGTCAATTACAAAAGTAAATCATTGATTTTCAAAGGCACATATGTACACACTGCCTGGCCTCAGGAATATAATCAAGGTCATAGATGTCTGCTAATATGCACTTAATTTTTATTGCAGTTTCAATGTTTGGCACCTCTGCATGAATCTGTGATTTAAATTAGACTAAAACACCTTTAGAAACTCAGTAGAGTCATTGTACTATTTGTAAAAACAACTGGCAAATTCTGTGTAAATTTTCAAAGCACACAGGAAGAATAACTTTTTCTGTTTTCAGACATATATACAAACACATATGGAGGAGGAGGAGTAGTAGCTTCTGGTGTTGAAGAAACTACAGGGGTTGGCTATGGCACTGGTACTGGTTATGGAACAGCTGGAGGAATTTCTGGAACAGGTGAAGTAAAAGGGTCAGTTGGAGGAACAATAAAAGAGTGTCGAGAAGGAGGAGTGAACATGGCCTTCTTAGACAACTACTTCTCTGAGGTAATTACTTGATCTTCCTTGTGTTATATCTATGAGCCTACTGTTAGATTCTCCTCCCCATGTTACATGGTGGAAAACCAAAATAACTCCACTCAAATTGAAACTTCCATGATATAAGACTGGTATGAGAGCAAAGCTGACTGTACTAGCAGGAAAAATTATGACACTGGTAGTACTGCTTTTGAGCTGGTGCCATACGAGATTTGATTGCTCGATAGCCTTTTTGTAAAACTGATGGACACACTGCAAGTATGGGTAGCAAGCTATGAAATTATTTTGGCTTCGTAAGTGACCACCAAATTTATATATTTGCCACCTTTTTCAGTGTATAAATTGATAATAACTTTGTGAAATTGTTCACACCTACTTCCTGTACAGCTAGTTTAATGAAGTGACTTTAACCCTTAAAGAACTGCGAACACCAGTTCATCTTTTTCCTTATTTTTATTGCCATTTCTATTCCCTGTAAGACTTGTGAACTGCAAATGACACAAACATGTAGTTTTGTAATTAGCAACATATTAATTAACCTTTGGGATTAAAAAATGCTATGGACTTTACACAATTAATGGATTAGTGGGATATATTTTCATAATTAGCATGAACCGTGAGGCATAAGGACTATAACTGCATATGTCACCAAGATACCAATTAATACATAAGAATTGCTGTACTTCAAAATCTAAACAAGATTCATTGGAGGAGAGGACAAAGCCGTCCTGAAGTCCTGAGCATGGACTTTTCGCAGACCTCAATCTCCCTTCCTGGCTGGGAGCACTGCCAGTATCAATTGTCTGCTCGTCACAGGCCTCCCCAAATTACTTCTCCTACAGACCATCTCAGTCTCCAAATCCTCTGCCTCTCCTTCCTGGGCCTCCCCTTCTGTCCTTCCATGCTTCCTCCAACCTCAACCTATACTCACTTTAAATTCTTCTCTTTCCTGCCTGATCTCTCTGCACTGACCACCCCACCACCCCCAACTCCATCCCAAATCAGTCGTCTCCATCCTGCTCAAAATGGATTCCCCTTTGGGCTCATGAAGACTTCCCCACTGTGGCCAACCCTCCATCCCAGCCCCTCTGTCCTGACCTCTCCACTGCTCTCCTCATCATCCTGCTTTAGTCCTCTTCCTACTGTTTCATTCAGATATTTCTGCCCAAAGAGTACATTTGTTCCCCTGTCCCTTTCACTCTCTCCCTTCACCCCACAGTCAGACCCACTGAAAACAGGCCAAATTTGAGATGCTAAGTGTTGGCAGAAACAAGAATAAAACATGAGCAATGTTTGAATAAAACTTATTTCAAGGTTGCAAAAATGTTGATGATATAATTTGTCATGTTGGTGTCCTGTTTTTCAAGCCAGCTAGGTCTTACTGTGTTTAGGGAAACCTTACTGTAGTTTGAGTCTTCATGTTAAAAAACCTGATAAAAAGCCACTCTGTTCTTCCTTTCTTTTTTTTTTTTTTGTCTGTGTTTTTGCAAACTGCAGAAAGCATTTGTGTATGCAGATGAAGACGAAGGTCGACCAGCAAATGACTGCCTATTAATATATGATCACGAAGGAGTTGGTACTCCTGTTGGCTCTGTGGGTTGCTGCAGCTTTATTGGAGAAGATACAGATGAAACATATTTGGATACATTAGGACCAAAATTTAAGACCCTGGCAGAGATCTGCCTGGGCAAAGAGATCGAACCTTTCCCTGATGTCAACCCAACCTGGCCATGCGTTAACCTCAACTTTCCCAACCCTGAAAGTGATCTAAACCTCCCACCACCTGGAACCACCATCATTGTAAATGGATGTGCACCTATGCCTCCCCCAGTTGGCACCACAACGGTTGTTACCGAAAACACCTACACATCTGGGTCGACTATACAGCCCCCAAGGCCGATGCCAGATCCTTTGCTCCACGGCAACATGACGGTGACTGAGACCTACACCTCTGGCTCACCCTCTCTTTGCGTTGACCCTCTGCGTGCATCCAACGTTGTCGTAACAGAAAGGGTTGTTGGTCCTGCATCCGCCTCTGATTTGCGCGGCATGCTAGATATCCCCGATCTCACAGATGGGTCCAATGTTATCGTCACGGAAAGAGTAATCGCACCCAACTCCCGGCTCCCAACCTCTCTGAGCATTCCTGATTTGGTAGATGGGTCGAATGTGGTGGTTACAGAAAGGGTGTTCAGGCCTGCCTCCGGCATGCCAGGCAGCTTAATAAATATTCCTTCAGAGTTATCGAATGCCCACAATGTGGTGGTCACCGAGAGGGTAGTGTCAGGGTCTGGGATGAGCAGCCTAGGGGGGACAAGCCTAGGAGGAACAAATCTGGGAGGCCTGAGCAGCACAGGTCAGATGCTCAGTGCCGACTGTCACCTTGGCCAGGCAATGGGCACCGCATCCCCTGGCACCTCCCGGAGAAGAGTGACAAAGTACAGCACCGTGCAGTATTCCAGTCAGTAAGGCCTTTGCCAGCGCCCCTTCCTGCTGAAATTGCCATTTGCACCAACACTTGTTAGCTGCCACCCACCAAGAATATTGATATGATTTATAACTAGGAAATAGCGCTAAAGTTTCGGGGATTCCTACTCATGTGAGGATCTCTGAAGGGTGCCCCATTTCAAGGTCAAATGCAGGACTTTGTCAGTAAAGGGAAAGTTGAAGTAAGCTTTAAATGTATTTCTTTCTCTCCACCTAGCACTGCACGTGTACAAACAGATACGAGTGTTTTTGGAGAGAGATCTGGTTACCGAGCAGAGCAGTGAGAAGGGATCCTTGGGTGCAAACATTATCAGCATGAATTAATATAATACAAAAAAAGTATTAAAATGCTGTGCTGCTGAGTGATCCCCCACAATAGGTAGATTTGGGTTAATAGCCCCTAACTGGCAAGACAGGAAAAGAATGTAATTAATAATTAGTCAACTCAAGACTAAACAAGCACTTTCAAATGCATCACTTTACTTTGCATGTAATTCAAGGAGCGCTACAAAATGGCACTTTCAATCATTTCTCCCATCACCAGCAACAGTTATAAATAATAATCATATAAACAGAATACATTTTCATTGTCTTCTCAAGTTCTCAGTAAAACAAACACTCTGCCATGGTCTGCCATGTTGTTGCTCTCATGGCAAGGAGCGTGACCAGCAATTTGCTGCAGCCAGCACTGCCATGTTGACACTGTCACCCAGGAAGATGTTGCCTTCATCTTTTCTCCATTACTATTACAGCTTTACTTAAATCTGACAGGACTTCAGTAACAACCAGGAGCTCTTGGTCAGATTTTTGTGCCAAACTACGGCTACCATTTAAGTCTCCAATGTCAGGTTCTATTAGGAGGGCTATAATATACTATGCCAAAAGAGTCTTAGAAGCTTTGTGACGGGGGGAGGTAATAGCAAGTATTGTATCACTCACACTGCTAGCTGAAGTCCTTCATGAAAAAGAAAAAACACTTGGGAGAAATATAAATTTGCTAATAAGCAATTTGCAGAATTATTATTTCATATGTCAATGTATTTTGCATTGATATTTTGAAAGTTTATTTGAATGTGTTAATTGAAAAAGTCTTTATGATTCTATAAACGTAATTAAATCTGGCTTTTATTTTCCCACAAAAACAGCTCTACTGGACTCTGTTATTCTAATAGCACCTTAACATGGCTTAGAATATGATCTGAAGGAGCAAAATACCTAAATAGAGTATCTATCTCATTTTACTTCTGTATCATATGTATAGTAACCACAGCGTATGCAACATCACTTCAGTGTAAATACAATAGAGTTATACAGAGGGACTAGATTTTTTTTGCTAGAGCACTAACTCAGTAGTTTTCCCTCGAATTTTGCTTCTTCAGCATTGATGGATAGGTTAGTGAAAAGTTTAAGAGTTGTCTGCGAGCCTCCCACCCTCTAAAACAGAGAAGAAACTTTCAGTTGCATATCCAGATTAACCCACCTCAGAAAAACTGGATGACAAATTCCTGAGTCTGATATCAGGAAAAAGCTTTTTAAAAGATGCTTTTGGAAATGCAACTAGATCCTCTGTCAAAGACAACCTGCAGTGCCCTCTGAGTCAATGCCACAGCCATTAACACCAGTGGCCCCCAGAAGTCATGACCAAATCCAAGGCTACCTCAAGAATGGCTCCTTTCCATGGCTTCAAGTTTTTTTCTGAAGCAACTAAGTGTACTCAATGCTGTCCTCAGAATATCTGAAGTACTGCTATTTTTACTTCATCCTGTAGCCTTGATGATCTTAAGTATCACTAAAATTGCATTGACTTCAGTGGGATAAGTCTCTCCTATACATTATGTACCAACTGTAAGTATGGTTTTTTGAACCATTCTTTAAAGAAGGAAAACAGGTACTAATATATAAAGCTGTATCCTTTTATATCTGGAGAATTTGTGCTGAAATTCACTAAAATGCTGACAAGCTATCATTCATTTATTTACATAAAAAAGCAAATATTTGAAATATGTATGACTTTGGACATTTAGAAAGTCTATGCAATATAGCCAAAGCCCATTAGAGATATTTTTTAATGTAAAAAAAAAAATGAAGTCTTGTGTAAATATTTCCATAATCATCTGATGCAAATCAGAAATATTTTTCCTAACTGTGCTTCAAAGTAATATCTATTTTTCAGAAGCACATGCGGAATTCTTTGTGACCTTCTTGAACAGGAATTCTGTGTGAAGTATGAGTGTCTGAACTAACCGTAGTCTCTTGCATGTTTAGAAATAGAAAGGGGAAGAATTAATAGAGAAAGTACAGCTTTTGGTGATGTAGTGGTTGTCTACTTCTAGTACTATCTTTTACCAACTTTTTAAAGATAAGTGGTGTATTATTTAATACAGTTTCTCGAAAGATTTCTAGCATTTTTTAATATCAGTGTCTCACATCAAACAGCAATAACATTATCCCTCAGCACTTTTCTAGTGCATTTCTGAATATTAATGTCTATTGCTGTGTAATTTTTACAAACTTTCTTAGAATTGTTTTCTTAGTGAGATGTGGACATTTTTGGGGTACTGCAAATTGTGGAAGAAAAATGTATCTGAAGGTGTGAACAAATACTTGGTTCATTAAAAATTCTCTGCAAATTATTTTTCTAGCTTTATTCTTAAAAAAATAGCATATAGTTTAATCCTGACTAACAGACATTAGTTTTGTTTCTTTTATTTCTGTTGTAATTTAGAAGCCCACTTGCTGTCTACCTTTAATCATGTTGTTTAATAATGAGCAATTAATGGTTTTCAGGAAAGAAAGGCAACTTTGAGTAGTGATATTAATCCTGCTCTAAACCATGCAAGCAAAAAACACTTATTAAAGTGTCAGCAATGTGCAACACCGAGTCTACGGCTTCCTTTTTTTTAGTTGGGTTTTGTAGAGAAGGATCCTACAATTTTCCACAGGCTCACTGAGATCTTGGCAGCATGAAAAGCATACTGCCACGGAAGAAAACAGAGCCACAAGCTGCGGGTCTCATTAGATTTCTATCTTGGGAACACTGTCTGAATTCGAACAGCAGGTTTCGATTCTTTTTACTCAGTCCTGATTTTGTGGTAATAACTTGTGAGCAGCACCTACTACTTGTAATATGAAAAGACCATACAATTTAAGCAAAAATTTTAAAAAGTCTACTGTTTTGCTTGAATTAACATAAATGCTCCTCATTATTGAGTAACCAAATGCATCATTTTCATTCTATTTAAAATATAATTAATATTACAGAGTTATTGTGTTTTCATAACTAAAAAGACTAGAGATTTGTTTGTAATTATTTCTGAAAATATACAATAAATGATCATTTGGAACATCATGTTTTAAAGAGAGTGGCTCAGGATATTATCTTTTTTCCTATTATCAGTGGAAAATGTAGTTTCCTTAAAATTGCTGCTTTATGCAAGAAAATTCTAGTATTACTTTTCTTTCAGAAAAAAAATAAATGAAAGGTGTTGATTTAGAAAGTCAGAACATCCCAGGGTGATACTATTTCTTGTATCAAATTGACTGAAATTTTACAAAAAGGAGAACAATAGAAAAATTACAGCTGTTGACAGTTTTGGATGCACTTTTGTATAATGACAAATCTGACATATTTTCCTATTGCATCCAGTAGTTAAACAGCAGCTTCTAATTCAAGACAACACAATAAGGTATGAAATGGAACAGTCATGAAAACCCCATTTAAGAAACAAAAGCTGCCTAACTGACATCCATCACTTACCCTGACCTTTGATATTCATCATACGCTGCTAGGCCTACCTGCAAATTTATTTAGCTTAGCTGCTTAGCCCTTTTATTTTTCCTATTTTTAGGAAAGCTCTAAAAACAACATTAAAATACATATACTACAGGCTTTTTTTCAACTCATTCATTAAAGATTTGATTCAAGCCAGTCAAAATCCAGGTAAAATAAATAGTAATCTTGTACCTGCAGGCTTTGATCTTACAGTGACGCAGTACCAAAGCTCCGGGCGAGGGTCTGTCCATGTGCCAGTCAATGCAGGCTCAGGTTGCCAGGGAGGCGAACCATCTTGCCAAACCAGACCGGGACCTAAGTGACAAAGATCTCCCCAGGACCCCTTATAGGACTTCAGTAAGTTGTTTAATTTTTCCTAATCTTCAATAAATTGTCTTTGAAAAGGGGAATGACAACTTAATCTCTCTTCCCTTTAGGAATATGATTATAAATTCATCGACATTTGTAAGATGCTCAGGTGTTAAGGTGTTTTGGTAAGATATATATAAATACATCGCTAGCAATGTGCCTGTAGCGTGCATGAGCCTCTTGAGCCTCTCATGCTGGATGTCTATTAAAATGAAAGCCATTTGACTGTAAAATCAACTCTAGATCAATTATCCACATATAAATAGCAAAATAACAGCTATTGGACAAGCAACATTTATTAATAACAGCAGAAAAGTAGTGCTTTTCTTGTGGTGTTTCTGGGTATTTAAGTCTGACTTTTATCTCCTTGATTCCCTTAGTTAACATGTTACTGAATAAAAACGGCCATGGTGGGCTGCAGGTGCACCATGAAGAGGCTTAGAAAGGAGCTAGAGAAATTCATGTGTAACAGGTCTATAAATAACAAACTAAATAGCCTTGCCTGGGTGAGTACTAAGGGATGGACTGCAAGCAACGGCCAGGCTTGCACACACTTTCTAAATGGCATCTCCCATTGCCACTGTCAGAGACAGAAAGAAAAGCAACACACCCATTTTTATTGTAAGTCTTATCAGTTATGCCCCATTGTCATTCAGAGCGTGCTTTCAATTTTATTACACCCAAGTTCAGAGTCTAATCCGAAAACTCAGCAGGAGTATTGCCAGTGATTGCAAATAGCTTGCTTTATCACCTTTGAAGCATTGCCTAGTCTCAGTTCTAGGAGATTGTCTGAGATTTACACTTTTTACAGATGAATCATCTGAAAGCATCTGAAATAGGAAAGTCTTACTGAAAAGTTTTCAGTCTTAACTCTGATGTTAACCAGTATGGTTTGCACTTTCTCCCATTCACAGCTCCGTAACCAGTAGGAAAAAAATGAATGCAGCCTTTGGGTCATTTGGGATATTTTGCCTTTTGTCATCAAAATCAGAACATATTTTGATTCAACAGTGATCTCTAGGTGGTGGGATACACATCCTGTAACCATCCCACACAGAAACATGCATGTCCACAGCCCGCTCTGACAGAAGTCTCACCAGAGCCAGCTCTTATTTTGTGCTATCACCATTTCTCATTCACAGAGTAACTCTGTAGTTGTTTTTATCAATATGATTTTATACTTCATAAAGATATTATTGAGGTAAGTGTGTGAAAACTACTTTGGCATTATCCTTAACATTTAATTTCTCTAAGAAAAGCCTACGTAGAATGGCTGCATTCTTGATAGTTGCATAAGCCCACTGGGGAATAAAAACGACAGGTCCAGCAAGTGACAGACTTGCAGCACTTTACGGCGCCTCATAAGTGTGCATTTCAGTATAATATATCACAAGCTGTGCCATACTACACACCATAAATGTTGCAGACAAAAGTTCCACTGGGTTCATTATACACACCATTAATTAAGAGCTTGCAGGACGAAGTTAGCATAGATAATGAAATACCTGAATACCATATGCCCCAATTTCCTTCATAATGAGGTACCAAAAAATTTAACTATGTCAAGAGCAGATCTTTCTCCCCAACAATGGAAATTGTTGCTGATTTTTTAACTTTACACTCAGTTGAGCTCTCTGTTGAAATTAGCTGCGACTAGATTGACTCAATTGATATTTTAAGCTCCTGAAACTATAGCTTGTTAGTTCCTCATTTATCCTTAAAATAATTTCCTTAATTAAATTTAGTTAAGATTAAAACTTAATCTTTTCACTTGTGACAGGCCTTTGACACTAATATTTCATGACAGGCATAAGACTTCTTCACAGCATTACTTCTTTCCTCTTTTGTCATCAGTAACTACTTTTAAAGAGGGTCAGTCACATGAAACCCCTACAGTATGAACATAAAGAAGTGAAGAGTGAATCTAGGATCCACAGTAAAGCCCACAAGCAATATTCAAGAAAACAGGGGCTGAGGTGCAGAATTCATGTAAAACTAGGCAATACGGCAAATTCTTGGCAATATATGTCCTCGTTTTGATTTGTAGGTGAAAACAGAAATAGAAGGTGAAAGAGCACCCAGACCTTCTCCTCGGTAGGTGTGTGAGAGGACGAGAGGGCAAAAGAGAGGAAAGAAAAAAGTCTAATTCTGGGAAGTGCTTTAGACCTCAGCATCATCCATTCAAGTCATTACAAGAAAACTCAAGTGCACACAAAGTTACAGGGTCAGGTTCTGCATCCCTGATCAAAATGGCCAACACCTGCCTACATCAGCAACCTCTCTCAGGCCACCAGGAGACACTGAACAGGAAAGCCCAGTGGTTTAAAGGACTGGACCTCACAGTCCCACCTAAATTGTTTGTGGACTCAACAACTCCAGCTGATACAAGTCCTTTAATTACTACTGAAAAGTTCAATTGATAGCTTACTTAAATCTTCCTTTTTGCAGTTTCTCATCCTCTGTAAATGCAGAGAGCATCTGTATTAAAAAAAAATGTACCTTTTAAATATCACGGAATCATAGAATGATGTTGGTTGGAAAGGCCATTCAAAGATTATCTAGTCCAACCCCTTGGGCTTATGATTCACCCTGCCTTACCAAAATTTCTTGGACTCTATGAGGACACAGGAACCAAGATTTCCTTTTATATGCAGATCAACCAGTTTATCTTCATTAGTTTGATTTCATGTGACTCCTCCTGAGTGCTCTTCTAACTTTATAAATCAAAGACAGAAAATTTAAAAATATGTGTATAGAATGTGGCCTGAGGCTTTTTGCTTTACCAGTTAACTTGGAATTATTTCTATTAATATATTATTATATATTTATTATTAACTGCTTACAATATTTGCTTGGCCCAATATGCATTCTCATTTACCCTATGTAATATTTTTAGAGAACAGTAGTAATTTTTTAGTGTAAACACAACTAATTGCACTGTATTCCAAAATCAAACATTTCCTTTCATAGTTTAGCTCTGATAGTACATAAGTGAAAAGAACAACCCAGCTAAATTCACAAGAATTATTAATATAAAAGCCAATTCATAAAGTTCTGCAACAACAGTCCTTTAGGAAATCTTACAAACAGCAATAGAACAGATTTCAATTCCATACATTTTTTCAGCCTTTGGTATTTTGCATCACTTTAACAGATGCAAAAAAAACCTCTCTCCTAAATATTTTACTTTTTAATGATGAAAACCACCATAGATATATGCGAGGTAGTTTCCATGTACAAGGTGAGAGCAGTTATTTTTGCCAAGGCTTTTCAGGTGGTCTTAGATGGCTCTTTGCAGCCATCTAAGCCATTTTGGCATGAGCTGAGTTGTTTTAGGACTTTTCCTTCTTGGAGGGCTGCAAGTTGACTCGTGGACTCATGCAATGAATTCAGGGTAGGTATCAGCCCCAAATGGGTTAGTCTGTAACCTCACTGCAGTGCAGATTAATTACCAGGACAATTGAAAGCAGAGCCAGAGGTCAAAGCATCCTCTCTGTTATACCGTCATTACCATAATTTAATTAGAGGTTTTTGTCCTTGGATGGTGTTGTGGTGACTCTCAACTAAGAACATGGGTTAAATGTAGTGAAAACATATCCTAATGCATCACCCAGCTCCCACGCTTATTGATATGACAGACGTGCATTCTCCAACAAGCCAGCCAACACTTGTAAAGAGCATGTTTTTCAACAAGGTAGGTGTTGAAACTCTGTGATGAAATGACCAAGGGTGGGATTTGAGTTAGCATTCAGATGTATACATTGCACACCACTGTAACTTTCAAATAGCCTTTTAAGAAGTAAAGGCCCTTTTAGCATAGCCTGTTGCGCTAGGACTGCATAGGGTAATGGTTTTAAACTAAAAGAAGGTAGATTCTTTCTAGATATAAGAAAGATATTTTTTTTACAATGAGGGTGCTGAAACGCTGCCACAGGTTGCCCGGAGAGGTGGTAGATGCCCCATCCCTGGAAACATCCAAGGTCAGGTTGGACGGGGCTCTGAGCAACCTGATCTAGTTGAAGATGTCCCTGCTCATTGCAGGGGGGTTGGACTAGATGACGTTTAAAGGTCATTTACAACCCAAACTATTCTACGATTCTACCAAAATTTAAAGGAACTTTCTCTGTTATTACATCCAGTCCATTGATAACTAGCAACCACAGTATAGAATCATGAGCTGACTGAAGTATACCCAAAAACCAGCCGAATTCTTGTCCCTGCATTTCCACCTGAAAGTGACCCTAAACCCTACCAACCTAAGGGTTCACTGTTCTTCTAATTTCCAGCCTAAATTTCAGATTAGTTGATATCTGGTTTTGTGCCTGTGTTGATATTCACTTTTAAAACGGAGACCTCGGTTTTGCTAAGCTAACCCCTTCTAAGTTTACCTGCTGACTTAGTATAGAGGCATACACAATAATTTTAAGTATATTAGCTCATGTACCTCAATTGTGACAGGAAAAAAAAAATCACAGAATAATACTCTTTTTCTCCTGAGACAGGGAATGCCACATTCCTGTATCTACAGTCCCTGAAAACTTACATTATGCTGCACCATTGCAGCTGATGCTGGACTTGCAAATTACAATAAGAACAGCAGAGATTGTTTCCACAGCCGAAGCTGCAACTTTTCAAAATAATCTTCCTGATGAATACAGTTCAGCTGTCCAGCATTGATGAACATTCATGGACCAAAAAAAGGCTAATATTTCTACTTTTGCCAAATACCAGTATAAATTGGGAGAGAAGTAGCTGGAGAGCAGCCCTGGAGAAAGGGATCTGGGGGTGCTGGTCGACAGCAGGCTCAATATGAGTCAGCCGTGTGCCCTGGCAGCCACGAGGGCAGACCGCACCCTGGGGTGCATCAAACACAGCATGACCAGCCGGTCAGAAGAGGTGATTATGCTGCTGTATTCAGTGTTGGTGTGGCCCCACCTTGCGTATTGTGTCCAGTTTAGGGCCCCACAATTTAAGAAAGGCGTGAAGGTCCTAAAATGTATTCACAGGAGGTCAACAAAGCTGGTGAAAAGGCTGGAAGGAATGTCTTGTGAGGAGCGGCTACAGACTTTGGGCTTGTCTAGCCTGGAGAGAAGGAGGCTGAGGGGCAGCCTCAGTGCTCTCTACAGCTTCCTGACTCCAGGAAGTGGAGAGGGAGATACTGACCTCTTCTCCCCGGTATCTACTGATAGGACACATGGGAATGGTTCAAAGCTGTGCCAGGGGAGGTTTAGACTGGACATTAAGAAACATTTCTCTACTGCAAGGATGGTCAAACACTGGAACAAGCTTCCTAGAGAGGTAGCCAGTGCCCCAAACCCGTTGGTGTTTAAGACATTTGGCATTTGGACAATGCCCTTAATAATACGCTTTAACTTTTGGTCAGCCCAGAAGTGGTCAGGCTGTGGGACTAGATGATTGTTGTAGGTCCCTTCCAACGGAACTAATCTATTTTGTTCTGTTTTGTTTTGTGCTATTCTGACGTTTTCTGTTCTGTTCCATTCTGTTCTGTTCTGTTCTATTCTATTCTATCCTATTTTATTCTACCAGCTACACAGCAGAACAATCGTTTGTTTGTATGTACCTAAATGCTCTCTGTCCTGTAAGCTTTCCCACAAAGACCATTACGCTACCCTGAAAAAGCAGTCTACAGGCAACTTCAGAGAGGCCTCGGTTGCTATGCAGAGGAAAACAACAGACGAGTTGCTCTGCCACTCCTTGTTTTGTACACGTAAAAGACACTATTTCATGCTGTCAGGCAGTAACAAAACGCCTGTGTTAGGCAAAAGGATCTGGTTTCGCTTTTTTTACAGCTCAGCCGGTTCCACAGCTTGTGGCTCGGCAGGCGGACTGACTTCTACAGCCACAGCAGACACCTGGAAAGTTAAACAACCCGGACACACCGGAAAAGAACAACCAGGCAGGCAGCAAACAGGAGAGTGGATACAGGGGAGAGAGCTGAAGAGAGAGCGATAAGGAGAAAGCAGCAAAGAGAGGAGGCGAAGCAAAAGAAACGGGGGGGGATTATTCCTGGTGGTTATAAGGGACTAAACAGCTTGAATTCATTTAAGGAGTGTGTCAGGAGGCGTGGAGAATCAACAAAACAGTTAACGCACATGGCAAAAACAATGGCTCCGTTCTAAGAGTGCCATATGTTTACTTAAAGTATCACACCCTGTCGCTAATGTACTTCTCTCCTCAGTTCGCTCAGTTTGTTCCCTGAAAGGCCCTGGTCCTGCAAGCACTTTGAACCTGGTAACTGCACCAAATGCAACTGCTCTGGTCCCAAGAACTGTCTGGGGGTTAGGAACTGTCTCTGTGACGTGCATATTTTTTCACAGAATATGCATTATCCGTCATATTTTTTTAATAGCTAAATGGAATTTTGATATATTCATGCACAGCCTCAATACACTGCTTTCTACTGGGATCTTCTCCTAAAAACCGAGCGGCAGCTAGGGCCATAGTGCAGTACAGAATCTTTAAACAATGCAGAAAAGATTAATTTCAAACAATGTGAAATATTTGCATAATAGCTTCATATGAATCGTAAATGAACGTCAACATTGCCTTACTGAGAACATACACTGGATTTTTCCACCTTAATACCATTTGCTGGAAACTTCACTTGTCTCATTCGATTGAATTGTTTGTCTAAAAGAAGAAACTGTGTTTTTTCTAGAAAAAGAAAGAAAAAAACAGAAGAAAAGAAAAAACCAAACACACAGCTGCAATAAAGTTACCTTTGCTTTTGTATGAAACAGAGGTGGATTCTGCTGGTCTGATCTAAAGCATGTCCTTGTCCTCCACCCCAGGGAAGCCAGGAGTTGCCTGGCACTGGTGTAGAAAGCATTACTCAGTGTGAGGAGGGAGTGCAGGCAGAGCTGGGAACAAGGTGAGGTTTTGGGGGAGTCACCCAGCGCCAGCCACTGTCCCTTACACCGAGGCCACTCGGGGCGACCGTGACTCACTAGGGTACTTGCGCTGACAACTGTTATCCCTGAAAGCAAACAGTCTCCCAAGAAAAGTTAGGTTGGTTTAGACAATAATTTATTTGCTGTTAAAGGCTTATCAAGAGAATTTAGACAGATGTTTGTGCTTTGAGAAAAGACCAACCTGGTGTGCCCCGCACATCCCAGAAATCCCCTTCCCTCACCAGGCACCGAAGAAGGGCTCAGCTGCTTTTATGGTTTGAAAAGCAAAGATGAACTTCCTCTTTGTTCAGTGGGATTGGTGACTGAGCTGCTGCTGTCTCCGGAGGGAAAACAAAGATCTAAGGCTTCGTGGATCCTCCCCTGCAAACTGATTGCGGGAACCGTGGCTTGGCTGCGGGAGGAGGAGGGTTTCGCAACTGCCAGGTTAGAGTGGAGGAAAGGCAAAAAGAAATTCTACTTCAGTGGTCAGTAACACAGCTACTAGCTGTTTTAGAAACAAATTCATGCTGTGTGGCATTTCTTTCATAACATCAGGCAAATTATTTCTGTAAATTATAACTAATAGAAGTTTTCCATACAAGGGAACTAAGTAAAAAAAAGATAAGCCTCAAACTGATGACTGAGGGTCTTGTAGGATGCACAGGACATGTAGCTGATCCACGTGAAAGTTATAAGCAACATAAGAACAGACGTCTAAATTCCGGCAAAATAATTTGCAAAACAGCTTCTGTCCCTTTGTGGCTACTGAGCTCTGTGAAGAAGAGATGATTCTACTCATTCCTCCCCTAAACACGTAGGTAACTTCAAAGGGAAATCAATGCTAAGGATTTTTCAAAGGAAATTAAACTAGCTTTTTACTCTATCATATCAGCATTAAAAAATTGGCAAATAGCTGTAAATAGATATAGTTTCCAACACTTCATTAACAGTATGTTGAATAGGCAACCGAAAACTTTATCAGAATTCCAGGTAGCTAACTTTCAGATTAAGAATAAAGTTTCAAATCAAGGTTCTTCTCTTGCAGCCTTTTGATGTAAAGAAATATTTTCAAGTTATGCTCAACCACCAGGCTGTAATATACGGCTAGAATCAGAATCTACTTCTGAATCACCAAATTAAAAGTAGTGTAATATGAAGGCTCTCTGAGACATGCTCTGCTTCATTTATCTCAAAGAGGAATTTTTAACTAATATTTTTACTTTTACTAACTTTAGCTGCACTAGCCACATTGGCTGTTAAACCTGTACAAATGACACCCCTGCCCTTGAGACAGTCCTCAGAGAATCTTGGGGTGTATTCTTGTGCAAATGTACACATTTCTGTTGGGTTACAAAGCAACCAGTCCCACGCAGTGACTCAGTGACAGAACCAAGGAAGAATACGGAAACCCTTAATCCTGTGCGTTTCGTGCGTATTGGCTTGTTTCTGCCCTTTTGCTTTCTTTAAATTAAGAAAATTATACTAATACAAAGGGTATCGGCAAACTCTGTAAATTGTGATATTATATGGAAATAATACAAATAGATACGCATAACTTCAGAATAAATTGTGAGGTAAAACTGTTTCCCTTGGGATCCCCTGGGGCAAATTATAATTGTTGCAGCTGATGTCAAACGCAATGTGAAATTACTTATCGTACACTGTTACAACTGTAACAAGGGGAGGTAAGATAGTTGGAAAGGGGACATAATGTAATCGGAAAGACTCTCCTAAGGCTGGTTCCCTCCCGGAGCCCGAATAGTATCACACATAGCATCATAACCAGCCGCTCCAGAAATTATTTATGAAAAACGAGCGTGATCTTAGAAAGATTAATTCGGCAAGTGCCTCAAAGACGAGAGGATGGGCGGGAAGTGTGTTTAATTGCTTCGCCACCGTGAAGAAACAGTTATGCCTTCGTAAGCACCAATTAATCAGGTGTATCCAGGAGAGATCTCTGCCAGACAGGAGCAGGAAGGATATGGCTCGGAGCGCCTTAAAAAGAAGACTACGGGAGAAGTCACGCTAAAGCAACTCCCAGCTTTATTCTCCCACGAGAACTGTATCCCCTTCCTATCAAATACTCGTTAATTTATTGTTTTCTTGTCGCCGTACCTTTGCGTGCCTCCTACACGCTTCAACTCGCTTTCCCCAGCGGGAAGGG
>VXAK01027952.1:36276-65672 GCA_013399435.1 Arenaria interpres | reverse complement strand
GGGTGGGGGGGGGGTTCTGCTATTCCTTGGAAAATAGGTAAAAGCAATCGCCGTTTGCCGTTCGAAGGCGGGTGAAGGTAGAAAACCCCGGTAAGAACGGTACCTCGGATGGGCGGGTTGCTTTCTTTTTTTTTTGGGGGCGCCGGGAGGAACAGGAATGCAGTGAAGAGATCGTTTTGTTGTCGTCTTCGTGTTCAGCGTGTTATCTGCATTAATGAATTGCCTTACCTTTTTGAAGGAGTAGTGCCAGGAGGGAAAGTGGATCATAAAGTGTTGTTTAATGGAAGCCCTTATGGCCTTAGAGAAATGATGCCAAATTCTTAACAGCCCACGACGCTTCAGGATTCCTCCTTCCCTGCCCTCACGCTTTTTTTCGCCCGCAGCCTTTAAGACCTTCCATCCTACGAAATACCACTCCTGGCTTAAGAGCACGGAGTATTTCATAACAGCGGAGCCCAAAGTGCCTGCTTTGCTTGACTTGGACTGATGCTTTGTGGCTGTTCGGAGATGTTTCACAGGAGGCTCCCCCTCCATATCTGCGGCGTTGCTCTTCAGCTCTTCACTTTCCCAGGCTGGCAAAATGCCCCGCGGAAGTCGGGCGGCTGCCGGCACCGCCACCCAGACGAAGGCGAGGGTGGAGGCCAGGACATGGCTGGGGAGCTGCCGAGGAGCCGGGCAGGGTTCAGGAACGGCTTGTTGCACGGACAGGCTGGCAGGTCCTGTACTTTGGCACCTTGCTCCCCCAGCTCGAGAACCTGCAAGATGAGGTTTGTTAGCTGGCCCGAGAACTTGAAGGTAGACTTGTGGGTTGCCACAAGTCAGCCAGTGACACTTAATCCTGTTCCTTGCAGCAAGCTGGGAGCTGGGGTTTAGTTGGAAATTATTTTGTCTTCGTTTTGCCCAAAAGTGCAATGGGACACGTGCAGAGTGCTTCTTGTACAGAAGTTTTCACTGGTTCTTTCTGTAATACCTGAAGCCACAGCATCATCTGTTTTGTTGGGCTTGCACTGCCTCAGGATTTGTGCTGTTGGTTTTGTCTGAAAAGAAGAAAATTGTTTTTCTCAGTCCTCATCATCCTCAGTCTCGGCTAAAGCTGGGGCAGGGTATGGTATGTTAAGAGTGAGCTCAGTTTGGTGCCTAGATGCCTCATTGTCAGATAGAATATTAGAGCAAGTGAAGCCCCCTTATGGTTAGTTGATGTCAGAAGAAAGAGGGGCACTGCTGGGTTTTGCCTTTGATGTTTGTTTAGGTTTTTGGTTTCTTTTTTTTCCCCCTAATCTGGACAATCTGGACTAATCTGCCACTCACGTGGCAGAAAGTCTAGTTGCTTGTTTTAAAGCATCAAGTTAGGGTCATTTATAGTTTATGACTTGCGAGGGTGGCACTGATTAACTTCAAAACCTTAAGCTGAAAACAAAAGCAGTCTGAGAGCAGTGTCTTCCCAAAGTGTCTTCAACCTTAGAAGCATCGAGAACTCTAAGTTCTTCCTCTCCCTCTCCAGTTTTTCCTGGAAGTATCTCTTGGTCATCTGCTCTCCCTCCCTGCCTCCAGGCAGCATCCCTGTGTGGTCATCCCTGGGTACCTCACAAGAGGTCATGGCAGCTTTCTCCATGTCCCTGCCTCTGACCCTTTTCCAGGGATGGCCGGGCATGCCAGACAATAGCACACCTGTAGGGCTGGGCTTGATATGGCATGTGTCCAGGACACACACCCAGAGCCATGGGCCTGCTGGGCAGGCACAGCTGGCGAGGATTATTAGACTGGGAGGTTTCTTGGTCATTTCTGAAGGGAGTGGACATTGTATCCTCGAGAAAGGACATTGTAAAACGCTTCCTACATTTGAGTGAAAGAAGAATTGACAGCGATGTATAAAGCTTACTATGCAGCTAGCAAAACTTATTTTTTTTCTCTGATCATCTTCTCAGATTGTACTTCCTTGATGTTTGGAATGTTAGACTTAGGCTGGGTATGCTTAAATTCAGTCCAGAATACATTAGATCACTATTGCCGTGTCAGCCAGTAGCAATTACTTTCCAAAATTCATAGAAACAAGTTAAATTAAAAAAAAAAAAACCCAACAAAAGAAAACAAACACAAATTCATGATGCTTAGTTTTAGAAAGAGCAGAGGCGAGATAATTCGAAGCAGCCTAGCTTCTATTGCCAGTAACATGCTGAAACACAGTAAAAATATTTACAAGCATCTGTGCATTGATTCAGCAATTTCATAATGCTCCAAAAAGGCAAAAGCACCAAAACCAGCGCTGCGGTGAGATATGAAAGCGGGTGAGAAATACGTAAGATCCAGTATTTATCCATCTTGTTGAATTAAAGAGGTGTATTATTTGGGACACCGTACTTCAGAATAAAGTGAATCCACCCAGGAGATACTAAAGGAAAGCAAAAAAATACAGTCTGAATTGAGGAAGTCTTGTTTTATGATTCTTGAAGTGAGATTAAAGAACTGGGAATCCAGAAAAGAAAAGTGGGTAACATACATGATAAGTTTTCAGATGTATGAAGGGTAATAGTGAAGAAAAGGGAATTGCAGTGTTAGATGAGAGCATTATCAGTATGGCAAAAAGGGAGGTTCGGGTTGAGATTAAGAGATCTCGATATAGGTGTCTGAGTTTCTGTTACGGTAAATGCAGATGCAGTGGATGCACTTACTTGGTGGGATCAAATTGTGCTTTTGAAGCAAATCTCCAAAGTGTCTGAATCTGATCCCTCCTGGGTGAAACTGTGTTGGGAGATGCATCCATCTGCTCAGGGATGTTTGGTCTGTGGGACCAGGCTAATTCTAGCCTGCAGTAAAAAGCACGAAACACGGGTTGTGTAGTACTGGGTTCTCAACACCGACTGCTTTGCTCTACAATTCCTCTCATATTGGCCTTACTAATTAGACATAGCTAGAGTCAGTAGAGCCCAGAGAGAAATAGGTATGAGATGGCTTTGGGGCAAGTTGAACTGCTCTCTGGTCTCTCTGTCTGTATGAGCTGTATTTCTGTTGATTATAACGGAAGTCTTATGCACCTAGCATTCATTTAGACATGTAAATTTGTGTGCCTTAATCTGAAACTGAATTTCATCCAAACAGCAATATGATCAGCTTGCAAAGAGCTAAATATTAGGAGAATAGAATTAGGATAAAAATTAACAAAGACTTTCCATCTGTAAGACTATATAGGCACCGCCTTAGGTTAGCATTGGAACAGGCTGCCCGGGGAAGCGGTTGAGTCACCATCCCTGGCAGTATTTAAAAGATGGGTAGATGTAGTGCTTAGAGATATGGTTTCGTGATGGTTTTGTCAGTGTTAGGTTGATGGTTGGACTAGATGATCTCAAAAGCCCCTTCCAACCTAGACTATTCTGTTCTCTTCTGTTATAGTGAGGCTGTGGAACCTCTGTCACTCACTGTTTAAAAGAATAGTTGTCAGGAAGCACGTAGGTGTAGCTCATCCTGCCCCAGGGTGTGGAGATGGACTAGTAGATAACCTTGGGCAATCCCTTCAGCCTGCTTCTCTAAGGGTGGAAAGTCTTCACTTGCCCATCATCTTCAACACCAAGCTGACTCACAGCAGGTGTGAGATCCAAACTTCCCGACACACAGCATATGTGAAAGACCATGTTTCTAGGACTTACTGTTTCATAGTGGAGCAAATACAGACACATACCTTCTTGCTTACTCAGTATTCATCTTTACAGTGTAAAACTAAGCTATGTGTTCAAAGTCTGTCCTTTAGTCTCTTCCTGACTATACATGAACATGGATTTGGACAAGACCAGTCTTGTGCTCCCTATACATGGCAGTCACTTCCTTCATTCCCCTGCCCTCTTGCCTATGCCTGCCGTTTTCCTGTAGTCTTTCGTTCCATTTCTATTACTTCAGGTCCCAGGTTTTCCACCTCGTTTTCCGTAGCCCTCCAGTTGTCTTCCGACAATGCCTTCTCAGCTCTGTGTCATCAACAGATGTCATGGGTAGATGTCTACTTTTTGTTCCGAGGCTGTGACCCACATGAAATGACAGACAGGGCTTTCCTACTCTTACTAAGCCATTTAATAGAAGGCAGCTCTAGGTTACTAATAAAAAGGGAAATTAAGAACTCAACACCTTTTGGATATGTGACTCTTGCTTTTTAAATAAAAAAAATTCATAGAAATGTGCTTTTCCCTTTTCTAAAATTTTTGGATCCTTTAAAAATTTTCAATAAAAGTGCAGGATCCCTTTACATATTAGTTCCATAAGTATTTATGCATCTTGTAAGTAAAATTGCCGTTTTGTCCTTTTGTAGATATCTTGGAAGTCCCTTAAGGGATTTCCTCTAGACTATAGATTGAAAAATACAAAAGCAAAAGTATTTTTTACTTTCAGAGCAATAAAACGGTGTTTTGAGGTTGCTTGGCTACTAAGCAAAGAAATTTTTACCTTGTTATCTTAATGAAAGACTTTGTGTTGATAATGAGGGATGGAATTTTCTCTGCTTTCTTGATATGCATCTCGGTGGCAAACCTGCTTATTCTTCAGACACTTTTGTGTATACTGCAGTTGTCAGGTTTCCAGTACAAGGAAGCTTTTGACCTTGTGCCTTTAGTCTTCATTCAGTATTGAGACAGAAACACCTTTCCCTTCAGTTTACCAGTAAGAACAAACAAGGATGTTCACGATGACATCTTGACAACTATTCACCTTCCAAAAGAGTTGCGGCTTCTGTTGGAAAACCTTGACTATAAACCAGTATTCTCCTGTCGCTCTTGCTGATACCATGTCATTAATTTGAAAATAAATTTTAAAAATCCATATAACTAATTAATAAGATTAAGAATATTCATAAAAACAACTTGGTCTAAGGTGTAGGATCCTGTAGCCTTCACAATGCATGTCCATTAGGGAAGTTAGTGCTTGCTGATTTTTGTCTTCAGAATATATACATTAGGAAAATTGCCATTTGAAAACCAGTGGTGTTGTGCAAGTCGAAACAGCAGTCTGCTACATTGCTCAACATCGTCCACCTCATTGCTGCATTGTGTGGGAAAGAGATAACATTTTTTTTTTTAAAAAAAAAAAAAAAAGCTGTCATCGATACAGCAATCAAGGCTGAGTCAGAGGGATGGATAGGGAGGTGCCAGTCAACAGCCTAGAAACCAAAGAGAATATAAAAAAATATTCCCTGATTTATTTCAGTATGAATTTGCCTTTTCTGTGCCTGCTTTGCCTTAGGCATTAGTATTAAAAAAAATAAATATCACCCAATAACGTAGGTAAATGTAATAGCTCTGAGAACAATATAAGTATTCACTGCCTATACAAAGCTCAAAAGCTCTATTTGTTGGTTTCACGTGTTGTAATGACCTACTTTTTGCTATTGTTGTTCCCCGATGCCTACATTTTTGCACTGTTTGAAGGGTTTTGTTACATATGGAGCCTTCGGTGCCTGGAGAGTGGATAAACACAGGGTCTCTGGTAATTTGGCTGAGGCTCCAGTTCCTTCCAGCTGGGATGAGGCACCTGAGGTGTTTAAGGGCGTGCTGGGCTATCTCGGTGCATGAAGAGAGATGGCTAGTCCCAATGCTGGATGCTGGCTTATGAGGTTTTGTCACAGCAAGCAGGATTTGCTTGCCAGCATGCACATGGCTCAGCCTTGTTTAAGTTAGGGATGCATATATGCCGTTTTTCCTTCCAGGAAGGCACTAAGTAAAGAGGTGCTTCTGTCCGGTAAACTTTGGCCGATGTTTTGATGACTGCTTGCTTTTAAATGTTATTTAACCTCTTTTGTTCTCTCACGTGGTTGGTTGGTAACCCACCAGGGCCTGTATAATCCACGATTTGGTCAGAAGAGGGAGCTTCTTCAGGGTGCTGCTGGCAACTAAGACTTAGCTTCAATCAGTGGCAAATTCTGTCGTTTTAGAATAGTGACGTATTATTCAGCCCTAAAAAAATAAAAATAAAAAAATGGTTGTTTAAAAATGACTATAAAGTCAGCATTTACTGAGAAAAGAAATGATTAATTGCTTATTACCTGTTTCCTGCGGGGAGAAAGGTGCAAAACTTAATAACTATATAATTATAGTGAATGTTTTTAATGTGAATGGTTATGGGCAAATTTTTCAGAAGCTGTTATGGGCAAACAGTAGATATTAATTGATAGAGGTGAAATGTCCTCTTCCTTATGTTTGTGCTGTTCTTATGGCAAAAGTTATGTCAGTTAAGTTTTAGTACTGCTAAAGTGACATGAAATTAATAGTGTTTATCATAACTTCTATTTCAGATCTGTTTGAATTACGGAAATGGACTCTACGTGAAGGTAGGAAATAATGGAAAACTATTTTCTTTATCAGCGTTTGAAGAAGGGTTCTCTGAGCAAAGAGCAAGCGTCAAGGCATGCCTTACATCAGTTGATAAATATCTTATTTTACCATTTTCTGAAACATAAAAGATGAGTCATGAATAATGAAATGAAAGATGAAGCAAATAGATCCCTAGTCCATCAAACTGAGTGGCATTCAACTTTGAGAAGCTTCCTCTAAAATATTAAGTATTTTAACTCCCTGTAGATGAAATCATTTGCTATTTTATGGAAGAGGTTAATTGTGGAAACATCCCCAGATGTTAATGTGGAAGCCAACAGACACAGTAGGGAGTAAGATGAACAGAAGGACAGAGGCCCTCATGCAGAGGGAGAATGAGGGGTGGTTGAGCAAGGACAGCAGAGACGGTGGATGGGTTGATTAAAGGCTTCCTGTTTCATGTATTCTGTTTCAGAGAGAAGGTTGAGCACAAGGCGGTGTTGGTGGGATGTCTAACAGGGTAATAAGGCAGAAACACTGGTTTAAAACAGTCTTAGTGCCAAACCTCTTCCTACATTTGATGACAGGCACTTAAATTTTCCAGAACAGTTGTATTTTCAACAAACTCTGGTCATTGGTATTTTCCTCATGTATTTAAGTCTGTCTTACCTAATTCTGTCTTGATTAAAAGTTTTTCCTCCTCAAACAACTTGAGGAACATACAGCTCTTAGACCACGGTTCAGAAGGCTAATGCTGCTCCATGATTCTGAAGTTACTAGCTACTGAAAGAGCAAAAGCTATTCAGAAGTCTGGGCTACAGCAGTGATGTAGCATGCATTTGAAATGGCTGAATGTAATGCTGATATTCAACCTTTTTCCACAGGTTTACAATCGAAATGGCAGGAGTGGCGTGTTGTCTCACCCCAACAGCCTAATCAGACAGAAGCGAGAATGGACGGTCCCTCCAGCTTTCATACGGGAAGAGGAGGACAACTCCTATAAGAATCCAATCGCTAGAGTAAGCCCAGAAAAGAGATAAATACAGAATGCACATAGAGATGAAAATGTAAAATAAGGGTGTGGCTGCCCTAAACACATGCGCAAACGTCTCTTGAATTTTGAAGGCCTACTGAATGTCAGTTGAAGATTGGCACGTTTCCTTCTGTTTCCTTCCTTCAGCAGATGAGTTGCTTTTGCAGACTGATTTGCCTCAGTCTTTCACCTTTTCCCAGCCACCAGTTTTCATAAAGCTTTTAGAAATGAAGTGTCTTTGAGTTTTTTCACTCCACAACCCCTAAGCAGCTGTGGTTGAACTTGGCAAGTGGGTCCCAAAACTGCTGGTGGTGACTGGGCAGAAGGGTGTCCATGGAGCATGATTACGTATGCCTACTTTTTTAGGAAACGGAGCTAAAAATAACCAAGGTGCTATCCTTTGTGCAAGAATGATATGCATTTGGTTCAGCACCAGTGTTGAACTGAATTCACCACACCTGTCGCTTCAGCGTATCGAGTGACTGCAGATGATAGCAGGCTGTTATCCCCTGCTTGGGCTGTGCCTTCATGGTGATGCTGGCACAATGCACTTGTGCTTGTCCAGGTGTTTCAGATATTTGCTGACAGCGGAGGAAGGGTGATGATCTCTAGTCTCTGCAGCTTTTCCTTCCACTTGTATCCTGTCCCACTCTCTTTGTCTGAGCGGTCCCAATTTTCTTCTCCCACAGACCTCTCCACTCCACAGTTCCCAACTGTTGCACTGCCCATTGCGTTCCTCATCTCCCTGCACCAGATTCTCAACACAACATGCAGCTTTTCCTGCAGTCATCTCAACATCTCCATGCTCAAATGAGTGCAGGAAAATATGTTTAAGATTTATTTTTGTTCGTTAATTACAAAAATAGGGAAAGGATTTTCTTTGTGGTTTTAAGTGTGGTTTTATTTACTGAATGTTGTTCAACCTGTTCTATTCCTGCTAGATACATTCTGATCTTGAAGCTGCAGGGGTAGTGGTGACTTACACTATATCTGGTCAAGGAGTAACAGAACCCCCTTATGGATTATTCGTTATCAATGGAAGAACTGGAGACCTGAATATAACGGGAAGGGTTGACAGGGAAAAGACTCCAATGCTGCTTGTAAGTTGAATGGTACTTTTTCTTTAGAGGTGCCCTCCTATAATTTTTTTATTTACTTTATTCAAATGTGTTTGCTTCAATTAGTTTTAAACCAGTTTCTGGATATTTGTGTGTATATGTATGCTTATATTTATAAGCATTTTATATATGTTTATATATATAATATATGCCTACAAATATTTTACTTTTTATATATATTTCTGTATATTTCTATTTCTCATATGCATTTATATATATTACAGTCGTTCATTGTATTTGCTTATTCTTCTCTCTGTATTACTTCAGCTTAGAGGTCATGCACTAGATAAGACTGGAGCAAAAGTAGAGGAGCCAATAGACCTCCCAATTAAAATTGTGGATATAAATGACAACCCTCCAGTGTTTTCACATGAAGTTTTTGTTGGTTCAATTGAAGAATTAAGTGAAACAGGTAACATTATTTTTAATAATTTTTTTTTCATGTAGCTTTTCCCAACACCTGCAAGGGCACAAGTGAATATACTCTTTGCAGCTGCATACCTGCAGTAACAAGGATGCATTCTCTTGCTTCCGTGGGCCAGGTTACCCATGTGGGAATGCAAGTTTTTATTCAGGGCTAAATTGTGTGGTGTGATAAAGGGAAAGTGGCCGCATAAAGGCAACAGAGAATAACACTTCCTCTTAGGGAAATTATTGATCATCTGCTTCGCTTGAGGTATTGAGTTCCCTCAGCTCTCTTTCAAGTTAGTAGCAGCCATGTGATTAATTGCTTCTTTGCCTGAATTTTAGCTATTGTTCAAATAGGTTGCTGAGGTACACCCTTTTCCAGGGGCCGACATCCTGTGCCATGAGTTATTAAGGGGATTGCACTGTAGGGACCACCATGTATTTTCAGTGAAGCTGTTGGAGGGCATCAATACAGAGCAATTATTTCAATAACGCTCAGGTAGAGGAGTTAGTAGTACTTCCTTTAGAATAATGTGCGAGGGAAGTGCATCTAACTGTTCAAAAACTTTTTCTTTCTTCTCTGTATACCTACAGTTTTCTGTCAGAAATTTTTAGGGAATTCTGCCTGTTCTGTGATTCTGGTGCATTGAATTCTATGAGTCACAGATGGGCAGGTACAGTCTTTTCGTTTGCTAGAGGATACACTGTTAACATGTACTATTTGGATTTTAGGAACACTTTTTCAGTCTATTCATTAAATAAATAATGGCAAGAACATCAGAAAATCGTGCAGTGCATCTGACAACAGTCTCTTAATTTGTGACATTACAGTAAAAATACTTGGCAGTGCATGGCAGTGTAAACATACTGTATTTTGTTTGCTTTTTTCCAGGTACAATTGTAATGAGGATAAATGCAACAGATGCGGATGAACCAAATAACCTAAATTCCAAAATTGCTTTCAGGATCATTTCCCAAAGCCCCAGCGCTGCATTCACTATGGATAAGGATACTGGCGAGGTTCGAGTAGCAAAAATAGACCTTGACAGAGAGGTAAGAAAAGCCCTCCCGTTTCTTCTCTGTTATCAACAGTCTTTTGATGCCTGTAGTGTCACCTTCAGCTCTGCCTGCCGAGTTGGAGAGCTGGCCCTCTTCCTTCCCCTCCCTTAGGATTGAAGCCTTGTCCGTCTGATGTGTGTTTTTCAGGGATTGAGGGAGCAGGGTGTGATGAGATCAAGGCTGTGTTCCCCCTGTCATCTTTCTAGCACCAGCTGTTGGTTTTTGTCCCTCCCACGTCAGCAGTTAATATGAAGTGAGGGGTCATTTCTCTGGACTGGAGAGCATATGGCCAAGACAACCCAGATCACCATCTGCAAGTCTGCTGGCTGCACCTAGAGTTCCGCAGCCTGCCATGCAAATCACCATGCAAAGAGTTAGGATGGGTGCTGCTGTGCAACAGCTTTGAAAGCCACACATTACCAGCAGTTTTACCTGCGCATGTATGAATTTTCACTGGCCAGCAGATGGTGATCTGGATGTTAGCTCTGCGGCTGAGGGCACCATCTCTGCCTCTAGCCCTCTCCTGACGTGGAGGTATCACTTGCCCCTGGCCCTGTTTATGGCCACTGACGTTTTTTCGTTTGCCATGTAGATACACTCTAACTCTGAGGGGGAGATGCAAAAATTCCAAATCCTCTTCAAAGCCTCAGTTCTACTCAGAGCCTGTCAAGGTGTGTGTGAGATTTACAGCTAACTAGAAGAGAAGTTATCACTGACCTTGAGAGGGGTTGCCAAAATGTAATGGAGATAATACAGCAAAGGAAAAAAAAATTACCCCTATTTAAACACTTTTTTCTTATCATGGCAGACACAAAGTAGCTATTCTTTGGTGGTCGAAGCAAAAGACCGTGATGGTGAATTAGGTGGGAATGCTGCAACGTGTTCTTTAGACATCAAGATTTTGGATGTCAATGACAATCTGCCTGTGGTTGAAAGTAGTGCAGTAAGTACAGTTATCACAATATTTGGCGTATTCCTACACCTGCCAGTATCCCTTTGCTTAATACAAGATTGTGCAAACATTTCTGCACTGGTGAAATGAAGTAAATCGTGACATCTTTTTGAAGAAGAATGTTTTTTGATTGCAGTTTGAAGGAAGCATTGAAGAAAACAGAGCAAATGTGGAAATTCTGCGAATAAAAGTATTTGACAAAGATGAAAAGTTTTCTGATAATTGGCTGGCAAACTTTTCGTTTGTTTCTGGTAACGAAGGCGGCTTTTTTCGTATAGTAACAGATAACCAAACAAATGAAGGCATTTTGACTGTTGTGAAGGTTAGTATATTATTTAGAGTCTCCTTTAAATATTAGAATAATTTATTCCCTTTAATTTGAGATACAAATTATTTATATTCAGTCAAAACTGTAAATTTATGTGGTGGACACTCCTCCTTTGGCATAGTCTTTGTTGATGTATCCAATAATTCCATGCAAAATAATTTTGTCCAGGTTTGCCATTTACATTCTGTGTGATCTCGAATGTATCTACTGGGACACAAGTCCCCAAACTTTCCTTGTCGTTGGGCAACAGTGCTAACATGTATGCTGTAAACTTGCTATTTTTTTTCTGTCCTTGCTGGTCTCAGTTTAAGTTTCTTTATTTCCCATGGCCACAGGTAACATTGCAGGCAACACCTACGCCGTGACCCATGGGCTATAGACTATTTTGAAATTATGAAAATATTTTCCATAAATTGAAATTTATGTTTTGTGAATTTCACTCCCCTTTAGTCCACAGGAACTGAAGATGCATAATGCCCTACGTACCTTTTTTCTTTTTTTTTCTGCGCTGGTTTCCGTATCTGAAAATTGATAATTGTGAAAAAATTATCCGCGTTATTAAGTAAATGAATTGTTTTTAAAAAAAATAAAACTGGAAGGGCCAAGTAATACTGAGCACTGATTCACTGAAAGTGGAGGCAGAATAAATGGGTAGGACTTATTGCCATCTACCTTAAATTAGTTCAAATTTAATAATACAAGGACTTACATACGGTGCCATCCATTAAAAATAGGAAGAGTAATTTTCCTTATGTACTTTCAAAGAGTTGAAGCATTATGTGTTGAGAGTAACTTGTTGACCAACAGTTCTTCTTTGCACTGCAGCATCCTTATTATTTAAATAAGGATGCTACAGTATTATTTAAATATTAAATGCATGAATGTTGTCTAAGATACCAGATTCTGTCAAATTCTGAGTGATTTTTTTGTTGTTGTTGTTGCTCTAGGAGCTGGATTATGAAACAATGCAAAGCCTAAACTTGGGCATTGTTGTTACAAACAAAGCAGAGTTCCACAAGTCAATTAAACACAGTTATAAAGCACAAACAATTCCAATCAGAATTAATGTGATTAATGTGCGGGAAGGCCCTGTATTCCCTGGTGGCACAAAAATTATTGAAGCAAGTGAGAAACTGCAGATCAGACAGGTTATTGGACAGTATCAAGCCTACGATGAAGACACTGGAAAAACAGCACAGCACATCACGTAAGACTCTTTTTATAACCATCAAAACTGAGTACAAAAAAATCACATCTTACTGTAAAAATGTGTATTCAGAACTGAAATATTCAGAGGCAATTGTTTTCTGCTTTGCATAATTCACACCTACAACACCTCATCTTCAATGTCCTATTATGTAGAAAATAGCTGACTTGCAAATCCTGCTTGTTTGGTCATATATGGTGAGACATGAGTGTTTGCCCATGCTTGCATGCTGTTTGTCATGCCTGCCTACTTCTGAGAGTAGATTTACTCATCTGACTTCATCGTCTGCAGAAACATTAGGAAAAAATGTACAGAAACACCCAGCAATTGGGCAGAAAGGGTGCAAAGTAGATAAGTCTGCGTGTGAGTGTGTGTGTAGCTTTAGAGTTATAGCTCTTCAGCTAAAACGCTGTTGATCCTCCACCACGGCTTTTACAAATGGTGCATCCCAGCAGAGGTGCATACCCAGTGGTGGACCCCTCTGCCCCACGCCTGTAAAACAGTCTGTCCCCTGTGGCTGCTGCTCAGCTTTTGCTGGGAGCAGGGATGGAGGGGAAGAAGACTATGACTGGCAGCACAGCTCCCTCTCTTGCTCCAGTCTTGCTCCCTGAGTCTGTTTATTATAATGCTCCACACCTAAGTCCTGGCTCTAGAGGGGAAAAAGCAAGTTTCAACATTCAGGGAAGGTTTATAATATTAGACTTAGAGTTGAAACCAGTTCCAGTGGCAGGAGTGTCAGGCCTCAGAGCTAGGGATTTGGTCTCTGCTTTAAACAAAGAGTAAACATGCTGTCAAGCTGCTTTTTCTGCTAATGTTTTTTTTCTTCAGTATAAATGTGTACATCTTTATATGCAATTTTAATCAGGTACGTGAAAGGAAGAGACCCAGCAAACTGGATCACTATAGACTCAGTCACAGGTGAAATCCGACTTGCCAAAAACCTCGATTACGAGTCGGCTCATGTAGTAAACGGTACCTACACTATCACCATGTTGGGTGTAACTACTGGTAAGTTGAGAGGGTTTTATTTTCACACTAATTGGTTTGTTTGGGATTTAGTTTGCCTTTCTGCAACTATAGTTAGTGTAACCTCCCTGTCTTTAACTGCCTAGACATTAGTGCCGTTTCCCATAGGCTCTGTATTTGGAGGAGAGAAACACAAATCATTGAAAATAGGATGAACCTTTGAACAGGTTAAGCAAGAAAGATTCCCTGAGCTTCTTGTGTATGTAATTGGAATTCTGCTTTTATAATCTGCATGTTACTGTGTAACCATACACAGGAAATACGTTGGGTTTTTTTTCAAGTTAAAATAGTAGAATAGCTTGCCTTCAGAAGAACTTTATCAATGTGTTTATTAGCATTAGGAATGAAATACTACTTCTGTAAGCTTCCGGGAGGGCTCTTTCAACTTACTTCAGCAATGTGTGTGTTTTGGAAAATACTAAGTTATTTTTACTTTAAGAAGAAATTTTTGCATTTTTTAAATCAATTTAATCTTTCATATTTTAAAATCTTAGATTTGCCTAAGAAAACAGTCACTGGCACAGTCGTCATTCAAGTTAAAGATGAGAATGATAACTGCCCGGTTATTGTGAACCCTATGCAGACTGTGTGTTCAGATGCAAAATTAGTTGATGTTACAGCCAAAGATATGGATGGTTACCCAAACAGCGATCCCTTCAGCTTTACTGTCATTGATGAGCCAGAAGGGACAGCAAAAAAATGGATAATTGCATCCAGAAATGGTAAGAAAATATTTTTAATTACTTTCAGTTCTTTGGAGTCCTAGTGTCGTAATTGGTTAATTTCAGTCAAACTGACACTTTGGCTGATCGAGACCAAATGAGCCCATATATATGGACACACATGAAGACACATCACTTGCATGCTGCTCCCTTCTCTCTAACGGCTATAAAATCACAGTCATGTCTTCTGGAGCCTGTCACCTTCCCTCAGTTGGACCATCTGTTCCTAGCTTCCTGACCCATAGGTGGTGACCAGGATTCCATGGGTAATGCTGGGATCAAACCATTCTTCCCATATCAAGCATGCAGTGATGGAGGATGCTTTTGTTAAAACTGAGCTTGGGGATATAGTTGTGTTACTAGCTTCAGTTGCTCTAACTTACAAATAAATAAATAAATCTGCCTGCACAGCGAACCTTGAAAAGGGCAAATACAGCATAACCTAAGTGTCTAAGATTGTCCAGCACAGTAGGAACAAAAATAGGTCAGAAATCATAAATAATTTTAATGAGTATTTCAAAATGAGATGAGCATTTTCTTCTTACATTTCCATTCATAAAAGCCTGGGAAATGCTTGAAGGAAATGCCTCAGGTAGATTGAAGACACCAGAAAACACTTTTTTCTGCTCAGACTCAGGATTCTGTCCTCCATAATCCTACAGCATAACACTGCAAAGCAATCAGCAGTCATCCTAATGGCCAGGTGTAGGACCAAGAAGGAATCTTCTTAGCTTTCATCACCCTGCTTGCAGCTAGACTAGCAGAAATTGTAGGGATCATGGCTTTTCCAAATAGGGAAACATAGAATCATAGAATGGTCCGGGCCAGAAGGGACCTCCAAAGGTCATCTAGTCTGACCTCCCCCCATCCAGCAGGGATACCCCCAACTAGACCAGGTTGCCCAGGGCCTCATTGAGCCTCACCTTGAATATCTCCAAGGAAGGGGCCTCAACCACCTCCCTGGGCAACCTGTTTCAGTGTTCCACCACCCTCATAGTAAAGAACTTGTTCCTAAATCTGGGCATCTCTTGCCTAGTTGTGTCCTTGACGTGACGCAGCGATAGGAGCAGGTGGTCTCTGCCAGTGGCCCACAACAGATTAATCTCCTAAAGACTGAAGCTGGTGTTTTTTGTGAATACAGCCATTGGCTGTCCGGATGACATGAAGGTTAACGCTGTATCGGTGGTTGCGCTGTCTTCTGTGATAAGTCTCTGCTGGTGTGAAATTCCTCGTGGTTATCTGAGGCTGCAAGTGAGCATGGCTGCTTTGTGACCAGGGTGAATTACTTGATTACTAGTAATGCTGTAGCAGCAGCTAATGAAATTTAATTCCATTGCATTGGCTGGATTTAACTGGAGGGGGCTTGTCGGGAGGCTGTGAAGGTTTTATTTCCCTTAGTTTACAGGAGTCAGCTTTATCTCCACTCATTTTTTTGTTTGTCTTTTTCTTTAACCTCCCACTTCTGCCTCAGGCACCAGTATACAGCTGGTACCACCAGACCTGAAGCTGGGCAGAACTGAAGTTCCCATCCTAGTAAAGGATTACCAAGGGCTCAGCTGTGCTCAGCCCCAGTCTCTGCAGCTGACTGTCTGTAACTGTGCGGACGACGGCGTGTGCAGAGAGAAGATCATCGGCGCTAAGTCAGTGGGTCTGGGACCAGCAGCGGTTGCACTAATCATCTTGGCATTTTTACTTCTGCTGCGTAAGTAATTGTTTCGCGTTACCTCAGAAGTGCTGTAAATGTGGTCTGTCAGGCATCAGGAAAGAAACAGCCCGGTTCCCAGCTTTTATCATCTTGATTATAGTCTGTGTAAACTCCTGGTCTCTGTGAAGTCGTGGCGAATCCCCAACTAGTTTTGGTAACATCAGCATTTCACTCTCAAAGAATTTCATTTTAAAATTAATATGCACAACTTTAATATTTGTTTATGGTGCTTTAAATAACAGGTGGGGAAGCAGTAAAGAATCCTTTCAGTGCTTCCCACTCCTCCCCATGTGAACCCTAACTCTTCCCACTCACTGCAGACCCAGGTCTTGATGCCTTGCTCAGAGCAGCACATGACGTTGTTCTTTGATAAGACAAAATAGAAGCTCGAAGATAAAGAGAAGAATGCTTGTAGTTGGGGCATGGCCATGTGTACCAGTGCTGCATTTAAATGGCAATAGTTTATTGCTTGTACTAGTAGCAATCTAGCTACAAAGTTCATGCCACATGAGTAATACACTCTGTTCCTGAGACTGGGTTGTTTTGAGTTCCCCAGGCAACGCTCCAGACATGTCACAGGAGTGGCGAGGTGGAATTTACATGACACCGTGTCCTTATCTAGTAGTAAAAGAACAGGAGGGGCTAGAAATGCTGAGGTTGTACAGTGATATTTAGGGCTTGGTTTTGATATATGAGACCTTTGATAGAAGTATAGCTCTATGCATGCATGGTCACCCGCAGGATTGAGGCCCTGACAGGTTCATTGTCAGTTTACTCTCTAGGAAGCCATCCTGGCATACGTTTCTAGGAAATACCTTGAATATTTGGTAACATGCATTCGGTCTTTATCGGCTCCCATGCTGATCACTAGCTCCCTAAAGACACGTTTTGGTATGAGAGCTGACCAGACTTCGATACTGGTGATTAGCATGCTTTGACCCTAATCATCACATCATTAATGGCAAACTCATATTTCCTTGTAGTTCTTCCGCTGTTACTGCTGCTGTGTCCCTGCGGCTCAGGAGCGAAGGGATTTGCTGCGATACCGGACTGCAGCGAAGCGATGTTGCGTCAGTGGAACAGCGAAGGGGCAGCTCCCGAGGAGAAGGCATGTATCCCTAATAGCATTTTGCTTTGATTTCTGTCCAAGTGTTCGGTTTGGCCCTTGGCATCTCTTCCACATTATGGGCTGATGTTTCAGGGCTGTGAAACCGCACATGAACATTAATTAAAATTAACCCTGTGAGGCTCAGTGAAGGATGCATGGAAGGTGAATTCCACCAGCAGCCCTAGAAACACCAGCCATGGTGTTTAAATCCCAAAGTAAGGGGGAAGAAATCAAACAAATGTTGATAGTATCTGAGCGAGAGATAGGGGTGTGGGAAAGACATTGATGCTGTAAAGAGTGAAGCATTTGCATTTGCAAGTCTGGAATGTTCTTCCCCCCCTTTGGGAGGCAGGTAAAGCAGCAAATGAATAGATTATAAAGCTTAGCTTCTAGTGTAAAGTTTCAGCTTGTATTTTAAATTAGTTCTCTGTGTATTTGCCTTCTTAAACAGAGTAAATTCTTTATTTAAAAAAAAAAGGGGGGGGCATTAAAAAGCACAAATCTGTGGTAACAGTGAATGCCAAGAGAAGTTTGCAGTTTGACCTTCTTCTGTGTTATGCTACAAAACCCGGTTTAAAAAAAAAAAATGGGCATGACACTGACATGCTTTTGCATAATAACAAAGAAACAGAAGGAAGGTAAAAGACTTTGATTTGGGGCCAATGCTCTCACCAAATTCATGATAAAAGACAATTAACAGGGAAGCCAGGCTGCTAGAAAAGAAAGGGCCAGGCAGCACCATAGAAGCAGCACAGGCAGTGCACACTCCCCTGCTTTTTGTCTGGGGAAAGCGGGGCAGAGTCTGTCTTGGAACACCTGAGCTCCTTGGAGCTTTGCAAGCCTTTTTTTGGTGGTGGTGGGAGGTTTTTTTGGTGGGTGTTTTTTTTTTTTTTTTCCTGCTTTCATTCCCAACCCTTTCAATTTCAAGAAAACAATGATCTATAGAAACATTTCCATGGTCCTCCTTGAGAATGCAGTTGTGGAAGCTGCACCCTATTTCAGGAGGCCCTTTACTCTTTGCGGCAACATGTATTAAGTGCGAATTTGAACAAGTCGTAAGACGGCACACTCCCAGGTCCCACCCAGCCCCGCTGCTGGTTTGGTGAGTTCAATGTGCTAGACAGTGCAGCTTTCATGTCACATCGTAATTTGTGTTATTTATGTAGCCAGTGCTAAGCCTCATCCCACCCACTGCATTGGGGAACTCAAGAGGAGCAGCAGCAGTGGGAGCAGCAGCAGGAGCAGCAGGAGCAGCGGCGGGAGCAACAGTGGGAGCAGCAGCAGCAGGAATGAGCAGAGAAGAAACTGCAGCAGGAGGAGGCAGCTCGGCATCTCACCTAGGAGAGCATCGCTACACTGTTGGCAGGGAAAGATGGGAAGAGCAAAGACATCTCCTTTCTGGTGCTGAGTATGGAGCCATGGCAGCTGGAGTGGCTGGAGGCATGGCGGGTGGAGAAGGCAAGACAGCGGTGGCTGGAGGAGGAATCGCGGTGGGAGCGGCAGGAGCCATGAATGAAGAGTTTTTAAGAGACTACTTCAGTGATGTAAGCATAATGACCCGCGAATATCAGTATTTTGATATTTACACCTAGCGTTGTGAAATGCAGTTCATGCTATTACAAACCCAGATGAGTAGATATGTGTATAGAAACAGTCCTGATACAATGGCCAGTGTTGTGTGCATGTGGAGTTGGGCGCACTAAGGATTTTTGGATTAGTCTCAAATGTAGGACTTGGAGCATGACAGTGCTCGGTCTTGTAGCACTGGGTGCTTACAAGGTTTCCCACAACGAGACCCTTCTCTCAAAGAAGGTACTTGGAAATTGGGATCCAGAATATTCAGCGATGACCAAGGAGCCACTGGGCCAGGCAGAAGCCATGAGAAAGTCTATGTGATATAAATCTCAGGGACTTAAGCACAGTAAGCTGGCCTGTAGGGAGGTGCCTATGACTCATCATGAGTCACAGCTGCAGACTTTATAATGGAGCAGGTTTTTGAAAGATAAGCTGTAGATGTCAAACGGTAGAGGGTGGGTCTGCATTTTCAAAGTAGCTGATGAAGTAAGCAGTGCTGGACTTGTCTCTTCGCCCAGTAGCCTGGGTAAAGGGTTGCTTATTAGAACTGTATGAGGCACATGTTGAAATCCCCTTTCTGACTTTTTTTCTGGTGACCTAACCATTGACCAATAAGCTATTCCTACTCATGACAGCTATTCCTCTTTGCGTAATGCACTTTGTTAGTCCTTCAGGCTGGAGAGCTCCTTACTGTGGAAGTTTCACTTCCATATGGCAGGGAGTGTACGGATTGCCTATTGTCTGTACAAATAAAACACCTTCACACCCTACAGCTGGCTGATAATGGGGTTCTGCAGGGGAGTAGCTGTGCAGCTTTGGATCACCACCTCAGGCCAGGGAAGGATTTGAGCTTAGGACACTTGTATGTCTCCTGAGTACTCTGGCTACTGCTCTTCTGGGTGAATAGATGTAACAGTAGCAATTCTATTTTCCTTCCCCTCTTTGTGCTTCATAATATTAAGACATACTTTTAAGCATAGCCGCCTGCTGAAGTCCTGCAGGTGGGCTTTGTAAAGTCATACTAGAGTAACATTTACAACTCGTGGGTGGCTGAACTATCACAGATTACAGGAAAGAAAAAAAAAAAAAGCCAAAACATCACAGACAAGTTACCAAACTACATAGTTTCAGATGTGTGCTGATTTGAGTAGAAGCATCTCAGGTAATGTGCCTACTTCCAGGATCAAACACAGATAAACACAGAGCCAATTTGGGTCTGGATATGTACCGTGTTACACAGGTGCCTGAGCCAATATGCAGTCCAGAACTTTAAATGTGGCAAAAAAAGAAAAGTGGTTCTGAGCACAAGCCAGCAACCGTATTAGTTAAAGCTGGTTCAGCAGGTCCAGAGGATCTGTCTGTCTTCACTCCTGGAACTGGTGCAAGCATGTACACAGGTATTTGTGCTGTAGCACTGGCAGCAACTCCATTGCAGATGCTGCTTTCCAACTAAGCTGGCCCCAGAAGCACTATAGTCAGAAGCCATGAGCCCACCTTGTTGCAAAGCGGCCTGCGTAGAGCCTAAAAATTTAGATGCTGGACTACGTTCCCATACTTATCAAGCCAATTAACTTGGTGATTTGTTTGCTGTTGGGCTCTTTGGGTGTGATCCTGCAGGTTGTGCTAGTGAAAAGGGCCATGGCAGGTGATAACGTGTCAGCGTGTACTCATTAAACGTAGGTTTAAATGTGAGGATACTCTCAGGCATGGTTTTGGCAGTCTCCCACAAACACCTGGTTACAGTTGAAGGTCATTCACTGAACCAAAATAAAAGGAGTCTGTGTGTGAGGGTGGAGCAGTATCACAAATGGCACAGTTCCTGGTAGGAGTAGCAGCAGGTGGTGATAGTAACCAAGGTTTTCAATTTAATTTCGGATTTTTCTTCTCATCAGGTGTACTGTCAAGTTCAGACTAACTTCAGAAAGTGCTTTTGGGTACTGCCCATCATTGGTTGATGGTTTCTGTGGGTTCAGTTACATTTTCTTATTTTTACCTTTTTGACTTATTTTCAGATTTATGAAGTTTAGAGCTGACATTAATGAACTTTTGCTTGCTTTTTTTTGTTTTCTGTCTGTAGAAAGTTGTCTCTTTTGCGGATGAAGATGAAGCTCAAGCTGCAAACGACTGTCTCCTGGTTTATTCCCAGGGAGAGTCAGGCTCTCCCCATGGCTCCATTGGCTGCTGCAGCTTTATTGAGGGTGATCTTGACGACCACTTTCTTGATGATTTAGGAGACAAATTTAAGACTCTAGCAGAAATATGCATAGGCAGACACATCAACATGAAAGACAGTAGCTCCAGGAATGAATCGGGTTTTGGTCTTAATGACACAAAGTCACAGTTCTTAGATCAGCAAAATGCTTCCAGCTCGGAACAAGCCTTTGCCTCGGGCAGCCTCTTCCAGCCCACCCCACTGGTGCACGCAGGCCATGGTGCAGGAGAAGCCACCGTGTCCAAGGAGGTGGTCACGGAAACAACCTTTGCATCCCATTCCGGGCAGCACAACGCTCAGACACTTCCTGCAGCCCATGCGGAGACCAATTTCACCATGACAGAAACTTCCTACTCTGCGGGGGCTCCTGCCCGCTCGGCTGCTGTCTTTCTAGACCCCCAGTTTAAAGAGAACGTAGTGGTGACAGAAAGAGTGCTGGCACCTGCATCGAGCTTGCAGGGTATGGTGGAAGTCCCCGATTTGCCACACAGAAGTAACGTGGTGGTTACAGAGAGGGTGGTGAAGTCAGAGGGCAGCGGAGCAGGAGCCCTGGTGGTTCAGGATCTCCCTGACTCCCAGTATGTCGTGGTGAGGGAGCGGGAGAGGGTGCTCGTGCCCGCTGCAGAGCAGGGCTCACTCAGCTTCTCCACTTTGGCAGAGGGGCACAACGTGGTGGTGAACAAAAGGGTGGTGACGGCCTCGGGGACGCAGAGCAGAGCCGAACAGGCGGTGGGTGCTGGCTCGGGAAGGGAAGAGCACGTGTTGATCACAGACTCCCTGCTTAACCAGGCAGGCTCCAGCTTAGAAGGGCCGGCTCCTGCCAGCGCCACGCTCAGCAAGTCTTCCAGGGTCACCAAATACAGCACGGTGCAGTACACCCGCTCATAGCCTGGCCCCTCGCAGGGGTGGCCGTGTCCAGCCCCACTGTGCCTGCGTGCCTCTTGCTTTGGGCTGCTTCTTGAGACCTGAGTTTGCTGGAGCTTTCGGAATGATGTGGACTTGCTTGTGGTAGTTTGTGTAAATAAGGGTTGTGACCAAGAAGCAAGTAAGGAAGTGTCCTGTTGTCATTATGTGACATTGGCAGGGATGCTTTTGAAGTGGAAAGCTCTGGGAAATATGTATAATTTTTTATCATTGTTTGCTATTTTTGTAATTGCTTTTTATTATTCAGTTAGTGTAATAATACCACGTAACCACAGCTGCCTAATTATGGGAAAGCAGAAACAAAAATACTAAAGTGTTGTGATGGTTAGTAGCTTAAAAAGCACAAGTTTGGTTTTCTGAACTGCTGTTTAGTGTCTCGGCTGAAGCTTCCCCTGAGGGGCATCAGTTTCTCATTGTGTTTTTTGCCATCTATTTTCCCATCTATTACTTTGTGGACCAGGGCAGCTCCTCCTGAGCTGCAGCTGCAGATCTCTGCACCTTGGTGAATTGATAAGAAAATCTCTCCTACCTGAGAAGCCCAAGCAGGTACCTCCTCAGGGCAGCGGAGTGTTGATCTCCTGGGAAGGATGTCACAATTTCGGGTTATTGGAGTTTGTACCTTAAGCAATCGATACTTGCACATTAGCACAGGGGTTAAAGAGAGCAAGTAGCAAAAAAGCTGAGAACTGCAGGTTTTTTGGTACCTTGATATAAAAATTCCATTACTTGGTGTGGATCTAGGCTGACATGGACAAGTCAGCATTTGCATCGTATAGATTTTTCACTGGCTCCTAATTGGTCCTTCAATAATGTTTGAGAAACAGCTGAAACTTACCTTAGCTTTAGAGCCAGAGATTCAGCCAGTGGCTTTGCTAGCAAAGTTTATGGCACTTAGACCTCTGTAGGGTCTGATTTACAAGTGCAATTAACTAAGTGGTTTTAATTCTATCTGTGAACTCAGAGATACAAGCACAGAAAGGCGGCTCCGTGTCTGTGTGAGAGGTTCTGCTGGCTCCAGTACCAGCACCCCAGTGGGCTGCATGGTGCCGTATAATGGCAGCTTTCCTTAGCGCTGACAAGAGAAAGCTCCCTGTACTTGTGCAACACTTGAATTTCATGGAAAGAAACGTAATTTTTGTGTGGTAAAAACAGAAGACGGTACTGCACTGTTTGGCACCGTGTAGATATGCATATGTAAATATTTATTTGTATGCAGTTTGAAACATTTTGAAGTTAATTTTATTGGGGAAAAAACTTCCATACACTCCTCATGTCTTTTCAGAGTGACAAGAAATATTTTAGATTATGTATTGGTACTGTGGTTTTTAGTAAGCTTGTCGTATGTGAATGCAAAGCCAGTGGACCTGCAGAGTTGTTTCCATCTCTATTGGAGTTTTCCTGCATCTGCAATGTTACGTTTTCCACTGATGTGTTTTGCCTTTGACAAACATGTCTTCAGTGTATTTGATTTAACAGATAAGGATCTAAAAGTTGATTCAAAAACGTAAGGACTATGACTATGTTCAACAGGGCGTATCTTGACAGCTGGGCCGTTACATTGAGTGGAGGAGTACTTCCAAGCAAATCAGACTGCTCACTTGCTTGGACCTGTTGGTCATTTATCTCTTAAACTTCATTTTTTTTAAAGTACATGTATTTACTTTTAGGCAAGCATGCAGTTTTAAGCAGTGACGACTTTCATGCAGTAAGAGGGAGTGAACTTATTTCTGACTTTTTAATGGAGTATTTTCTGTGGTTTTATGCAATCTTAAAATAAAGAACTCTACTGTATTTTTTATTATTATTATTCAATCTTCACAGCTACCCCAATGAAAACACTGACTTTCCTACTGCAAAGAAAAAGCTTAGAGATGGAATTGAGATTTCCCAAACAGCCTGAAGGAATATCTGAAAGATACAGGTGTAATAAAAGTTGGTGTTCTGCTAACTTAAAGATTCTGAAAAAGATGTGAATTCTACCTGCTGGTGAAGCACACTAAATTTTTTAAGAACTTGATGCAAGACAACAGCATCCTGCCCACAAATTTATTAGGTTTTGAGTCAAACTCTTCTAACCAGTTTATACTTGCAGAGCACATTACAAACCACAGGGCGTAAAATAGTGTCTCAGTTTTAAGTTCGTAAAATGGAGACCCAGAAGAGGATGTAAGAGTTAGGACTGTGTCACAGAAATCATGACTTCCCTGTGTATTCTTTATGTGTAACTTTTATCACAGATCTGTTTGTGCTCTTAGAGTCTATTTGAATAGATTTGTTACAAGTGAATCTCCATTATTTGGCTTAGTCTTGCACCAAGGCTTCAGCTGCTATCAGCATATGTTTTGCTGGCACAACATCCGTCAGATGAAATACTTAGCTTCTACTGGAGCTGTGTTTTGTAAATAATGGGGGCTGGTGGGAGGAATGTGCAGACCCAAACTAATGGAAATGCCTGGTTAGCATCTGACCACTAGATAACCCTGACATGGGGACTAGCCCCAGACACTTATCTTTGCGAGAGATGCCTCATTCTGACTTCCAAAGTAAAAGCAAAGTCTGTAATTTTCTTATCTAAAAATAACAAAGCATGACTTTGCTGAAATACCAGTGTGTCAGGGACTGTATCCAGGCCGCTCTTCTGTGATTTATGTTTCCTGCGAATCCTTGCTAAGTACATCAGAATCCAAAAATCTGAACTAGCATGACCCAACAAGGATGCAGCCGTCCCCAGCAGAAGGGCAAGTGGAGCGCCTGTCCCGAGCACCCATGAGTAATTGTTTCCTTTGTCATGCCTTGGCGTATACTTTGATAGGCAGGACGATCTCTTCCAGGCTCCATTCTTTCCTGGGAATTTGACTATCGCCCACCATCAAAGGCTTAAAGCTTGTTGGGGTTATCGGCAGTAAATCAGTTCTTAAAAAGTTAAATAAATCAGCTGCTCTTTACAGGAGAGTGATGGTAAGTGTTTATGGCCTTGAGGCATCCCAAAAATGCATCACTCCCTCCACTTGCCTGGGGTAGTGGAGCTATGGCTCTGGCTGTCTCCCCTACTGGCCCCTTCTCCCTCCTGGTCCCCTTGAGCTCAAAAGGCAGCGACAACCACATGTTCTTCTTGCCTTGTGGGTAGAAAAACTGCCCTTTGCCTGGCACCAATGCAGGCTTTCAAATGTGTTCTTCCACCTGAACCAACTTGATACAAACTCCTTTTGCACGTGAGGACATGAGGCTGGGCTGAACAGGGCCCCCAGGGGCTCAGTGCCAACTCGGTGCCATTTGTGAGCCCGTCTTGAAGCACACAAGCTCAGAAGGTCAGCCCCTGGGTGCCTAAGGTCCTGAAGGGGCTCAGGGCATCACTCAAAACTCGCCCAGGCACCCCGAGCTGCAGGGCAGGGTCCCAGATGGGATCTGGTGGTGTTGGCACAACAGGTGAAATGGCTCCTGTCCATCTGGACCTGTTTAGGCTTTGGCCCAGAGCCCATGCATGGAAGCAGCCAAAGGATGGCAGCTCCCAAGCATGTGTATCCAACCCTGCCCACGCCGACCTCAGCTGGAGCCCGCTGGTGAGGCTGGCACTGGGCCCTATGTCATCTCTGGGGGTGGCGGGGGGCAAAACATGGCCAGGAACTCAGGATTTTTGGCCGTTCCTTGAGGGATATGAATCCACTGCTCTCCAGGCCTGGGATGCTCCATGTGGGAATGGGCACCACGTCTCCTGGCTCCACAGTCCACACCAGTCCATTACCAAAGCTGTTGTGAATGACAGTTTGTGCAGATTCAAGGCACAAGGGCATGGAAAAGGACGCCATTGGGGGTTACTGAATATGCCGAAATGGCTCTCAGCTCTGGAAAAAGCTGGTAGAAGATAGTCCTGGTGGGAAGACCCTCTTTCCTAGGCATCCCCTTATGGTGCCTGCTGATGATGGGATACCAGACTAGAAGGACTCTTGACATGATCCAGGAGAGGCTTGATGTCAGGGGGCAACAGGAAACAGTCAGCAGAGGCAAAGGACAGTAGATTAGGGAGGTGGCTGGATGAGGAGAAACAGGGCATTTTACTGTCCCTGAGGAGCCAGCAGTCACTGAATAAAACTGGTGCAGGGCAGGGCCCTGATTACCAGATAAGCCCTGCCCAGTGCCCCAGCCCTCTGGTGAGCGTCTCTGCCAAGAAACCACTGCACAAACATAGCCGTTGTGGCCCTTGAACTGCACAAAGTGGTTGCAGTCTCCAGCCCCCAGTTTCTCCAGATGGCCTCACCTCCAGAGCCAGCACTGCAGGTGGTCAAGTTTCCCAAACACATCCTATTGCTCAGCACTCTGGCAGTTGAAAATCAAACTCGGGACCACCACCCCAAGAGGGGGATAGACGGCAACACAGTCTATGCTGAACAGATGCTGAAAGCTACTCCCGAAAAGGGCACTTTATTTAACTTCAAGCGCTGCTGGACAGAGCATGGCCATGCCCACGGCTTTCTGCTGATGGCCTGCCACGATGGACAACTCCCCAGGCAGTACCGAGCGCTGGAGGGTCTCAGGTTTTGCAGTTCAAGAGGATAAAAAAAAATCAGTTGTACCAGTAGTTGGTACCCGTGGCCCATGCCATCCTCGTCACTGCACCACGTCTTTGTTTCCACAGCTGGAAAAATCACCAAAGTAGGCAAAGCTGCAGATGTGATTCTGCAGCAGAGCAGGGCTCGGTACCTCTTCCCCTATTGCATGGGGTGGGGGGGGATGTCATCCTCATTTTTACAGCTCCCCATTCATGGAGCCACTGAGGGTGTAATGAAAGGGGCCATGAGGCAAGGAGGCACAGCTGAAAAATGTACTTTTATTTAATACTAAGCAATTTTTTTTGATGTGCCAAAGGGTGAGGGAAACTTCCATCACTACCTTGTATTAGCCAGGGAAGGCCAAGGAGAGAGGGATTCACACTGTGCAGATGTTCCCTCTAGTTATTTCATTATTTTCTTTTAGTTACTGAAATATGTGTACAAAGTGATAGCACTGGTTTTAAAATTGCCCTGAAACCCTTTTCCTTGAAATATATAACAGCAAGTGTCTTCAGCCAAACCAGAAAGTGCTGTGGACACGCTGGGGGAAAACCTCATGGCAGACAGTTTGTTCTGCAGGACGCTGGGGTGGGAGGGTTTATAGCCCTCCTGCCTCGGCTCCGAGCTGGTTTCTGACCTAGAATTCAAACGTTTCATCAGAGTATTTCTCTTAGATCTGTTATCTCTAGCAAATAAAACTCAGAGGTGAGATACCACCTCCCAGTGATTAAGCAACAAACTGCGTTGATTCCCTGGTTAATGATTATCCAAGATCTTTGGAGCTTGGCTAAAGTTTAAGCCCTTGGGGAGCACAAAATTTTGAGAGGACAGTGCTGGTACCAACTGATGAGTCTCCCTCAGGCCTGCAATCCAGCCCCTGAAGCAGCCAGCTCCCCTTCTCCTGCTGGGGATGGGGTATCTGGGAGCAGTTGTGGGGCACAGGGTGGTGGCCAACACTGAGCTGGTGGGAGAAGCTTGGTAGCAGTGACATGGCACCGGGCAGCAGGAGGGCACGGGCTGCAGCAGTGGCCTGGGCTGGGTACCAGGGGCAGGGCTGCGATAGCCTCCCTGGGTGACCTCCAGCCTGGCTGGTTGCCTTCGCTGCCTTCTCCTGCCGCCCACGCTGGTCAAGCTGGTGCTTTCCTCGCTTCCCTTGATTTCTTCCCCTTGTGAAAAACTCCTCTCTAATGCAAGGCAGATCTTTTTATATTTTCTTTTTTTATATAATCTGCAAGCGTTACCAGTAACTCCTTTTTCGAAAAGAAAAATAAAGCAGAGCTTCCAAATAGGAGGAATTATCTACTCAGGGCACTTGCTTTTAGGTGGAGCCTTTGGATGTCTCCCAGATGATAGGTTGCACCTGATGTAAGTCGCATCTGACCACACAGCTAGTGCTGGCGGGGAGAGACTTGCTCAGTGCGCAAGGGTGCTCACCGTTTTGTCATTTATGACCCTGTGATATACCCAACACTTTTGTCCTGTAGCCAGCAAGCTGGAATTTTGCAACAGCAGGAAAGACAGAAGCCTCTCTCGCTCCTTTTGAACCAGGATCCCAGAGAGGTGCTGTCACAATAAGAGATCTGTTAAAGAAAAGTTTCTTTGACATCCATCCTGCCTTTGTTTTGCTCCTGTAAGCAAGAGGCAGGAGAGCTGGAATACAGATCCATGTAAATATTTAATTTTGCATAGTCCTGGTAACTTGGAGAGGGGCTATTCCTCCTCCCTACACTCTGCCTCACTGGAATAAAATATTTCTCCCTAACACAAACCAACCAAACCGTATCCATTCAGAGTTCTGTGCGAGTTTTTTTCAGGCTTCTCTTAAAACAAACAAGCCAATTGATCTTAGTGTCAGACAGATGAAAGTGTGGTTGCCCCCTAAATGCACCAAATACCATTTTCCAGGTTAAATACAACCCTAATGGGTGGTACTGGTGGAATTAGCTAGTAGTTGAGCTTACTGTACTTTGGATAAATGGCTGTCAGCTGGGGCAGATGAAGCCCAGACTACAGCAGGTAAACAGCTGGAGCAGACCTCAAGGACACGTCCTGAACAAAGGGCAGATGGTCATTCTCACACCCCTGTTCTTTGAATTAATGACCATTTAAATATTTGATATTGTGTGCAACAAGTCCAAGCGGAGTGACCTTACAGCATCCTTGAAGCTGTTAGTTTGGATGCTCTTATCAAGGGAAGATAGGACCAAACTGAACACGGGTCCTCTCCCACATGAAAATTTCCCTTACAACTTGAATAGAGGCAACCACCATTACAAATTCCACTAAATTTTCTGGCTCACTCTGCTCATATTACTTCATAAGGTTAGCTCAAAATACTTGTGAGACATTCAGAAGCAAATTTTTTTGAAACATACAGTTAGAAAAAAAAAAATCTTAGCTGCCTTTAAATCCTCACCCCTTCCTGTTGTGTTTTCCTCCTTTCAAATCCAAGAAAATTCCTGCAAACTGGTTTAAAATTAAAAGACATAAGTACTTTGCACCTGTTGAGCATAACACAGTATTAGGAGCTGGGAAAGCAACCACAGTAAAACTGGACTCTTAAATTAAGCCAGGTCAGTATAGAAGTATAGTTAGCTATTCAAGGATCAATGAAGTCTTTTACAGGAGATATTTAAGCAGACCTTCTGCTAAAAAATCCCCAGCATTCAAGGCCCCCACTAATCCACTTGTAAGAGATATTTCAGTGTACAAATTCCAAAAAATCTCACCATTTCATTGTGATGCCCTTCCTACAAAGCCCCTTGGTAATTTCTAATGCAGTCTGGCATCCCACTGTACTGGTTTTGGCTGGGACAGAGTTAATTGTCTTCATAGTAGCTCCTACAGTGCTACACTTTGGATTTGTGATCAAAATGGTGTTGATAACACAGGGATGCATCAGTGGTTGCTGAGCAGCACTTGCACAGCATCAAGGCCTTTACTGCTACTCACATCGCCCAGCCAGTAAGTAGGCTGGGGGTGGGCAAGAAATTGGGAGGGGACACAGCTGGGACACTACACCCACAGTGCAAAATGCAAAAGAAAGAGCAAAACATGATGCTGCCCCGGAGTGTCTTTACTTATTTTTCAGCTATCATATTCAGGATATTCATATATATCCTATTATATATATATATATAATATATATCATGGACGAGAAGCTGGACATGAGCAGGCAGTGTGCACTT